>JAMXBD010001230.1:0-436804 GCA_024138025.1 Combretum micranthum
TCTCTAAGAACAAGCCTGCATCCAATGTTGGTCTTTTAAATAATATTTTTAATGCCAACAAATTTAGATATACCATTGTTTCCCATCATAACATTACCATAATTACCAACAGTGTAGGTTAAGAGGAATTCACCATATGATGTCACATGAAAGGAAGCTCTAAAGTTAATAATCTAGTCACTATCATGGCATGCAAGACTAATACAATCACTATCTTAGGTAACAATAACCTCATTATCTGCTACTGCTGCAATCATGTCATCACCTTTACCTTTCGCCTACTCTCTCTTCCATATTCTACGTTCTTGTTCCAAATGTCCTAGCTTGTCACAATGATATCACTTAATATTTTCTCTTCTTAATTTGGATCTTCCCTTATATTTGCCGATTCTATCTGATTTATCATATGAGCCTCTAGTCCTGCTTCTACCATGTCTTTCCTGCTTTTGAATAATTAGTGCTCGAGTTTTAAAATTTGTTCCAAGTTCCTTTCTTCTAGCTTCTTCATTCATCAATGTGTCTTTCACCATTGAAAGCTTTCCTTTTAGAGTAGAATTACTTACTACTACCATAAGTGTCTCCCAGCTGTCAAGTAGGGAACTCAATAACCATAGTGCTTGTATCTCATCATCAAGCACAAGTTTCATAGCAAATAGCTTATTCACAAGACCCTAAAATTCATTCAAGTGCTCAGTCATATTGGATTCATTCTTATACTTTAAATTCACTACTCTCCTAATCAATGAGATTATATTCAATGCAATCTATCTCTCATATGTGGACTCTGATTTCTTCCATAAAACAACAGCTCTAGTTTCCTAAGAAACATAATGGCACACGCTATGATCAATCCATTGTTAGATATAGCCAACCATTTTTCTCTGCATGATAACCCAATCTTCATCAGATTTATCCTTTGGCTTTGCCCTATCTCCACTTAAAGGTGCATACTATATAAAAGATCTTTCATCATCAAATTCTAGATTTAATAATTTAAAGAATTGAACGTTATCATAATACCCAATGATTTAGCCATGCTTGTGGCACAGAAAATAATTTTTTTAACCCTGCTTTAATATTGCTTGTTGGGATAATAATAATAATAATAATAACAATAACAGGATATAATGTGGAAAATCCTTATTGGGGGAAAAACCACGGGACCATAGCACAAAACTTTCACTATCAATAAATAATAGGATTGCAATGTTTTTCTTACTAATCTTTCACCAAAATGGGGGACATCAATAAAATCTCAAAACTAGTTAATTTGCAAAAAGACAAAAACACTTATTCAACCTTGACAACTAAGAAGGATTTATTAGAAACGGAAAAAATCACCTTGTAATGCTCCACAACTAAAACTCAAAGTAGTTTTATTGGAATCGAGATTTAATAAGCCTTCTAATTATGAATCTAAATAACTCCTCTAACAATAAATTTCTTCTTCTCCGACTTCAGAAAGGAAATCAACTTTTCTCTTTTAATGTTTACCTTCTCTGTTTCTTTATCTACATTTTCAATTAGTCCTCCTCACAGTAGCCTTCATATTGAGTTCATCCGCAATAGTCACCATCCAATTCCATAGCCGTCAATCATTTTATTCATCCGCAACCGTATTCAATATATTATGAGATGTTTCTCACCCTTTTTTTTTTAACTTTCCTATTTTATTTTCCTTTCCTCAAATATAATTATAAATATCATAAATCTAGAAACAATATCATAAATATATATAGATGTATATAATATTATAATTATATTTATAATGGGCTCATATGAGTTGGACACAAAGCCCAACACTTTAAAAGGAGGAGGATGAGGAGATGCAGGAGATATTTAAAGTTGTTCTGGAGAAGTAGAGATTTAGGTCTTTTCTTTTATTTGTCTTCTGAATTTTTGCTTGAAGAAATGAAAATGGAGATCATATTATTGTACCATTTTTTTCTCTTTTTATCTTCCTTGGTCACTTTGATTGGTTGTGGTTATACATCCAGTGGTGTGTAGAGGCAAAAAGAGGGGAGGATATTAGCTTTATTTCAGTTTGTTTCATTCCTTTTTTTTTTTTTTTTTTTACTACTTTGCATGAGCCTGTTATATGGCAAATTAACATCGACAAAACAAGACATAGGTAAATTTAGATCAGTTAATTGTCAAAAATAAATACTATTCATGACTTTGTATATAGGTTAGTTTTCTATAATTAATACTATAAAGAAAACCTCTCCAAATTCAAAGGTCAAACGTAATCCCAAAACTTTATCTTTTGTTAAATCTAATAATGATGTTACTTGTAAAACTACTAACCAGATATGGAGTAAACTATAAAATATGCATGAAGGAACGACTCATTAAAAAGATCAAGAACCAATTTTGGAGTTAAAGATTATGAATTATTCAAAGTTCTAGCCTAAAAAAATACATAGATGAGAAATAAGAAAAGATAAATGATATTATCAATCGTCTTTCATGAAAACTCTGACTCTAACTAGTGGATATTTAGGGATTCCTTAGGCCATAGTGAAGCTTTTGTCATAAACCAAATAATAATTGTTGGTCCCAGATATGCAAACAAGAGGGGAGGGGTGAATTGTTTGCTTTTAAAAAATTTTGAAAACACTTAACAAATTAAAATCTTTGGAAACTTTTTTTAACAAATAATTTTAGAGAATCAGATTATAACTTAGATAAATATTGTTGTTTTGTAGAACTTAATAAGAAAAAGATTTGAACAACAATATAAACAATTATAACTAATAAAAATTGCAGAGTAATAAGATGCAGAAAATTAAATGAGAGCCCAGAAATTTATAGAGGTTCCTCCTTGCGAGTACGTCCTCTCTTCCAGCTCCACTGCTGGGGATCTTGTTTCCAACCGGGTCGATCCACTAATCCAATTAATCAAAAAGAGATTACAAACACCAATCGAATCTTGTTCTGTCTCACAAGCCTATATCTATTGGCTAAACACAGACTACAAGATTATTTGTAATCCTCTCAACAACTCTCAACACACTCAATACAAGAGTAGAGAATCTTCAATCAAGAGTTACAATAGACACTCTAAATATTTGAGCACAAGAACATAGAAGAAAGTAAGTTTTGGAGTTTTGCACAAAACGTCTGACTAGTATTTGACTAGTATCTGACGGAACGTCTGTTGAAGTAGAAGTATAATATTGAAAGTAAAATTTCAGCTAGTGTAATTCTAGGTTTTTTCAATCTCGTATCTTCTGCTCTTATTTTTCCTAAAACATTATACATATATATATAATATCCTGGTCTTTATCCTTCAATTCAACGAACTTCAACAACCTTATCTATATCCAACAAAACAAAATATGCCGTTGGAGCTGATTCAAAATTCAAAATAATTTGAAGAACTGAGTATATTGATATCCCGTAATATCTTCAAGAACACAGCTTCTGGTTGTTAAAAGAATACGAGGAGAGAGATAGATAGAATAGAGATTATCTCATATTTTGAAAACCAAATCTGGAGAGAAATCCGCATGAGGTGCTTTGCTGGAATATTTTCCTGATACTGTGGAATAAAATCTTGAACAACAAGATGAGTTGTTTGCTGTAACTAAAAGGATATCACATAGTACGAAAAGATGCATATCCTTACCGATTTAGAACAGATTTGAAATTGATTCAAACCTTCCCACAAAATCGAGAATTAGATATGTACCTTATCCAGAGAATTTTAACAACAATCTTCAGCTTGATACACTTCACGTGATATGAAGAAGTTAGAAAAAAATCACTGTACATCTGAAACAGCAAGCTATTTGAAGAAGATGAACAGTAAAAAAATTAAACATCTTGAAAGTTCAAAATCCTCATGAGATTTAAATCCTCCTTGTGAAACTTATTAGATATACTCTCTAATATCTAAAGGAGTTAGGCCTTCAATCAATTACTTATGCGAGAAATCAATCCAATAAATCCGATTTTAGAAAACCTGATCTGAACGTGACAGCTTCTTTATACTGTCTGATGAAGAACCAGAAATTTCACCCTTGAATTTTCTTAGTGCGGTTTAAAAGATCAGAACCTTATTGTCTGACTTACTGTCTGATAATCTGCACACTGCACACTTAATAAATTTTATTATATTTTATTCTTCTTTAGTTATCATCAAAATAAAATAAAGAGAACCTAACAATAATAATCATAAACTCCTATCTTATGCTATGAGAATACAACTAAACATGAGCATCCTATTTTCCTTACAAGTTTATCAAGCTTCTCTTCTTACTTCACCTAAAAGAATCTTGAAGGAGCTAACTATCAAAATGGAAAGATTTCTTTCAAATGGTGCCACAGGTTCTTGGGAAGAAGTTAAAGTGCACAAGTATAAGAGAGGGTGTGTATGGTTGTCGGGGGCAGGGGCGGCGGCGGCGGCAGCGGGGGTGGTGGTTATTTTGAAGTCCACAACAAAGCAATGCAGCTAAAACATATATGGACTTTTGTGACATGGAATGAAGATTCCCTTTGGTCAAGTTAGGTATGGTCCAAAATACACAGAGCTTAAAGCTTTTGAACTAATTAGTGCCCTAATGACACGTCTTCGGCTTGGGAGAAATTTCTCAAGGTAAGTAACCTAGCTGATGGCCCCTTGCATGCTTCAATTTGGCTTAAGATATATCAAAGCATTCCTTCATTTTATGGAATGTTATACGCATACGTCAACATCTCTACACCACGGATCATTGTATATCAGGGCATGATCAATCTTTTTGTAATTCAAAGAATGAAACACATCGGTAACCTAATGATGTTCCTTTGGCAACAATCTTCTAAGCAAGGAAATCATGCTCTTCTTCTACCCGAAGTAGGATAGAACAATTGCTGTGGTATTCTATTATATTTTGGAAGTGATGGAGTGACATGAGACCCAAAAAATATGGACCAAAAATAGAAAATATTTCGATGAGAATTATATTATACCACCATAACTAGCATGTGTTTTTGAGATTATTTTGATTGGATTATGGATGCATACACCTTTAGTTTATTGGTGTATCTAGACATAGGCATAGGCTCAAACGAACCTTGACCCAGCACGAATCATCATCGAAGGGTCATGGCCCATGGCCTGGCCCGGTCGTATGGGTCATGACCAGCTAGCCAACCCATTGACTCGGTGGGTCAAAGCCGGTTTAAGACCTTGACCCATCGACACAGCGAGTAGAGTGAGTCAAAATAGAAAAAAATATAAAAAATTAAAAAATACAAGAAATAAATATTTAAACTGACTTTCATGTGAATAGATGGTATTTATTATGAAATTATCTTTTTTTTTTCTTCATTTGTTCAAATTTGCTCTTTTTACCTTAAATGTGTGCACTCTAGAGTAACTTTCCTATTCAAGTATGCTTTCTTCAATAAATTTTGTTTGTTTTGCACAGGTTTGTAATTTAAAATTCTCCATATGTTTATTGTATGATAATCTAATTATGTGTTTTTTTATCAATTTAATTAAAAAAATTTACAAAATTTTTTTTTAGAAAATCATTCATGGATCAAAGGGTCATGAACCGACCCTGAACTACCGGTTTGAATCGGTTTGGCCCGACCTTTCATGGCCACGGCCGGTTCCAGTTCAACTCCCATCTAAACCGTGGCCCAATAATTCAGGGCCAGTTCGACCCGACACCGACCACTAGGTGTATCGTTATCTTTGATGTACTTGGTGCATCTTACTAAATTCTAGTACTAGTACTTGTACTTGTCTTGTGAGCCATTTTATAAAGATCAATGCGTTGGTTTGCAAATCTTATTGCTAATAAAGGGTTAAAAAATCTTAATTCACCCACATTTAAAAAAAAATGAAAGGGGAAAATAAAACACGAAAGAAGGGAGGAAGAACTCTGAGTTTGTGCGTATTTCCTAGAAAAACTTTTTTTCTTCTCAACCTTGGACTTGAGCTCATTGCATGATTTCAAATTTAATTTTCCATCATTTCTCTGGAGGATTCTCAATAACTTCTCTTTGGATGAGACATCACGCATGACATGTCTAAGGTATTTTCGTGCTTAATTTGATTTCTTGGTAATGCCGATGATCAAGATAAAAGTAAACGAAATGCCAATACTTTCATTTTTGTTAGTATATAAATTTTCATTTTAGCAATTTAATGCTTTTTTTTAATGGATTAATATCATGGGTAATACCTGAATTTTAGCAAAATATGCAATTAGGTTCTGAACTTCGAAATTGATAATTTTATACCTTAACTTTAAAATAATCAATTTAGTACCTGAAAGAACTTTTTATATAGCAACGGTATTCTGTCAAATTCTTTTAGCTACTAATTGATCGATTTCAAAGTTTATGTACCGAATTGATCAATTTCAAAATAGGTAACTAATTACATATTTTGTTAAAGTTCAAGCATCATTCATGATATTATCACATTTTTAATTTAGCTTTAAATTATTGTCTTCTTAACAAGAAAATAAATAGTCATTACATTTTTTTTTTTTTGTATTTTAGTTTCTAAAGGGGCTTTAAATTGAAATATATATTATTATTTGTTTGAACATGACTAATCGGTTAAGTAACAGGGTTTAGGGAGTCCAGTTCATTTATAGGGTAGACTTAGAAAGATTTGGCTTGATAGGCTTAGATCAAGGATTGTTAGACTGATCTGTCACATCAAACATTTTTCAAGTAAGATGATGCATATAGAAGGATGGCTACTGGCCTTAGCCTATGGTAAGCCCATTTATGATAAGCATGAAATGAGTTTTGTTTTATCTCATCTGTCAATTATTGATATGATCTAACATTTTTCAACAACACTAAGTATCCAGAAATATTCAATTTCTCCTCTTCTTTCTAACTTTTGAGAGAAAGACAAACAACATTCTATAAAGGAAGTTCTACTCTCAATGATCAAACTAGCAATTCAAATGATTTGCACTCTTATTGCTTAAGAACTGCAGGATTGACGTGCGAGGTCTACTCAAATCTTCTTACTCGTCACCTGTGTATTTGAGATACTAAGACTGTCTATTCCCCTTTCCCATCATTCTCTTCAAGTCATCCTATTATCAAGTGTCATCTACTCATCTTACCATTAACACACTAAAACCATGTGCAAGATATGAGATTCATGTGATATACACATAACCACTCCAGGAAGAATCATACATCTGCACAATTTTAATCACATTTTAGTGTATATACTTCGGTTTTATGTATTTTAGTATTTTTTTGTTGATTATTCATTGAAATTTAATTTTTTAAATTTATATATTAAGTTAAAATTAAAAAATATATATCTAGTAATTTCAATCATGGATAACTTTTCCCATGTGATCTTTGATTTTCGTATAATCTTATATTATTTTTAAATTCTAGATATCAACATTATTTGAAAATAAGATCATACGATGAGTTCCAATAGTACACACACATGTAAAATTTTGAATGTAAATCAAGTGTTATTTGATCCTATAACATAAATTTCCAAAGTTGTTGAATAGGACACCTCTTTGTATCATAATATTTCTTTAGATTCTTTCATTAGTGTTCCCCTAAAGGTCGTTATGTGATGTTCAAAAAGTCCTCCCTTGGGCCTTGATTTTGAGATCATGGAATTTATATTAACTAGCTCATCCACTGGTGGATGAGCAATTAATCTCTTTCCAATTACCCTAGAAAAATTGATGTAATTGCCCAAGTCTAATCATGTTCGAAATAGGCAGCAGCCTCATCCTTTGAGCAGAAAATTTGAATTAAATCTTTCTTCAAACAGAGGGTTTATTGAGTTGCATTTAAGCCGGGGGCCCGAGTGAAAAATTTTATATTAAATCTTTTTTCCAAATAGAAGGTCTTATGAGTTGCATTGGGCTTGAAGCCCAATAAAAAAATTTAAACTTAACCTTTCTTCCAAATAAAAAGTCTTATTGAGCTGCTTTTGGGCTTGGAGCCCTGTTGAAATTCGACCCTCATCGGTATCCATTTTCTAAAATACAAAGAATAAAAAGGTCTGACAAGCCAGTCTAAGAAAAATGATATTTTTTTAATAGTATAATTTTATTTTAAAATAATTTGCAACACGATCTTGGACCAGTGCTATATCCATTTACATCACCTAAATCACAGAGACAACAAAATATTTATTCGATAAATGCAACCACCTTAGATTTCATGTTGTTCAGATATTGAGAATTCATGTACGAAATCTTATCCCAAATAAAATTAAATCTTACAAGCTTTCTTTTATTTTATTTTATTATTATTTTTTGGCCAAGCATTTTACAAGCTTTCTAATAACATAAAATTTACTAAAACCGTATATTATATTTAACAGTTATAGGATGTCGAAAATGATAGCATTTTGCAACATTTAAATAATGTATTAATTAAGAAAATCAAACATTAAATTTTAACAATTAATTAGGAAATGAATACCAAAATACACTAGAATTACCACCAAAAAAATGACGGTAATAACGAAGTACTTATATTGAAACTGAAATGAAAATAGAAGCACTGATACGCTAAATATGAAAGTTCCACACACTAAATCACCAAATATTTTATCCCCTACGATCTCTAAATGCTTCGGTGTTAGATTCTCTCATCGTAGAAAATATCTTCCCAAGTGAATCTATCTATTAGCAATATGCCTCGGAGATAACCAATAGGAAGCAAGTTTAGAAAGTTACAGCATCCAGAGATCCTTTCAGTTGAATATGTGCGAAATTGGCAAATCGACTGTATTCCTCAACAAGTAGAAGTTTGTGGAACTTTGACCAAGCAGATGTGAAAAAACGGGGAAAAAAATGTTGCTTTCTTTGACCTCGATACAAAAAGCAGTGGAAGAATACATTCCCCTTTTCCATAGTAAAAGAGCAGAGAACATTGAACCTTGAAGCACAGAGAACATGTCAAATGTTCCACAAAAAACAGAGCAAGATATAAGTTCAAAATTAATACAACTGAAAAATGAGTAAAAAATGGACCACATCGAAGCCACTCTTATCAACTTCACATTCTGGTTCATCTGCTCCGCTCTCAGCCTGGTTAAATATTTAGTACACAATCACTTGAAATCAACCACCCAGCAGCTGAGTTCTACAGTCTAAATTGCTAATTATATAGTACCTGTATGCCTGCCATACCAGCCATTCACAATTGAGAAGACAGCCTAGATATACCTAAGGATCCTTTTTTCTCCCCATTCTTATTGGCTGCGACCACCATCTGCTCCAGCATTACCACCTCTCCCTTCACGAAAGTTGCCACCACCTCGCCTATTGTAGCCTTGACTCCCTCTTTCCTTGAACTTAGTCCCCGCTGTGTGAGAACCATCTTTTGTTCCTTCGTTGTAGTCAGATCTGTTATCCCCAGATCCCCCTATGGGCTGGTACTTGTAGTTGGAATTCTGTCTATGCCTCTCCCGATTCACTGGCATATTCTGTTGCCTATTGTCATGCCCACTTGAACTCCACTCTCCACGGTATCCATTGCCCTTTCCAAAACGGCTATTCTGGTTGGAGTTCTTGCGAAACCCTGAAGATGTTCGTGTTTCTTCATGTATATCCTCACTTTCTGGACCAGAGTCAACCGGCTTAATAGAATCTTGGACTGGGGAATGAGGGCGGACACCAGAAAAATGTGCCTTCCTCCCTCTTTTGGCCTCAAGATTCCCAACTACACCCACATTGTCTTTTGCAGAGATATCTCGATCATGAACAGGGGCAGCTGAGGCTTCAGGGTTCTCCTTGTGCTGCTGCTGCAGCGGTTCATTATGAGAAGACTCATCCACACGGACCCCACTTGGCCTGCTTCTTCGATGGTTATGAGAAAAAAAGTTTTGAGATTTGGGTTGCCAATGAGGCACTGAGCGTTCTACAACACTAGGGTTCTCTTTTGAAGCAGCCAAAACACCTGTTTGGCTAAATTCAGAAGCCAAAGATTGCTTTTTATCCATGTCATCACTATTTTTTGTCTGATCAAGATTCACATTAGTCCCTGTTCCTTTTTGTCCCCGGGAAATTTGGCGTTTTCCCTTTCCCATGGTTCCATGCTCTCTGGCAACATGAGATGTCACTTGTGCAACTGAGTTAGGATCACTAAGGAAGTCAGGGCTATCATTGGAGCACCATTCATGCAAAGCCTTGGCCTGTTTTTGGAGATCTTCCTTCAGGTTTATGGCTTTGATGATGCTCCTCTTTCATCTTGTCATCTTTAGCAAGGCCGGAAGTAGGAGATTGTCCACCTGCTGGACCTTGTAGGGCACATGATTCTGCTGAACCTCTTTGACGCCATGATCCAGGGGATCTACCAGGCTTATTTTGCCTTCCTTCCACATTCCTTGATTCCCTTCCCACAGTTGATCCAGTGGGAGGAACACTTTCAATAGCTAGAGAATCTCCCTTCTGACCGGATTCATCTGTTAATTCTTGTTGGTTGAATCAGCCATCTGCTGATGGATGCTTCCTTGCATTGCCATTTCTTTTGCAACAGGCTTAGGAACATATCTCTCCATTTCAGCCCTTTTGTTTTTAGGATTGTGATTAACAGTCTGATCACTTTTGGCAGATAAATTGAGACCCTCAACTAGAGCTTTGTCAGTAGTTTCATCAGCAATCTCAATTTTATGTGATCGCACAGGAGCCCATACAACACCCTCTCCGCCATGGAACTTCTCAGTCATTCTATTAACCTGAGGGTTTCGTGCTGGCCTCCGAGTCTGTTGTGTCTTCCATTGGTGGCCCACTCTAGTTTGGGTTTCTTCATTTGCTAAAGTTGAAAGCAGCTCTGAAGGCTGGTTTTCCTTTTTCAAATCCACTAATGCTTCGGCTTCACTAGGAACTAATTCAGAATCTTGAACCTTTAGCCCACTGTTATCTTCTAAAGTGATCGCATCACTTGTTACTTTATGTGTGGCTGACGAAAAAGAAGACACTGGATGAACCTCATCTGCCTTATGCTTGTATCGAGCAATCTTGTTGCTCTTCCTTCTTTGATGAGCCAAGGCATCGGCCACATGATGATGTCTGACAGGCAGGTTTGCCTCACTGCTTGAAGCCCTTTCTTTGGAAAAAACCTCAATGGAAGTATCATTTGCTGCATCAGCATCAACTTTCCCTGACTCAGTATTAACATTTTTGTCCAAAGAAGGACCCTGCTTTTGCTTGTCAGTCACACATCTCTGCTTGGAAGCACCAGTGTAGTTTACAGATGAAGCAGTACTTTTCTCTACCAAATCAGCTGGCCCAACATCCTCTCGTACAGGAACATGCTGCTCATGAGTGCAAACAAAAAACATTGTGAGCATTGTTTCAAGAATACTTAAAGATCATTAGAAAAAGGCAGACCTCCCTGGCACACAAGTGCTCTCAGCATATTAAGAAACTATCAAAGGACAAAACAACAGAAAAATAATAGGTGCTCAAGATTTATCTGCAAGTACCATTGTTTCTGGGTCAGGGGTGACTCTGTAGCTTATTCAAAATAACATCAGCGGACACGGCAACAACTTGCATCCGCCTGTTCAGCTCCTCTAATTTCACGAATGCCTTAGCCTTCTGATCTTTTATACGTTCTTCTTCCTCTTCTTGCCGTTGCTTGGCCCTTTGCTTGGCCTGCTCTTTCATCTTAGCACGCTGGAAATCATAGTCAAACTAGTGTCATTTTTAGATTCACAGCTTAAGAGAAAAGAGAACACAGCAAGCATTCCATTACCTCAGCCTGATTAGCATGCTGATCAGATTTGGCAGGAACAGGCTCTACCCCATCCTTCCAGGCATTATGAGAACCAGATACATCCTTAGCTTTTGGAGATGTAACATGGGCCTGCATGCAACTGCCAGAAGTATCCAGAGGAGTAGCTGGCACAACATCGAGTGATTCAGCAAGTGAAGATTTCTTCCGCCACCCATCAGCATCGTGCATACTAAATCTTCCTTTACCATGATTATAACTTTTTCCTTGAACACCATGAGGATGCCTCCTGTGAAGCTAGATATCAGCATACTATCAAGAAAGGAACCTACAACCATGCATAATTCAGAGGCTGCAATCACAAACCTCAAAGCATTTGCTCCATTGAAAGATTGCTCAGAGCTTCTCCCTCCGCTGACAACGCTCATTTCCATGAAGGTAGGATTTATATTACCCAGGACCACAGTTTTATCAGGATGCTGTGCAGATTGACCTATAGAATGGCTGGGTCTGGAATCAGCTGTAAGAAATTTCTTATTATCTTGCCCTGGTCTACTAGGGAAGTGAGAATCCTCATGCTTTCCATCAGAAGAACGTGCTTTAGCATTTAGACCTTCTATCTTCTGAATCAGACTAGAATCCTTTGAAGCAGCCACAGATGGTGGTGGAACTTCAGAGTGAATAGATTGCCCATACTCCAACCTTCCACCAGCACTGCCACCCACTCTGACATTCTCAGAATTCTCACTTGACTGCACCTTCATGGGAAGTGAAGAGGCACCAACCAGGTTGTCAAACTTCTGATAAGAAACCTCTCCAAATTGTGCAGTGTCAGAATGCTTCACTTCATCTTTCTTGCAATCCACTGTCCAGTCATTCTCCCAAGATGATGACTGGGAAAACTCCCCCCTGTCTAGGCATGTTCTTCCTGCTGCAACGGCTTCCTCAGTCTTGTGTTCCATGCTCTCTCCATCCCAATCATTGTGATGCTTCAGAAGGACTTTGTATTCACCTGGAGTTTCAAGACGACGACCTGGTTCTACTTCTGAAACTGGGACTTTAGTATCAGAACAATAGCCAACCGATCTAGGATGAGAGTTACTGATATCAGGAGCATGATGACCAGGATATCGACCATAGACAGATGGAGGACCATTTGGCATCCCCATAAATGGAATATCTCGCTCATTTGGATTGCAGTACCCCACTGGAGGACCAAAGTAACCATCATAATGTATGGGACCAGTGAAGAAACCAGGCCTCATTGGCATACCTGGTCGAATATAAGAATCAGGCAACTGGGGTCTGTACATGTCTCCAACCCTTGGGCGGGGCCCTCTTGGTCCTGCTCCTGATGGTGCAACAGGTGGTGGATTGGGAAGACCACCAGCTGGCATCTGAGGACGGTAAAAGGGAAACGGCTCCATAGGGAAACCACCAGGTGCTACAGGTGGTCCATAAGGAGGGGCTCCAGGTGGCCCTCTATACCAAACACCACCTGGGGGGTTAGTTACTGGTGGCCCATGCCATCCATTAAAATGCTGAGGGGGGATACCAGTATTAGGGAAACGAGAGTCCCCAGGCCATTTTTCCATACTAGGTCTCACATCATCTTCCATCTGTAGTGGCTGTCTCGCCTCCATGAGCTCTCTGTTCTACTCAGTGTGTCAGTATTTACAGAGGCATCCACTGCCATAAGGAGAAAGAAGAGGAAAAGGATAAGAGCGAGCAAGAGAGAGGGATAGCAAACAATTCAACAATATATTAAGTCTAATCAGACGAAATATTACCAATAAGATTCTCTGCACTCTCTTTAACTGATTCTTCTCCTGCAGAAGATGAAACAAGACCTTGAGAAATGTGATCCACAAAACTGTTGGAAATTGGATAAACAGGTTATAGACTTGCACTTTACCCAGTAAAAAAACTGCAGAGAACACAACTTACAAAATGCATGAAGAAGGGAAAGTGCTGTAATCTTCAATATATATTGTATATACACTAAAAAAAAAATAAAAAAGAAGAAAGATTTGCTCATAAAAGCTATAGACCTCAAAAATAAAAAATGACAACTACCAGAAAGAGGATTGCACTTAAGGGACTAAATTTCACACAACATGCACAGTGCATTGACAACAAAGAAGCATCGATACATTAAATTATGAGACCACCTTCAGCTACTAACATCATTTTACACAGTGCACAGTATTAATCAAGTATCTGAGCCAGCAACAACCTTGTGATGACGCATTTTTTCCAGAACTAATCTTCTCTGATCCAAGCACTGGGAAATCCCCAGAGCTTAAGGAAAACCCATCATTCTTGTAAGATGCCACTCCCTAGGAATGTGGAAGAAAACAAATAGTTGAGACTAAGCAATTAAAAATTGTAAAGGAAGAAAAAGAATTTGTGGATAATATCCAGCACAAAAAGCCTCAGAATGATATGCAAAAACAGATATATGGGAAATTTGTCAATTGTGTGTATCATTGCCCAATCCAATTCAAAAACTCACATCATTCCGGTTCAAGAAAACGTTTACAACACTATCAAGACTGCTAAATCCAAAAAAACCTTAAATCTTTAATGGACAAGAAGCTAGAGACTGTGCCCCACTTGCTCTAATCAAATACATTTCCAACACAATACAACATTAAAACTATTAGTGAGAGTTTAAGTGTCATTATAATATATTTCACATTGAATTTCTGACTTTAGTCTTTATCTGATCCACCAGCTGCATCTCGAAGCAACGTAAACGGAGAAGGAATTCCTTCAGTGCGTCATACTAATATGTCCAGCAACCAATGATAAATTATGAATCCATATTCTGCTAGAAGTATGAACAAGCAATCTAAAATGCGAGCCAAAATTTCAGGTTGAAAGAGAGATTCACATGCTAGTGCTTGTTTCCATTCAATATACATTAGCAAATTAAAATGCAGCAAAATAGTCAGAAGCTCTCTTTAAAAAATTCAGTTTTTTTCTTTATTTAATACATATATTTGCAAAGCTGAAAAGCAGCAAATCAGGTAGAGCTATAAGGTCCAGAAAAAATATGCAGAAAAAAAGAAAAAGAATAATCCCTAATCCAAGAATCATACCAATCTTTCTGCACTTCCAGTTTACTGAATTATCAGATGATGGCTCAGCAAAACGAGATAATTGCGAGCTACCGGGTCTTGTCTCTGCACTGCGAGGACGCAATGAAGCTAGGGATGTCTGACTAGAAGAAGTGCCCCTGAAGATGAGGAAGGCTAGAGTTTGAACCCCAGGCATTAGGAGCAGTATCAAGAGCTCGATCACTACCAGCTGTTGATGGTCGGGTGCCACTTTCACCGGATGATGGCCGAGCACTGAGGTGACTTGGGAATTAGCACCACCTTCAGCAGAAGGGGATAGTGTTGAGGAAGCCCATGCATTCGATGCAGAAGATGATGATTTGCTTCCCCAACTAAGGGTACCCCTACAGTAGATGAGGAAATAGCATAAGTCAAATGGAGACCAACATGTCTAAACCTATCAAGAAATTCAGTTGGCTATCATAAGCTCACTTGGGCACAATTTCCACATTTGGATCCAAACCATGATTCTCCAACCTTGTATCAAAAAGAAGCAAAAAGTTAAAACAATAAGAAAGCACTGAGTCAAACAGATGTTGAGAAGGGCTGGAAACAAAGTACTTCTGGCTGGGTAGATTTATAGGCTTTGGAACAGCAACTTTTCCTAACACGGTCATGCCACCTCTTCTTGCAGATGCAGCAGCCCATCTGAAGCAATACAAAAAAACACATTTATTGATTCCCAGAATTGTAAGCCATTGTAAATACCAAAAATAAAAATAAAATAATAAAGAAACCATTCATATTGTAACAGCTGAAACAATTAAGGATATTGTCCTCCCAAACAAATAATAAGATTGTTACTGCATATAACCTAAGCCACATTCTTCTCTCAACCCCAACAACCCCGACCACCCCACCACCCCCCAAACCACCCTCCCTCCCGGTAAATAAGTCGATATTTATAATGAGTTTTTAGTAAAATTATAGGAGTGATGACCAAAAAGATATTAGCTCATGCTCCCATTTCCTTTTTCTAATAATTTGTGGGGGAATCATGTGTTTCAAGAAAAAGGAGGTCACTGGTTCATATGCTTCTGATCATCAATCTTACCATATAATCAAATGCTGACTAAAAATATAGGTAATATGAATCCTTTTTTACACAATCCAAACAAAAGCAAGGAAGCCTGCATGCACGTGCACAATTTTGAAAATACTTCTTATATTTAAGCACATTTATCCTAGTCTCCTATCATTCCTTTCCCTCCAGATATCATGGATAGCAGCTGCCAGGATATTCTTGCACTTAGAAGAGCAGCAGTGAAGGTGCCTTGCCCAAGTGATTGAATGCCAGATAGTATGGAACCAGTTCTATTTGGCCACTTAAAATAAGCCAATCAATCCTTAAATGATATTTTCTGACCTCTTCAAACTTCCATTTGAGGTATCTACACTCACCACTAACTAGGCATATGACCTTCAAGAATTGGAGCAATTAAGATTCAGCACACACCCAACTTGTAAGTGTAACAACAACAGATGGCACGGTCTACTTCTGATCTTCCTACTCTATAGATGCAATCATTCACTCCTATCATGCGCACACATGCGTGCACAGACCAGAGAAAGGGGGGAGGGGGGCAAAGAGAAAAAGACAAAAAAGAGAAACTCTCTTCCTCTCACTTTGCTCAAGACAAGAATAACTAGGTTTCAGCCCAGCTGTCAGTAGCAACCACACCATAAGCACGATTTTTACTTGCTGCACCAAATCTTACCATCTTAGTTGTTTATAATCCACTATCGATATTTACAACAACTTATACAGTTATACTAGATATAGGTACGCAAGGCTGCAATCCATTAGAATAACCATAAGATTTATTGTTGGAAATTTCATCTCAAAATATCTAACAATAAAGCCTTTTGCCAACCAAAAACATATAAGGACAACAAGAAACATTGAATTATAATGGCTGAGACCCTTAATTTTTCACATCATTCATTCCACTAACATGATTCACCATACTGTCACAATATTTCTAGTAATGTAACTTTATTTATCTGCCATAGATCGTGATGTAAAATCATACCCCATTCCAGTATATTCTCAAGCCAGTTGCTACTATAAAGAAAAAATGTATTGAGTTGAGAACTTTATACACTATAACAACAATCCTTACCAACAAAAATTTCCTTTAAAAAAAAAGAAAAAAAAAAAAAAAAAAGAGGAATTTGAACTCTTCCAGCATGCAAATTGCAAGATAAGAATGAAAAACCTTTTATTTTACCCTGTAATAACCAAATTCCTGCATTGCTATTTCTCTATCTAAAATCTGATATATACCTGTGCAGATACCACCAATATTCTTTTTCAATGAGAACTAGTTCACCAATTAGGATAAAACAAACTGCGAAATACAGAAAAGATGACAAAGATAGGCAGAAGAATTAAAGACTAAGAAAAAGAAGGAAGAAAAAGGGGAAAAATGAAAGAGGAGACAAAGCTTGTTATTATAGTCTTTCCTCATACTACTTAGAAGGAGTAAACTAAGACTTTTTTTCTTTCTTTCCTTTTTTTTTTTTTTTTCAGGGGTTGGGTTGGGTTGTTTTTTTTTTTTTGTTGGGGGGGTCGGTGCGCGGTGGGTGGGTTTAAAGGTGGGAAATGACCCTGTATGAGCCAGCTACCACAGTATACATTAACTACAAGGCCGACAACCCAAGGGAACAACTTGGGCTAAAATTCTCTCCATACTTAGGATGAACCATGGAAGATCATAACAAATATTATCATTATCAAATCATCCTCTCCATATATTCCTTCTTTAGATTTCTTTAGTTTCTCAGAAGGAAGATTGATGGAGCATGACATTTTTTTTTTTTGGGGGGGTGGGGAATGAATAAATAATTTCCATCAAAAGAAGAATGTACAACATTGTTGAGGTTGCACATCCTTTCTTTCAATTGCTAATATCTGTATAACCACCAATGACAGATGAAATGTCTTTGGCACAAAATTCCAATTGTTAATTTGTGATTCTCTGCTTTTTTCAAAAGGTAAATGTAGGATTTTTTATAAACTCCTTCAGGAAGAAGAGAGTACAAAGAGCAAGAGAAAAGGCATGGAGTCCATTGTATAAAAGAAAACAATAGAACACTCAGAATACCTAAAATATCGATGAAATGCCAAAGAACAAAAAGGCATAGTGGTCGATATCTTGGCAGTGCTAACACAATGTACTATAAGCAACTAAGACAGACTCGAGACAATAGGTCATTGTCTTGTATGTATCTTTTGGTAAAGCATTCTCCTATATGCCTTCTGCTTGAATTTCTATCTTGTCCTTTAATCTGTAAGGAATTTCGCTGCTTGTTTCCCTTAATTTATTTTTTTTTTTTAGCTTATTTCACTTGACCATAGTCCAATTGCATATGGACATCATCAATGTGATTGATAAGAGAACTCCAGTCACATTCACCTTTGATCATACTCTCATTGACTGATAGGAGTACAGAAACATACCTTCGATCTCCAGGCAATGTGCTTGATGCCATGATTCAAATGTCGCTCAATGGACATCCAAACAAACTCAACAGAACCTGTGAGAAGCCAGGGAAAAAAATTCAACAATATTTTTCACAAGCATTATTCTTTCATAGGAAGCATATATGATACAGCGGCCAACCATACATAGCTTTTGAGACCACAAGCCTCTTCTGATTGTTCGTGTCTAAAAACATTCACTACATCACAAAAAGCACAAAAAGAAAAGCCACCCAAAATAAAATGAAGAAGTACAACACAGGGCTCAAAAATCTTTTTGAGTGCACTAAAGAACATTAGAAATAAAAAAAAAAAAAAAGAGAGAGAGAGATTTTCTTCAAAGGAAGAATTCTATAGACCCTTGTACGATTTTCACTTCCTTTTTCTAAGGATAGTCTTTTGAGAAATTATATCTTAGATTATTAATCCAAAAACTGTTCTAAGAAGCAACTTAGAATATGAGGCCATAAAGGTTGTGTTTTTTCAATGTATGGCAGAACAAGATATTCAATTGATGCCTTCATTATCCTGCATGGTAACCACTGCTAAAGATTGTCAACTCATCTCATAATTTAACTATAATGCTCTAACCATAAATAACCAAGAAATCACAAACAGCATCTGGAGTTCATTTTTTCATATATAGTCACTAGGTGAAAATCAGGCAAGCTTTCCAGGGCATAGCTAGATAAGTTTTATAATGCGAAACTTCTGAGACACTTTTTTCCATGTCCTCTAAATTACATTTCACACCTAACTAATAACAATCATCAGGTAGTTAAATCCCAAGAAACTAGTGAACTAATGCAGAAAAAGCCACCACAAATACTTGGTCACTACCCTTGCCCAGTGACTCAATACATTCATACCATTAAAATTTCTTTTCACAGCAATATCAAGATAATTTCACTAACTATCGTATGTCCTCAGTTATCTTCCACGAAGAAGATCATTGAAACCATGTCCAGGGTAAAAATAAAAGATGCCCACTCCCGGACAAGGCAATAGAGAGCACCTGTCGACATATTTCACCTCAAAACTAACTCATCACTATGAACAGTTACTCATTGGACAAAATCATCGTTCCTTCGGAACCACAGTGAAAAAGTAAAAACATAAAAAAAGCTCTTTCTTTCTAAACTTTTGATCTGTTCAAAAGACATGAGTCATCGTAGTCCCAAACTTCAGGTCTTAATCAAGGCACTCTCAGCTCAATAAACAAAGGAACAAAGACCTTAGAAGATTAGCTTCACTCTTGACTCTTGTTCTCACTAGTTTGTAACAGCTCCATATAAGACTGCCATCAGAACCTAACACACCAAGCTCGTTTCACCATATTCACCTCGATCAAAAACTCATCTTTCAAACACCAGTCAAACGATGGTTTTCTAAAAAACCTAATGAAGCTAACCTATCATTCCTGCTATGAGCAAACCATAAAAAACTCAACTTTACCAAAGAGAAAAATTGGAAATTCCTCGAGATATATCATAAAGCAACAATGATAATACGCCTTCTCGATTATGATGACAAATAGTTATATTACTAATTCCAGGGCAAATCGAATGAAAAAAACAGAAAAATTCACTTGCCTTGGAGGAGACCGAACTCGATGCGGTTTCTGTGCGAAACCCTAGAAAGAGACGGAAAGAGAAAAGAGTTTGAGAGAGGGGGAGAGGCGGTGGCCTTTGAGGAGGAAACGATCGATCGAATTGGGAGATCGTATGGAAGTTATGAAGTGAAGAGATTTTGTGTATTTACAGAGAGATTCGGAGGGTTTCAGATCGGAGAAGAAAAGAGGGGAAGGGAACAGAAGGAAGAGACAGCTGAAAAAAAGGTGAAAAAATGAAGAAAAGCCACTTCCAAAACTATTGAATTTGATTCGCCCTTTGCCTCCTAGAGGGCATTCATAGGCAGCATGCTACAAGAGTGTTTTTTTTTTTTTTTTTTTAATTATAGTGGTATAATAGATTATTAAAATTTTACTATATTATTAAAACAAAATACCATTGATATTTTTAGTGTAAACATTTTTAATATAATATTTTTAATATAGTATAAAATATTTTTCATATATCTGAAATCATAAACATTAAATAGATTTGAATATAATTAAATAAATTGAAATAGTCTTTTCCTTTTTTATATATGGCATAAAATATTTTTGTTTCTTCACATCATGAAATAAATAGGTTTGAATAAAATCAAATAGGGATTGAATAAATATCGTCTTTTTCGGATTAAATATTTTTGGTATTTTTAAATCATGAAATTAAATAAGGTTTGAATAGAATTAAATAAGGGTTGAATAGACGTGATCTTTTCTTTTTTTAACGTAGGCGTAAAATATTTTTTTATCTCCTGAAATCATGAAATTAAATAGGATTTGAATAGAATTAAATAAAGTTGAATAGACATAGTCTTTTCCTTTTTTATCTAAGCATGTATTTATATACCGATCTAAAACACTCTAATATCATATTTATGCATGATAATTACCAACATGGAGAAGTTACCTGTAAAAAATACAATTATAATTATAATTTGTAATTAATTTCTAATTTTATGACTAATTAAGGTGTCCCTCTTCAACCTATAAAACAATATATATATGTATATATTTAATTTATATATATTGGTTGTTTTATTTGTATACGTATCATGGTGCGTCATCTACTTGTATTTTATTTGTGCAATATATGTATTGCAAAAAAATTGTTTATATGATAGTATATGAGATAATATTTAAATATTGGAATAGTTAAAATTTTTGAAAAATAATAAAGACATGAGAAAATAGGAACATTTAAAAAAAAAGAAAATTTTTTAGATAAGAAACACAATTTTCCATGTAGAAGCAGTACTTTTATTGATTTTATGTCAAAATTATATTGTTTTCAGCTTTATAAGTACAATATATACATCAAATGTAGCGATAAATATTTGCAAGGTAAATCGCAAATCTTCCTAAACCTCTAATCCCAAATTTTTTAAAGTCAACACTTATGTCACACTTGATATGTAGGAATCGTTTCCAAATTTTGAATTGAATGGATTGCATTTGAATGGAACGATTTCGAAATGACAAATTCACTATTATGTTTGGATGGTTATATAGAATGGAAGTATATTTGTCAAAATTGTCTCTAATAATAAATGCAAATACAAATATGAATAGGTAAAAAGGTAATACACTTTGCACAATCAATGAAATTAGAATGGAATTATGATTGATTGAATTCTCCTTTGAAATTACATTCCATTTCGGCATACCAAACATAACATTACATCTCTTAAAAACAAATAAATTACATGTACCTCCCTAAAAACTTTAAAAATTTCATGATACCTATTTTTTTTTTTTAAATTAATACTATGCTCCTAAAAACCGATGTGATAATAAAATGTAAATTTTGTTTATTTGGTTCTAACATGTTATTACATATAATATGTTTAACTAATAAGTATTTCAATAAAATATTTAAAATTTTAAATATTAAGGAATGTAAACTTTTTTTTTATTTCCTTTTTTCCATTCAAACCTATCAACTAAAATGTAATTCTAACAAAAACTTTTTTTACAAAAAATAATGTCACAAGGTGTTTTAATACAATAAAAAACTTTTCTAATATATGTGTTTCAGCTAAAGTGTAATTTTAGAAGAAGAAAAATGATAATTAACTTTTTTCATATTTCCCAAAAAAAATATATAAATAAATAATTTTTTAATATTTATTGAAACATTTATTAGTTAAATATATTTATGTAATGATATGTAAGGATTGAATAAACAAAATTTACATATATTATTACGTTAATTTTTGGGGGTGTAAGTATTGATTTTTGCGAAAAAAGGAGGATAGTTATGCAATTTTCAATGTGCCATGCAACTTATTTATTTTTAGAGGTGTATATGCTGATTTTGAATAAATGGGGGTCCCTGCAATTTCTAAAGTTTTCAAAAAGCTCACAAAATTTACTAATATTTTTCATTCTAAGTTGGATCACAATGATTGTCATTAAAGTTTCAATCTAAAGTCATTTTAGGTTCAAATTGAAGTACATAATATTAATGAGTTTTATGTATATATCTTACAATAGTAATACTTTAATTGGTTATACAAGTCTTGTGTTAAAATCATGGCTTCAATTCCTATATATTTATGGTTTTTTTTTCCCAATTTTAGGTGTTGTCACTTTTATTTAAATCAAACTTTATAAATCTTTATTCTAATGAAGAATAAACAATTCAATTCATTAAATGTAGTGTCATAAATATTTTAGATATTTATGAGTATAATTCGTTTATTTTTGAATAGTAAATTTTTTTTTTAATTTATGAGTTTTATTTTATAATTATTAATTGTTGAGGTTTCAATTCATCATTTTACAATTGAAAATTTTCAATTAAAATGATTAGGTTCAAATCAGAATCTAAAACCTTAAACAATATCAAATCAAAAATTTAATTATGCACACATTACAATATTGATAGCCTAATTGTTAAAGAAGTGTTTTAAGGACTAAAATTATGGCTTCAATTCTATATGTGCACGCAATTTGTTTTTTCAATTTTAAATACAAGCATGTTTATTTAAATCAAAATTTATAAAAACTCATTAGAATTGAAATATCTCAAATCTTCACATAGTTAGATTAGAAATAGTTTATTTGAGTAGTATAATAGGTGAATAAAGTTGATGCTTAGTTTATAAAATGAATTTAGATGTTTTAAGCAAATAATATAAGTAAATAATAGAAAATGACTAGATAATTTAATATAATTAAGTTAGGAAATATGTTAAATCGAGATTTAAGATTTCATATATCCTTTATGAAAACATTTAATTATTTCCTTATCGTTTTGCTAAAATTGAATTTTGAAATCTTTATCTATTTCTTAGATATAACCCATTTTCTTTATTTTTGAATCTAAACTCTTAAATTCAATTGTAAATGTTTTATAAAATCCTAAACCCTTGAATTTACGTTAACTTCCAT
Source organism: Combretum micranthum (assembly GCA_024138025.1). Classification (NCBI taxonomy): domain Eukaryota; kingdom Viridiplantae; phylum Streptophyta; class Magnoliopsida; order Myrtales; family Combretaceae; genus Combretum; species Combretum micranthum. The sequence continues at coordinate 23,300 of JAMXBD010001230.1, forward strand.
ATCCTTAATCACCATGAATTTTGATTTTATTTGTTTATTTGAAAATATCAGTTTTAAAACAAACTTAATTTAAATATTGTTTCTTGTAAATTAAACTTTTAAATTATATTTCTATGTCCATATATAATTTTTAATATATAGATTCTCAAATTATTTTTTAATTAGTTTTGATACTTAATATAATTATCGGAGAAGCTTAAACTTAATACCCTTATCCTAAAACATCTTTAAAATTTCCTTTTGTCTTTCCTTTTCGTTTTGTTTTTCCTTTCCCTGCTTTTTCTTTTCTTTTCTTTTATGTTTTCTTTCCTTTTCTCTCCTTTTTCTTCTTCTTCTTCTTTTCTCTTCATTTTTCTTCAATCCATCTCCTCTAATCTCAATTTCAAGGAGACTAAAAGAAAAATCAAGGTTAGAAAAAGAAAAGTGGAAATCATGTTAGAAGTAGCTTCAACAATAAGAAAAGAATATCATCATGTGTGTGGTTCTAAAAGATAAGTATACTTGTTTTTTTACTTTGTTTGATTTGTTATTTCTGTACATAAATGATAACTAACACTAAATAAGTAGGAGTTAAGATAAAACTTGTAAGCTTGTAATGTATGAAGTTATATATTAAAACCTAAATGAGATCATGCATGCTAGAATTAGGATTAAGATGAAATACAAGTAAAAACACGAATATAGATTTGCAATGGTGATTATGAGTTTATATGTTGATTATAAGATGTTGATGTTAAAAATGATGTAAATCAAGTAGTAAAATATCGAATGTAAATAGAGCAAACAGCATCGGAGAAACATGGGAAATTGTATTAAGTCGCTCCTTGTTTTTAATTGAAAACTTTTGAATTTAACACATCTAAGAAAGAGCATGGTTGGAACATGGCTTCATGTATCTCACCGTGTCATGTCCCAATAGGTATCATAAACGTGGCATATTTGTATACTATATTAAAGCCTAAAATGACTACCTTAGTCATGCAAAAACTTCCATATATACATAAGGTATACAACGCAATAAAGGAAACGCATCAGAGTGGTGCAATTTACTTTGATAAAAAAATAAGTAGCAAGGCAAAAAATATTTAACATTAAACATAAATAAGATCGATCTACAATTCTTAGGGGCATACCTCTACTAATGTCATTGAATGATTACATTTCGTAAAATCTCCAAAATAGTAACACATCATACATTACTCATAAAGAAATTCTCAAAATGAATCTTTATTCTATGCTCCCCATTTCTCCCATGAGGGCTCAGATCCACCGATGATTTCCTCAATAACCTGTTCTTATACTTGTTACAATCAAAGATCTATAGAGTAGAAGCTACAATATGCTTAGTGAGTTACTTCCCAACATTTGCACCCAACCATAAACAAACAAGTTTGTTATTCAAGCAAATGCTATGCGACAACTATATGGAATACATAAATATAAAGGTCATTCGGTATCCGTACATAGAACGAATTTACCCCTCCGTGACAGGTTTAGGGGATTCAAATGAGGCTCCGCATCCTCTATACTAGTCCTTAAGCACTCATTAATAGTTATTGGTCTGCATGGTTCCTCTCTAAGACGCCTTTCCTGAGCGTCTAATTTCCTTGAGAAGGAACATATCTATGTCTATAGTATAATTCATGTTCTTCAACTCCTCACGTGCGAGTAACAACATTTAATGAGATTCGATGATATGCAATCCATGATTGTTTCTTTTTCTTAAGTCAAACCTTGTTAAATTTTTTAAGGGGCAATCAAACAATCTAACACTCAAACAGCCATACATATACAATCAAAGTAATTAAACAAACAATTCAAAGTTTCGATATGCTTAGTATTTCCTTAAATCACATATATAACCTATGAGTTCCTATACATATCTATTTTTATCTTTTCTTAACACACTAGTGCCATTATTTCTACTAGCACAAACAAGATAACAAAATTAAGAGAATAATTCACTCGTATTAAGCAATTCCTAGTTGTAATAATCCTTTGGAAATAACATGTCGAATTCCTCATCACCTAAACAAAAAAATATCCGGAATAAGTATTTCATAGAAACTATACTTAACTTTCTAATTCTATCTTGTTATTCTCCTCAAAATTCGATGAAGGGAAATTCCAACTTAAAATGTTCATAACTTGCTCATTTTAACTGGAATTACTCCTATTAGTAGTCGTATTCTACCTACTAAAAAGATCTGTCCATTTCTAAGGTTATTTTTAACATTTAAAGCCATTTTGGTTTCGAAATGGGTTGGTCAATCTGACCCAAAAGTTTTTACCCCCTCAATTTGCAAGTTTTCCCAAGTTTTACTTTACTTAGACACTTATAGCAAACATATAAATATTTATACTTTTGAAAATCATTTAGTATTGATAATAACTCATATTATAAGCATGATCCTATGATGTTGTTCTAAAATAAAAATTTTGTAAAAAATCTTTCATAGAGAGTAGCAATATTGAGTTTTATGAAATATTACTTTTTGGACTTGTAGTAAAATTCTTTACCTAAAATTTGTGAATATGAGATTAACAAAAATCATGGTTTAATATATTTTGAAACCATAGAGGTCTTATATTTATTTCAAAATCTTCATTTAATAATTTGTTTTAAAAGACATGGTTCTAAATTATTTGTGATACAATACTCCAAGTGTATTCCTCTTGAATTTCACTTAAGTTTGGTTTCTTTAATAAAATCCCATTTCTTAGGTTTTATAGATGCGAAACTCTATTAAAGAAAATCATGGTTTATAATATTTTGATTTCATGAATATTTCACTTTCACATTAAACTTCTTCTAACTATTATTTTCCAAAATATAATATTTATTTGTTGGTGAAGAAAATCATTCTAAGTTATATCATCTTCAAAAAGTTTTAGGTTTTGGCTAAAAATTAAGTGAACGATTTGTTCTAAATAACTCATTCTTAATTAATAATTTTTCAACACATGGGCTTTTAGGGGTTGTTGGAAAATTTATTCTAAGTTGATTCATATTAAAAAATATCCTTAAAATTTGTCATATTAGAAAGTGGACTTGTTTTGATATTTTATTTTAATAAAAGATTGGTATATGTCTTATAAATAGATTTTTAGGAAAATTTGCATAGCAAAGAATTATCGACATTTATATTTTAGAAAAACTCACTTTGGATATTTTGGAAAAATTTGGTGGAGTAACTATTTTTACTCTTTTATTTCAAATGAAATTTTTCCTAAGTGTTGATAATAAAGTTTTTGAAAGTTAGTTTATAAAACAAGAATTTACCAATCTTCTCATCTTTGAAAGTTTTAGGATAACATCACTTGAAACCATGTATATGCATGAGTAAAATATAGTAATCTACTTAAAGATAAAATCATTAGCATAGGCTTATTAAAACATAAAAATTAAGAATAGCTAATAAAATAAGTGAATATCAAAATAAAGACATGGAAGTTTTAGTTTGTCATGAAGACTTCTCAAAACTTGAATAAATTTCAATCACCATGAAAAAAAAAATCATAAAGAAAGAAAAACATGAAAGTCTTAGATCTTTTTCAAACTTTATAGAGACTTGAAATATTTTAGTCTCATAAATAAAATAAAAGCATGGAGTCTTAGATTTATATTAAGGCTTACTGAGACTTAGAAATGGATAAGTCCTCTTAGATAGCAAAATAATTAGAAGCAAAATATATATAATAGAAGCCTTAGAATTTTCGAACAAGGCATTCCAGGACTAGATTATGGACAAATCCCTATTTTATTTTTTTTACTTGATTAAGGACAAGTTCGAGACTTAGATATAAGATAAGTCTCAAAACATATAAAAGAGTATGAAATAAATAAATTGCAAGAGATAAAATAAGTGCAAGGAAATAAATATTAGATTAATGAACTTATATGCTAAAATAAATATAGATATGTACATAGTCATATTTATATGTATAGATAGTTAGATTAGATTTCACAAATATAACAACATAAACACGATATCAATGATCATAATATGGATGAGATGTGGGTTTCATTTTTTGGCATTCATTCCTAGTTATTATGCATCATGGGGAGATTTATCCATAGATGATGCATGAAACAACACCTACTAACTATAGATGTATGGAAAACGTGTTTACCTTAAAAAAAAATCAAAGAAGTGTTTGTCATGGAATAAGAGAGGGGGCAACAAGAGAGGAAGGGAAAATGATGCCACAAGAAGAGGAAAAAGAGAGAGGAAATGAGAGAAATTTGATAAAAATTGTAAAATATAAGAAGGTGTAAAGGTGATGGGTATTTATATATATATATAATATATATATATTAATGATTTTGTGTGAAAATAAGTTAAAAAAGGGAAAGGAAGGGCAGCTTCTACCATTTTTTTTCAAGGGGGAGAGAGGAAAAAAAATTAATTATTGTATAAAAGTATAAGAGAAGTTAAGAAAAAGTATAATAAAAGTTTTATGAAAAAGATAATTGTAAGAATGTAAAGATAGGTATAAAATAGGTGTAAGAAAAAAATTGAGATAAATGAATAGTATGCAAGATAAAAAATATCGATAGTAAAAAAAATATGCATAAACGAGCTATATTTAATTTTTTAGAAGCCGAAAAATTCTATAATTGATATTTTACAATTTTTTATCTCATTAGGTCTAAATATGTCATTAGAATATTTTTACCATTTTACATGTCCGGACCTTATTTTCAAAACTAATCTGTTCAGGTTTGAAACAGGTGAATTTTTTACAAATATGATTTATTTAGGTTATAAGACATTATTCTGAACTATAATCTATTGTTGTCTCATTTTTATTGTTCTAGGGTTTCGAGCATAGGATTACCAGATCTAAACAATCTAGATCTTAGGATAAACCGAGGTTGTTTTTAGGGATTCGGTTTCAATTCCAGCTTTGAGATTTATTCGTAAGATTACAAAATTTGGAGGTTTATGTTATACTTATATTTTCGAATTCAAAAATTAAGTTTACTCTTATTTATGATTTATTTGATATTTTATAGTTCTCGGGATGTCTAATCAAATATAGGCTTCTAATGTTATATATTGACTCAGTTTGACTTTTGGTATTGATTTAAATTTTCGATTCTAAAATTCACCAAAAGTTATAAGTTTTATAATTTTGTCATTAAATATTATATGTCTTAATTTATGTGCTAGAAATCAGATAGATGAATCATTTAGCATAAGGATTTTGAGTCAAACATTTATTAGATTTTCGTTTTGTTGTGAAGTTTCTTTCCCTTAAGGTTATGAAATTTCTTATTTGATCTTGTTTAGGATTTCTAGAGTTCGGTTTTAACTTAGACCAGTTTTAGGGTTTCAATTTCAGTATTTAGCCTTAGAATTATTTCTTAAGAGTACCGAAAAATTCAGGGGTTTACACATCATGCTTCTCTTTGATTCATTTGTGCAAATATTTCCAGAACAACACGACCAAAACACTACCTCATCTATCACCTCGTATTCATTTCTATTCCTCGCTTATACAATATGTTAATTAGAACATGCTATAACATGACTCCTTGTATTACACCATACTCTCTCTGATTCTTTTTAAAAGCACTTAACAGATGTGAAACATGGGACAAACACAACTTAATATATGACGTTGTGTTTCTCATTTGATGCACGTGTTTCTTATTTGTTTCCACACAATGAGAAACACTACTGGAACACGATTTGTTATATCATGCCATGCTTCTCACTGAGTTAGAATTTGAAAGAAAATGACAAGATACACACTGAATTGTTTGGGCATGTTTGTTTTGATATGAGAAACACGGGAGGTACACGGTTGTATATGTACCCATGTTCTTCATAAAAATTAAGATGAAATAAAAATGAAAAAGATAAATGATAATTGATATGTTATATTAGTTAAATGATAATTAAGAATAATTTAGTGAACTTTATAAATTTAATAAGTAATTGAATGAAATATAAAAGTTACATATAAAATGAACTTAGTTAATAATCTTAAGTTCAACATGGCTTAACGAACTTCAAAGATCTAAAATGATTTAGATTGATTAAGTTTGATTAACTTAAACTTGTAATGGGGTTATATGATTAATTTTAATCATTTTGGTTAGGATTAAGTTAAATAGGCTTAATAGATAATAATTAACTTAGATCAACGAGTTAGAATAAATCAAGAATAATATAAGGAATATGTTTTTCAAATGTATTGTTATTAGGATAAATGAGTGTTTTGAAAATGAATGTTTTGAGGATGTTTTTATAATAAATAATTATAAATAAAGAGAAAATAAATAATTTGATAGATAATGGAGAACTATTTGTATCTTGACGGGGCGATCTTCACAACCATGATGGGATTCCTACTTAGTGTCTGATCAAATAGGATTTTAATAAAAGTTTGATATAAGTGGAAAAATAATTTAATTACTTTTATAGTTTAATTGTATGGAGTAGATACTTGTTTACCTCTTAGCCTATCTTCTGATCAACCCTTGAGAATTCTTTTGGACTATCTTTTGATTATCTAGACGTTGAATAAGTATACAAGGATGTGCTTGTTTTCTATTAGGATAGACATTCCTAGTGAACTAAAACTTAAAGATGACCTAATAACAGAGTGGTGATTATGCTTGTGATGTTGAATCTGGTTTAGGAAGTAACAACCTTATCCGGAGTCAGGCATAGTAGTTAAGTGCTTAGGCCACCTCCATGTCATGATGCCATGATAGTTACTAAATAATACATTGATACGCCATAATGCAATGGCGATTCATAAGTGGTTTAATGGGTAGTTGATGGGGTAAATAGTATCAGCGTAATGTTTGCTTAGGCTTGGGGTAAAGTAATATGATTTAGTTCACGTTTATGATATCAATAAACTAAACGATATTATGGACTAAGATAAGTAAAGCTATGTAATAGCTGCAAACCTTAGACGAGGCTATTTTTCTCTTTATCGGTTAGATATAGGAGATATAAGTATCCAAGCTGCTTGTATCAACCCCCTGAGCAGCTGTTATTACTCAGGACTCCCAGCTTCCTAAAGATTGTTCCATAGTGTGGGTGCTTCAGTATTGATTTGTTTACTTTAATTTAAAGATAATAATATTATTGTTGCATTGCACTAGTCAAAGCTTGTGTATCGTCTCATGTATACTTGCGTTGCTGTCATACTGCTTTCGACTCATAGTTGTTTCCTTTTTCAGGTGTTGATAAAGATATGATGATGTTGATGATGATGATGATGATGTGGGTGATGGTGGATTTGATGATGATGTTTAGTTGGAAATATGGGATGAAACAGAACGAGTTGTTAAGTGAAGTGAAGTAGGCTTTAGTGGCGCCTATATGTTTTATAATTAAGTTCTTTAAAGCTTTGTTATACCATCACGAAAGGTATATGGCATACATGATGGTATTGTTTGTTTTATAAAAGTAGATCCACTCTTATATGAGTGAAAGCTAGAAATATTTTTATAAAGTTGTTTTACTATCATAAATCCTGTAGTCTTCGGGATCTAATTAAACAATTTCGTTAATTAAAACCGACTGGTAATGTCAACACAAATAAACCCTTTAAAGAAGACTATGCGTGTAATACTTTATGGTATTATACGTAGATGGGGGAATTTTAGTTTAGGGTAAGCTGGGTCCTTTCAAGAATAATAAGAATGAATAACTCAAAATTATCTAGATATCATTGTGAGATATTTAGATAATAGATTATTGGAATTTTATCTATGTAATGAAATAATAGAAGGGAAAAAGATTGAGAAACACAAGAAAAAGGGGAAAATAGAAAAAAAAGGAAAGGCAAAAAAAAAAAAAAACATAAACATGAGCAAAGTATAATTTCTGAGTTTTTACCAAAGCATGAGTTAAAATTTTTAAAGAATTAAAATCTTTAATGCTTCAGTTAAGTAAAAATGGTTTTAGAAATAATACAAGGATAGACTAGACTCTAGTTATAATTTGAAGTTTGCTTCTACAATTTTTGAAATCTAAATCTCGTTTTAAATTTTTATGTTTTGAAATAATAAATGTTTTGATTGTATATAAATTAATGTTTATTAGATATCATAATCTGTTTGTTTTATCTACAATAAAGGTATTGGTTTTTCATTTCTTATAATTAAATCTTTTCCAGAAATACCATAAATTACTTTGCAAGCTGTCCACTATAAGTTTTAAAGCATGGCATGTTGTCATTTTTCTTAATATAGTTTCTTTCATTAAATGTTGAAATAACAATTTATAGTTACACAATCCTTATTTTCTTTTGCGTAAAAGAAAAGTAATGGGAAATTTGAAAGTTCACAGCAACTAAACATCATTGTTCTCAGAAAATGAGCACCATATTTTCAAAATCTACTTTCCTAACATACTCTATGTTACATACCCAAAATCGTTTCTTCAAACATTCACATTCTTAACCTAAAAAACTCTAAGAAAGTATTCATAAGCTCCACAACTAGTGTTTTAGAAAGAATAATGTGAAGTAATCTCGAAAAGCACCACAGATATCTTTATTTGCTTTATTTTCAAAGGTTTAGAAAATGTCTTTATCAAATACACTAGTACATATGCACATTTCATCATTCACGTGTGAAACGTCGTTTTTAATAGATGTTACACGTTAAAAAGCTAAATAGGGATCTTGTTTGCTAAGAAATGATAAAAAATGAGTAAAACTTGCTTTGTGAATTTGTTTAGGCTTAGAATATAAAATGTCTGTTAAAAGCTTGTGAATAAAACTAACTTAGCTCATCTGAACAAAATATGATAGAACATGTAATATAACAGAGTCAACCTACCTTAAAAGCTCTTATGTTGGACCTAGAGGTAAAATAAGAAGATAAGTCTCGTGTTAAGTTGGTGATTTGTACAGGTTAATGCGTTGAGTTATCTCTATCTGTGTTTTGATGTTAGGATTTGTTCTGGAAGAGTTAGTGGTGAAATGGAGTAAGTTGGAGGTTGTTTTGTATATTGTTGGTGATCTTGACCTAGTTTTGCCCTTAAGGTAGATCAGTATTAGGCTTTACGTAAGAGTCAAGGGGTAAATTTTGAGGCACGATATTTGTCATGGCCCAAAGTTGAGTCCTCGACTTACCCCATGACAAATGATGAGGGTTGTTGTAGCCAAAAGTAAATCAAGTGTTTGGAGCACAGTTTCTATCGCGGCCTAAGCTCAAGTTGTCAACTCACCTCGTTACTAAAGCCGAGGGAAGTCATGGCTAAGAAAAAGTTTAGAGTTCGAGCATAACCCCAGTCACAGCCTTAATTGAGCCTTCGACTTGATCCACGACTAAAGCTGTGGGCTTTTTGAATGCCTTCGACTCCCAATTTTAAAGTGCGAGCTTAGTTTTGAGCAGCGATGTGCCTTACACCCTGTGACCTAACCTAAGTAGTAAACGATGAAAAAGGATATAAGGTAAGAAGTTTATAACGAAATCTAGGACATGTAAGCTCTAATAAGAGTTCTTTCTCTGTTATATGTATAGTAATTTATACTTTTTGCTATATGGGAGATTTCAATCAAGACCTAGAGTTTCTTTGGAACAATTATGTGTAAATGCTAGTTATTTTGGGGAAAATATTTTGGGTTATATCTAATTAATGTGATTTGACAGAGTGTATTTAATGGGATTTGACCGAGAGTATTAGGCTAGGAGTCCCATAATTAATAAGATTTGACCATGTATACTTTCCTAATTTATGCTAGGTTTTTTTGTATAAAGTTTACTAACATTGTATGTAAAAATATAGAATATTACAATGAAATTTTCTGGTTCTATTTTTAATATTATTTCCATTTTTAGATTTTGACATGGTACAGTGATTCTTTCTTTGGAACTGTTTCTAATTTTATTTTTGCCGGATTGATTATTGATGTTCTCTTTTCCTTGTTCGGCCTTAATTGCTTGTTTCTTTTCTCCATTTGATCAGTCTTAATTGCTGACAACATGTCAAAAATAATAGAGACTAAAGTTGCATCACAAGAGCTAAGTTGTCTTAACCATGAGGAAATCGAGAGGGAGAGATCTCTTATCAATTGTCTTGGGAATCCTTTAGGTACTTATTCTTCTATGTATTCAAGTAAGTCTCCTTTTTAGGATTGAATGCTTCAGACACTTACTTCATTAACTCCTAGATCATGGACCTAGGAGCTACCGATCACATGACCTACTCATTCAAATACTTTTCCACCTATACCCCATGTCCTAGCAATCAAAAAATAGCTACAGTTGATGGATCTTTAACAACTATTGCAAGAGTAGGAGATGTTCAAATAAACCCAATCATGACAATAAAAAAGTCATTGTCATCCCTAAATTATCCACCAACCTTGTCTACATAAAAGAAACTTACTTAAGATCTATCTTGTAATGTGGTTTTTTATAGTGATTGTTGTGTATTTCAAGACAATGGTTCAAGGAGGACAATTGGACATGCTAAAGAAAGGGACAACCTCCACTACCTTGAGACACCAAAACAGTTGAACATAGCTAAAAGTAAGGTTGTTATATCAGAAAACCAATTTATCTAATAAGGAGAAAATCCTTCTTTATCATCGTTGTTTAGGACATCCATCGTTTCGGGTCATTAAGACTTTATTTCCAGCATTGTTTTTAAATTTTAAGTGTTGAAAATTTTCATTGTGAAGTGTGTAAATTTGCTAAACATAAGTGAATATCTTTTCCAATCAGTAATAAAAGGATAATTGTTCCTTTTTATCTTGTTCATACTAATATATAAGGACCTTCTATCGTTCCTCATGTCTCTAGAGAATGATGTTTTATTTCTTTTATTGATGACTATACTTGTGTTATACTTGTTCAAATATAAGTCTGATGTTAGTACTATACTACCAAATTTCCATTCAATGATAAAAAAATCAATTCAGGTTTGATCTCGAGAGATTCAGGTTTGATAATGCCAGGGATTATTTCAACTAGGTCCTCACTCCTTACTTTCAGAAAGAGGGGGTTATACATGTGTCATCCTGTGTAAGCACTCTACAGCAAAATAGAGTAGCAGAAAGGAAAAATGGTAACCTCCTTGAGAAAACTTGAGCTATGTTATTTTAAAATAACATGCCTAAAAACTTTTTTGGGGGAAGCAGTTCTTACAGCTACTCATCTCATAAATCGTTTGCCTTCACGAGTCTTAGAATACAAAAGTCCAATAGAAGTTCTCCAACATAAGAACCACACACAATCTTGTTGCTAGGGTTTTTGGGTATGTGGCTTTCATTCGTATTCATGGTCCAAATAGAGGAAAACTTGATCCTAGGGCTAAAAAAATGTGTCTTTGTTGGGTACTCTTCAACTCAGAAAGAATACAAGTGTTATTACCCTCCATCAAAGAGTTTCTACGTCTCCATATATATCACGTTCATTGAAAAGGAATCTTACTTCATGGAATCTTATATTCAGGAAGGGAATTCTACTAAAAAAGATAAGAATCAGGAACTTTTCCTAGATCCACTTAATTTGTCCCTGGCCCTAGACCTTCTGTGTCTATTTCGGAGCCTATTACTTTACTTAAGACCGGTATGCCTATTACTTTATGGTAAGAACCTGGATACTCATATCTTGTGAATTAAAGAAGGCTCTATATGGTCTTAAGCAATCTCCTAGAGCATGGTTTGGAAGGTTTGTAGGGGATATGTTGACAACAGGGTATAAGCAAAGCCATGGTGATCATACATTGTTCATTAAACATTTTCCTTCAAGGAGAGTCATAACTTTACTTGTGTATGTTGATGATACAGTGATAACCGAAAATGATGATGAGGAGAAGTAGGCATTGAGTTAGTGTTTGGCTAAGGAATTTAAAATCAAAGCATTGGGAAGGTTGAAGTATTTCCTTGGAATTAAGGTTGCTCATTTGAGGTAAGAAATCTTTATCTCGCAGTAGAAGTATGTTACAAATCTTCTCAAGGAAACATGCATGACATCATGCAAGCCAATTAGCACACCTATGGAACCAAATTTTAAGTTAACAACAGCAGAAATGATGCTATAGTAGATCGGGAAATGTATCAATGATTGGTAGGGATATCATATATCTCTCTCACATACGACCGGATATAGCATTTGCAATAAGTGTAATAAGTCAATATATGCATAACTCGAAGGAGGTTCATTTGCAAGCAGCTTATAGAGTACTTCGGTATCTTAAGGAGACAATATGAAAAGGTATTTTATTAAGAAGAAATGGAGGTTTGATACTTGAAGCATACACTAATGTTGATTATGCTGGATCTATCGTTGATAGAAGGTCAACATCTAGATATTGCACGTTTCTTGATGGAAACCTTGTGACATGGAGGAGAAAGAAACAAAGTACGGTAGCTTGGTCAAGTGTAGAGACAGAGTTGAGAGCGATGACTTAGGGTATATGTGAACTACTCTGGTTGAAGATCATTCTTGAAGACCTAAAGATTCAGTGGGATGGACCAATGAGACTATACTGTGACAACAAATCTATAGTCAACATAGCTCACAATTCAGTACAACATGACTGAACAAATCACATTGAGGTCAACAAACATTTTATCAAGGAGAAGCTGGACAGTGGACTAATTTGCACGCCTTATGTGTCAGCAAATGGTCAACTCGTAGATGTTCTAATGAAAGGGTTAAAGAGTTCAATGTTTCAAATTATTGTATCTAAGTAAGGAATGAAAATATCTATTCACCAGCTTAAGGGGGAGTGTGGAAAAATTATGTGTAAATGCTAGTTATTTTAGGTAAAATATTTTTGGGTTATATCTAATTAATGGGATTTGACCATGTATAGTTTCCTAATTTATGATAGGTTTTTTTATATAAAGGATAACTAACACCGTATGTAAAAATATAGAATATCACAATGAAATTTTTTGGTTCTATTCTCAATATTATTTCTATGTTTAGATTTTGACAGTTTCTAGTAGATTACTACAACCTCTAAGCAAGATGCATAGGTGAGTAACTTGAGTTTTATGATGTTGTTGTCCTTGTAATATATTCGCACTTGTCTCTTTTGAACTAAAATACCCCAAACCTTCACCTAAGTTAGAAATTGATTTTAGATAGATTAACTGAATCAAGTGAATGATATGATGTAATTAGACAAGTTGACATAATTAGATTAGTAATTAATAAGTTGAAATTTTAGATTTTGAATTCCTAACCTATACGAATGTGATTTAAATGTTTAGTAGATTCTTAAATCTCTAAACTTTGGCTCAACATTTCATATCCTTAATCCCCATCAATTTTGAAATCATTTTCTTACCTATAAAAAATAAAAATTCTTAAACTTAGCTAAAATTGAATATCAATTTGATTTAAACTAAATTCCTAACTAAATTCTTATTTTAAGTTCTTAATTTCTAACCTATAGATTAAATTATCTTTTAAACACTTTTAGAATTAAAGAAATTGATTAGAAAGTTCTAAACCTAATACCCTTATTCTAAAATATCATAATTCTTTTATCCTTATCATTTTCTTTTCTTTTTTCCTTTTCTCATGTCATTCTCCCCTTTCCTTTCTGTTCCTTCCCTTTTCTTTCTTTCTTCTTCTCTTCTATATTCTTTCTCTTAAAAATCATCCCTAAGTCTCAATTTCAAGAAGATTAAAAGAGAAATCAAAGTTAGAAAATGAGATAAAAGAAGGAAAACAAGTTGTAGTAGCTCAAAGATTAAGAAGGAACTAGCCATGGTGGATGAATAACAGATGTTAATAAACAAGGAAGTTGTTATTTTCTTATTTGATTTGTTATTCTTGTATGTATATGATAGATAGATGTTAGTTATATGTAGAATTTGTGATGAAGTTGGTGACTAATGAATATATGAGCATGTAAGTTAGGATTTAGGTTGTGTTATGTGTATGTGTAGATTAAAAGTCGGTGGAGCAGTTTTTGATGGAATATGAAGTAATAACTTGTAAAATCATGTTGTAAAACATAGTTCTAGGTTCGTATGTGGAATACAAGATGTTAAATAATAAAAAATGATGTAAAACAAGTGACAAAACAAGCAAAGTTTTTCGAAACAAAGAACAAGACAAAGAGTACAAGGTAAACACATGTTTTTAACCTATTCGAGGAAAGCACGACTAGTATATAGCCTCCCGTATCAAACTATGCTTCTCTCTGATGTCAAAAACTCAAAAAAAGAGATGTTTTCTGTAACAGCACGACTAGCACACGAGCTAACATATATGTCTGTGCTTCTCTTTGGTATAACACTATTTTGATTATAGTTTTTTTCGTCCGAACTTAGATTGAGGTGATTCAAAATGCTACAGAAAGCTGAAAAAGAGATCTAAAATTTCATGTTTCAATTTTTTAGAAATTTTAAAAGTAACAAGGCACAAATTTCATTTGTTTCAAGCTGCAACATGTCCAAATAAAGTTGAAAACTTGTATTTACTAGTCAAGTATATGTAGTTAAGTATAAAATGAACTTAATTAATAAACATAAACTCAAATAAACTAAATAGACTTGAATGGGTTAAAATGAATTAGATTGATTAATTTTAATCAACTTAGCTAAGATTAAGATAATATAGGTTTAACTTAGAATTGGCTTAGCAGGATATGTTAGGTTAATCCATGAGTTATATAGGGAATATGTTGTTTCAAATGTATACTTGCTTGGGAAATGATTATTTTTGAATATGAATGATGTGATGATGCTTTTGTAATAAATGACCATAAAAAACATAAAAAATAATAATTTGCCAAATAATGAAGAGCTATGCGTATCTTGGTAGGGCGATATTTGTAGCCATAATGGGTTCCTAATTAATGTTTGATCAAATATGGTTAATAAAAAGAGTTTGATATAAATGAATAATTTATTTGAATGCTTATATAAATATATATTTTGTGAATAAATACATGGATAGCTAATTTATCTTCTGAAATGGATTCTAATTTACCTTCTATTTTTTATTAGATTTACACAGTAACTTACGTGATGATTAATATGATAGGCATTTTAAAATGGATTAAAACTTAAAGATGGACTTTATAATTGAGTGTTGCTTATGCTTGTGCTTGTACCATTGAATTTGGTCCGGGGAGCAGCAACATTGTCTTGAGGGGCATGGTAGTTTAAGTGCTTAAGCCACTCCTATCATAATGCAATAACATTTATAAGTAACTCAATAGGTAGCTGATGAGGTAAACGGTATCGGCGTAATGTCTATCTTGAGCGGAGGTAAGTAATACTATAGGGCTCACGTTTATGGGAATGGTTAAGCCCTATTATATTATGGACTGTGATGGATAAAGTGTGTCTAACTGCTGTAAATCTTAGATGAGGCTATTTTTTCTTTCTCTGTTAAATATAGGAGATATAGGTATCCAGGCTGCCTATATCAACTTCCTAAGCAGCTGCTGTTACTCAGGACTCCCAGGTTCTGAGGATTGTTCCAGAGTGTGAGTGCTCTAGTATTGATTTGTTTACTTTAAAGGAAAGATGATAACTTGTTGTCTGATGCATTGCATCTAGTTAAGCTCGTGTGTCATTTTGTGTGTGGTTATGTTACTGTATGCGAGCTTTAGCCCATGATTGTTGTTGTTGTTTTTGTCTTCATTCTAAGTGTTGTATTGATGAAAGATGATGAGGTGTTGATGATGATGATGATGTGGATGATGATATTGATTATCTCGGGTATGGGGCGACTTTGGAGGACTTTAGTTGATGAAGGAGGTAGATTAAGATCATTGGCTGGTTTTGTATTCTTTTATTTGTTTGTTTAAAGAACTGGATTTACCTTTTGAAACATGTATTTTCTGTTAAAGGCTTTGTTGGTAAGCCCATATATTTTGTAATATCTTTTAAAGATTTATTGAACCATCATGAAAGATATATGAGATATCTAATGGTATGGATTTCGTTTTATGAAAGTTGATCCACTCTTATAGGAGTGGAAGCTACAATTGTTTTTATAGGAATGTTCAACATAAATAATTTCTTTTTAGATAACCTTATATGTAATACTCAAGTATTATACATGGTTGAGGACTAAAAATGCTTGATTTTAAGTTAAACATATCGGGTCTTTACATGAACATAATTGGTTATGCATGGGGATGGGAATGGCATGTGTTGTATTGTGTTTGGATGTGTGATAAGCTTTAATAATAAAAATGATAACCGATTTGGTATAATGCATATTGATGGTTGTTTGAATATTACTTGGTCACTGATAACATGATATAAGTCTTAACCGACCCTTAATCTAAAATGGACATGTATTGCATGACAACATATTGATTGAACACGGTACCCATGTCACGTATCAATATTCCGATTTTATGGTAATGCCTTTTCACGCCAACAAATCTAGGTGGGGTTATCAAAGGGTTGTTAGCCCTATGGGAACTAAGTACGAACCAAAGGACGCTCCCCGTGTTGGAGTTAGCTTTTAAGGTGCTGATACTTAGTGAGTTTATGAGGTTTTAAGATGAAGTTGAGATTATGTTGAATATGTATATAAGTATATATACTAAATAAATTTGGAAAACTTCTCTTTCCTTAGTTTTTAGTCTCTCCTGAGCATGAACTACTTGAGCTGGTCCTTTAACCCCCAAGAGAGGGTATAAATCTCTATTGGTTGGGATTCCGGTCATCCA
Source organism: Combretum micranthum (assembly GCA_024138025.1). Classification (NCBI taxonomy): domain Eukaryota; kingdom Viridiplantae; phylum Streptophyta; class Magnoliopsida; order Myrtales; family Combretaceae; genus Combretum; species Combretum micranthum. The sequence continues at coordinate 39,943 of JAMXBD010001230.1, forward strand.
AACTATGCATTCATATGTTTGAGCGTGCATTATATATGGTTGAAACTAAAACTTGCCTGGTATTTGATTGAAGTCTGGTCTTATGATGTTATCTCAATGAGTTGTGGTGTACTCACACTCCTACTGATTTATGTGCTTTTAGGGACTCGTAGAGTTGATCCATGCTAGAGGTGAAGGGATGTAGTGGACTTTGAGGAAACACTAGAGCTTGAGTGAGAGTTGGATATAGTTCCTTTTGTATAGGATCATCTGATACACTATCTTTTTAAGTTGTAAGGTTAAGTTTTGGAGCCTATCCTAAGCTGTATGCATGGAAATATGTTATAAAGAACTTATATATGTAAAATCTCTTATCTTGATAACCTCACGATTCTGTTTTAATTGTCCACACCACATAGTGTCCTAATAGTTTGATGCCCGTAGAATTTTCTTGAAAAGCCCCAGTTGGCTCATTTAAATATTGTGATTTCTGATTTGTTGCAAAAAAGGGCATCAACACTGTTAAGGTGCCTTGTGGGGGTGTGACACAAAGTGAATTACAATTTTTTGAGACAAAAAGCGCGAAGATTTAAAGGTTTTTATGTCAAAATTGTCTTATCCTTTATCTTAGGGAAAATTATTAAAAAATGGAAACATCTTTCCTCAAAAAGTTTTTCTCAAAAAATAGCATATTTTTAAATGCTTGAGTAATTTATAAAAATAGTTTTCCTTTATTTGTATAACTTCAAAGCAACTCGTATATTTTAAGTATAAAAAATTTAAAAATTATATATACTTTATAATTAGAAATAATCTATATAAAGGAAAATATTTAAAAATTTAATAATAAATATCTTAATATAGTAAATGATTAGTAGATAAAAATCATAAATCGATGGAAAATTGGCTTGCGCTTTTATAATATGTAAGTTTTTTCTCAAAAATAAGTCATAATATATTTATATTTTCAAAATAAGGAAAAATATTTTTCAATAATTATCTCTTTTTTTCTTTAAACAAACATGAAAATGCAGAAAGATATTTTTCTAAAAAACATTTTCATTAAAACAATAAGAACATTAAGCTTTATAAGTGCAATATATACACAGGATGTCAGCAAAGTGGGTATTGGATGGGTTTTAAAAAACCCAAACCTAATACTATATGGGTTTTTCAAAACCCATCCTACCCAAGCTAAAAATTGCCGAATAGACCCTACCTAATCCCAAAACCCAATATTTTTCCAATCATTTCTATTGCTTTTTACCATATAAACAAGATTGGATATATTAGGAAAAAAATAATTAGAAAACTAGAAAAGAGCTTTGATAACCTAGGAAAGCACCTTTTAGGAAGTCTAGAACGATGGTGATGGAAGGAGGGAAGGTGCTATAACTACTGCCAGATGTGTCTCTTAATGGCGGCGGTAGAGGGAAGCAAGGGTACAAACATAAGGGTTAAAATGGGCTAGACATGATGATGAATGGTTTTTGGTTTAAAAGGTTGTTCATGGCTTGCCATGTTTTAGCACCATTAGAGTTATAGGGAGAGTAAAAATGGAGAAGGGTAGGAGGGAGGGAGAAAGAGACGAAGAGGGAAGGGGGTTTATATAGCATATAATGAGATAGAAGACAAGAAAAAGACATGGAAGAATTAGATAAAAGTTGTGTTTTGTTTTTTTCATTTTGCTCTATATTGACTTTCAGTAGAAACAAGCCAAACCTGTAATTATTTTATCTTTTAAAAGGTTTGCAAGTACCCATTAGATTCTAATTTTGTCTCATAACTCAACTTAACCTTATAGGGTTTCAAAATAAAAATCCAAGAGGGTAATACCCTATAGGATAATTATCGAGTTGAATAGGTCTGATACATGATAAGGATCCGTCTGGCTATATCCCCATATATACATCAAATATTGTCATACCCCGAGGGTACCCTAGTAAAAGGAGACAAGTCTCACTCGAGTACTATCACTAGATTACCTTCAGAGAATGACAGGTTTTTAAAACAACAGGATCTTTTTGTTGCTTGATAAGAAATGATAAATACATGTAAGAAATAAATTGGTAAATAACTGCTATCTTAATCATAAGATATCACAGAACTATTACAAACCATGTGGCCTTCTTGTAGTTCATAACTGATACAACACACTAACTAATCTATTCTAGGAAAACATAACCATTAATCCCAAGTATAACCATAGACTTCCAGCTCTTAAGCTCTTACCGGAGCTATGTTCCTGGAAGTGACTAACCAGGGTCGAAGTGTAAACCTGAAAAGACTGTTGGAGTATGAGCGAAACCACGGCTCAGTGAATAATCAGACATATTATACATCACACAAGTTATTAGCAAATCATATGTAATGCAAGCACTCAATCATATGCACAGATACAAGCTTGGATGATCTAGAATCCAAACAGGGAAAAAGATTTACGCCCTCTTTTTCAGGGTTGAAGAACAATTACCTTATGACCCACCTGTCCAGGAGAGACTAAGTTTATAGGAAAATCAACGATTTCTCGTTTTAGGGTTATCACTTTAAATATAATGGATTTAACTGACCATTTCCTGTATCCATCCTTAGAAACTCCATAAGTATTAATCATTTCAAAGTGATACTACGGGCGGCGTTCTTCATTACCACTTAGTTCCCATAGAACCAACAGAACAAAGAAAACCTTGAAAGAACTAACACTTTAGAAAAACCAAGCGTTAACAGAGAACCGAAATATTAATACGTTGCAGGTTGTCACCTATTCATATATGCAATAATGCAGTACGTGCAATGCATGACCATATTATTTTATTAAGTTAATAGTTCTTATTCAATTTCATGGTGATCATACATTATATACAATCATCATCATATTACTTCACAACATCAAATCATTGTATTATCACTTTTGTAATGATAGATTAACAATCATACAATCAGATTACAACATATTTCCAACAAAACATTCATTTGCTTGTCTTTATATTATATGTTCAGCAATTTACAAGCACAAACAGTACAATATGACTGAATTACTCACCTGCTCATGATAACTTAATCGTAATAATTTGCCGGAAGATCTTCTAGGGTATCAAAGTCACCTATTGAGATGAATAAAGTATTCATCAATATAATATAGATTATATAGTTAAATTCCTATACGTGACTAGTGTCCTAAACTTGATATTTATCAAGTTTTGTAGTGATTAATACTAATTTTATGTTATTCTATATCGAACTAAATATAGAAAATCATCTTTATTTATTATTATTTAGTGTCGTTGTGTTTCTCCTAATTTATTTCATATAATTATTTTGTCATTTTTAGAAGTCACATTATTCATAAATTTAACCTATTTCATTTTCCATTCTTATCTATTTTATCTATTTAGAACAAATATTTAATTATTTATAATTTCTATTAACACTTAATATTTTTCTCTAATTTTAGGATTTTAAGAATTATCAAATCTTAATCAGAATGCTCTAAATATTTGTATTCATTTTTCTATTTAGTAACTTCTATTTTGACACGTAGATATATATAATATAATTATAATTATTATATATTTATTCATTCATGAAAACAGATTGTATACAAAGGAAAACAGGTTTGTGCGCCGGCTCCTACGCTGCCGGCATTGAAACCCAGGTGCCGACGTTCTTTTAATTTGCATAATATTTCATATCGTTGGCACTGGCTTGAAAGCCGTCGGCCTTTAACGTATGCCGGACTCTACGCCACCGTGTAAAATCCCAGATATCCGGCGTTTGTTCATTTTTACGTGAAAATAATTTTTACGTAACTTCTGTTCAGTATAAGCCGTTTCTACACCGCCAGCCTAACCTTGTAAGCAGCCGGTGTTAGACGTCTATACTGCCGGCTTATGGACAGTGTTAGCACTGTTCATCATCTTTCTCGATGAACCAATTTGTATTTCTTAAATTTTCCACGTCAAAAACATTCCTAAACCATTCCTAAGTATTTCTATATCTTAAATATATACATACAATAACTCCTAACACGTCTACAAACATATAATCTTAAATTTTGAATCTAGTAAAGTATAACTAGGGTTTCGAATTTTTACCTCGGTTGAGCCGATCCGATGGAATTCGAAGCTTATTTTTATGTTGGTTATGTTCCTATGATTATCAGAAGTTAGTTCTAATCCTGAGATTTAAAAGAAAACCATTTGAATCACATCAACTTACCTTGAGCTTGTTCCAAGTATTTTTCGTATTGTTTTTCTTCTAATTTGAACTAAAACGATTTGAGTGGTTTGATTTCTGTTTATAGGTTATTTTGGCTGCTACTTAGGAGTAATTTTGTTCTGGAAAGTTTGAGAGTGTTTAATGTTTGCTGGTTTCTTCATTAAGATACTTAAAGATATATATATATATATATATATATATATAGGAAGAAGAAGAAGAAGCTTGCGGCTGCATCATTTTCCTCCGAATTTGATCCGAATTTCTTCTACATTTGACACTGTTTTGGCACTCGTTTTCATTGCCATAAATGTGAGGTTGAGTTGGCAATCCTTGATTGGAGTAAGAGTTGATTTTGTTGACAAATTGGGTGCATTATTGAAGCAATTTCGGCTCCCTCTTTCTCCATGTAATCCAAACCTTCCGTGAGCAATTTGCAGTTGAAAAACCATCTCAACAATAAATATATATTAATTAGTTTATTAGCTTAGTTTTAGGATAGTTTAACAAGTTATATGGGCACAAATTAGCTAATATTTGAGAGTTTTTGTACAAAAATTTGTTTATAGAAATCTACATAATACTTAGATTATCAAACAATACAACTTTAAGTTTTAAATTTACGTGATTAATTATTTGTAGAATTTATCTCCCTCGATTAAGGTTTCCTGAATTCATTAGGTTAATTTTTGTTTTAGGATCCAATAGCTTAAGAAAACCCTAATTAGAACAATAGTGTGATTCAATTATTTATTTGAAGTTTAGATCTTGAGTTATATATCAGTTTATGTTTTCATTGTGTATTTGTAATCCTAACGTTTATCTTTAGGTTATCGTTTCCTATCTATAAGCGTAGTCGATTAACTACTTAATATCGCACTTGATATAGAGACTAAATTATCTATTTATCTTTAATTTCCTATACCTATTACGAAATCTTATTAGTAGTATTTAATACTATCTAGGAATCTTGACTTTAGTGTTTAAATCCAAACATAGGCTTATTACTACACATTGTTCTAATCTCAAATCATTGTTGAGTTCAAAAGCAATCATTTAATCTCTATATTTATATTTTTCTATTTAAATCTATTCGTATAATAAGTTTCGGGTTTGAAATTTAAATTTCCTTTTAATCATATCTTGAATTATCCGTTCAAGATACGAAATCTCGTTTTTGGTATCAATTAGGGTTAAAGAAGTTCTTTATTCGATTGCTAAATCCTTATCTAGCCATATTCATTGCATTGATCTATTCTTAGGCTTTTATTAGGATCTAAGTTTATTAACTAGTTCATACATTCTACTTTAGAGTAAGATACTAATGTGGAAAATTTACGGGTTTACAAATATGAGTGGTAAATATTTTCATGGTTAATGATAAAAATGGTACCTCAATTTTCACAAAAAGAATAATTAAGTACCTGAAGTTTGGTTTTGAACAATTTAATACCCGAACAAATTTTTTGTTGACATTTTTCATGCCTGAAGTTTGGTTTTGAATAATTTGATACTAGAACTAACTTTTTGTAGACTTTTTATGCCTCATTTCCTTTATTTCAGGTATGAAAAAGTCCACAAAAAGTTAGTTCATGTATCAAATTGTTTAAAATCAAACTCTAGGTACTTGATGGTTCTTTTTGTGAAAGTTCAGGTATCATTTTCGTCATTATCTCTATTTTAATTTATGCATTCATAACGATTCCATTTGGATGGTCTGCTTGTCTTTTGTATCTGTATCGAAATGATATGTGTAGATATGTCTAATTTGCATATATATTTTATCTAGTTGATCTATTCATCAGAGTTACCAACTTTGCTTTTATCTGTATTTATTTTGTGATAAACAATTGATTGGGAAAATTTTGAAAAAAAAGTATCTATATCTACCAAAAGAGCTAGCCAAACGGAAATCATTAAATATCAATCGAGATACATGTATAATCATTACAATATTAATAATATAATTGGTTAAGGAAGTCTAGTGTTTAAATCATAACTTCCCCATGTACATGACTTTTTCACTTGTATATAAATCCAAATTTATAAATATCTATTTGAGTAATATAAATAAACAATTCAATTCTTTAAACATAGAGTTGTAAATATTTTTAAGCTTTACAAGTATAATTTATTTATCCACGTGTGTAGCAAATATTTTTATTTATACAAATTTATTTCATAATAATTGATTGTTAAGCTCTCAATTCATTTTTTTTTTCAATATCAATTAATTATTTCATAAGTAAAATTTTTAGTTTAAAATTATTTGGGTAAAGATTAGAAGCTACAACCTTGAATGGGTATCAAAGTTAAAACTTAATTATGAAAGTGTACAAGAGTTAAAATTATGGCTTTGTATTTTTTTTTTTTAAATACAAGCATATTCGTATAAATCAAAATTAATAAAAACCCATTAGAACAATGGGAATGAACAACTCAACTAATTAGGTGTAGAGTTGTGTAGATCAACCATATGCGTACCACATGTGAGTAAGACAAATGTTTATATTCAGCTTTATTTTTCTGCTTTGGAATGTTAGAATTTGTGGCCCATTGTGTAAGTTTATTTTAGAAGAGTTGTGACTTTTAATCTAAATGACATGACTCTTCATAATGAGTATCTTGATGGAAGACACCCCTTACCGTTTCATGAAGAGATATGGTCATCTTCCTACCCTATATATATAACAAGAGTTGGCATTAAAGTGTGGCTATTTTTTTCGCTCTTATTTTACCTTAAAATCTATCACATCAAATTAAGTTAAAGGAAGAGAAATCATTCCTTTGATGAAATAATGTTGGATTGGAGGGATAAGGTGTCTCTTAAGAAAATAAGAGATTTTGTTCTTTGATGTTCAACTATGGATAAAGGTACGCTCATTTATCTAACTATACATGTTAAAATCATGTAGTTCAAAGATCCTGAAATTGAATTCATGAAATATTGAATCATAAAATTATAAATAATCTTACAAGGAACACCCCATTTTTCCCTTTCTATAAATGAAAGCAATTAAAAAAAAAAATAAAATAATAAATATGGAAAAGTTGAAAAAAAAAAAAGATAAAAGTAGAAAAGGTAAAAGCAATGAGAAAAAATTTCACTAATTCAAAATATTCAAGCAGAATTAAAATATAAGTAAGCAAGATGGGATGCGAATTTTGTAAAATATGTAAATTTTCTAGTAAAATGTGAATTTTTTAAATGCAGTTATGTATGTTTTAATGGATTTAAAGTGCTCTTTAAAAATTTATTGATTGAACATTTGTTGTCTTAACTTGATCAATGTTTATTCTAGTCACTCATATGAGTTCCAAAACGATAGAATTTTTTTAATTAAATTACAGTAGTGTTATAGATTATTGAAAAATTGAGGTTTTTTCATGTAATATATGCTCTTCTAAAAATATTATATTATAATATACAATATTTAAAGATTAAACTGGTAAAGAAAAAGATAATAATAAAAGTAAAAGAGACTGAGAAAGACGAGAAAAAGGAAAATTTTGAAAAATAAGCAAAAAGATAATATATATATATATATATATAAACACAAGCAAAGTGGATTATAATTTTTTTAGGAAAGACACAATTTTCTAGACAAAAATAGTACTTTAATAGATTTAAAATTTTTTCTCTCTATATCGCAATGTTATACAAGTACAATATATTCATCCATGTTTGTGGTATATATTTTTATTAATATCAAGTTGGATTCACAATAATTAATTATTGAAGTCCCATATATTGTTTTACAAGCTGTAAAGGGTCATTTCGGTAATTGGGCGTTTGGCCCAATTTAATGCTACGGGTCGGTTTTTTGGGCTATTGACAAGGTTTAGAAGACCAAGTCTAATAAGGGATATCATAGCAAGATTTGGCTTAGTAGGCTCAGAACAGAGATCGTCGAACCAGTTTATTCTGCTCTCTACCTTATTTGGATTTCTTATGCGCAAAAAGTAGACTCCAAAAATATCTTCATGGGTTAATTTGGGCTTCATTTGGCTAAACTAGGGCTTATTGGAATAAAATGATCATATTTCTATTTTATATTAAAGATGGGCTATTTTAATAAGAAAATGGGCTCCATTTTTATTGTAAAACCCTCATTTTATTCCAGGCCCATATTCAAAGCCCATGCTGACATACATAAAAGAAGGGATGGATTATGGCTGTCTGATTCATGAAAGAGATCTAATGGTTGCAAGCAATGCTTCATCTCAACCATCCATCCGGATTCATCCAATGGCTACTGCTACCCTCCAACATCTATAAATAAGATGTTTCTCCTTTCATTTGGGAGCATTCTACACATTGCTAAGATTAAGAGCAATGTAGAAATTCTGTTGAAATAACTCTAGAAAGATCAAAACACCTATTCTATGAAGAATGAGTAAAAAACGATCGAATCTATTTGATTTGATCTTCAATCACATTCGTGCACTCGAGAAATCGAGTTTGCTTGTTCCTTCTCCCACATCTCTCTTTGCGATATCCTACACATGTCATCAATTGAAGACTTCTCTCAGGTTGACCACCACGCTTATCATACGAGATCGACCAGTTGTAGTAACCTACCATACATTATTTGGCGACTCCACTGGGGAAGAGAGTAAGCTCTTGACAAGAATGGCACCTCCACGCAAGAGAACTGAACATGAAATAAATCCCCAAGATCAGGAGAATTAACCTGATGTGGTTGAAGAGACTTACGCTGTAGATGAAAATGCCACTACTGTGGCTGTACAAGCTCTTGCAGTTGATAGTACGCTCATGATACGCACTATGTAGGAAAATACTGAGGCTATCAATCAATTTCTAAATGCTTTTAAGTAATTCCTACCTAGTATGGTAAAAACTGCTACTGCATTGGGAAGTTCACTTCCCAGGATAGCTTTCATTGCACCAGGCGTGCAAGTGGCTGGTACTGTGCCAACTACTACTGTCCTAGAGGGTACTTGCTATGAGACCTTACATGATGCTCAACCCGAGAAAACTATTATTCCCACTACTGAAAATGAGGGAGGACATCGGCGAGAGCCATACAGTCAACTTCGAGAGATCCCATGCCTGCTGTCGGAGAAGGGGCAAAGGTTAATCTTAGAGGTTCTTCTTCCTTTGGATGCAATGTTCAACCACTTACAACTGGCACAGTTGCACCTCGTAACATTACTCTAACTCCTCAAATGGGAGTTAATACATCATCTGCTTTCGCTTCATATGTGATGAAGGAAGACCTTGAAAAGTACCTAAAACAGGTGCGATCTGCGTCTGTTACTAGTGTCATCAATCTGATGCTTCCATACCTACAAAGGATTGTGAAAAACCCCATCTCAAGGACTATACTAGTTTAAAGTTTATCAAATTAAATGGGAAACAGGTAGTGCTAAGGAGCACCTTCTTAAGTTCATTGAGACTCTTGAAGTCTATGGACTTGATGATGACTTGAAGCTCAAGGAATTTTCTAAGTCCTTGACGGAAAAGGCATACACCTAGTATGCCAATCTCACTCTCGACTCAGTTGATTCGTGGGGGACTATGTGTAAGATGTTTCTTAAGAAATTCTTTGAAACTCAAGAACGAGTGATGTTGACTGACGTGGGGCGTATTTAACAACTCCTAAAGGAAGATCTTATAGAGTACATTAAGCGTTTCAAGAAATGCTCCTTGGATATCTAAGATATGTGTGACGAAAGTGAACTTGTCAAAATCTACATCTATGATTTGTTCACAGAGTATGTTGTGCACTTGGAGAATTTGTCACTTAAGTTATTCTCGATGTTGGTGGAGAATGCGCGAAGGATAAACAATTTGGTTACAAACAAAGAAGTGATCCAAATAAGAAGCGACAACCATCAGTGAGCACTGCTCAAGGGAGAAGCTTCTAGGGTAGCAAGAAACCTAGAAGAGATGGTGCTCAAGAAGTTCCACCTTTCCCGTGTTCCATGAATAAAGTTCATGCTGTCCTTGACCTATGGTTGAAGTATTGTTTCCTTAGATTACCAAAGGTTGAGTAGGAACCCACTGCACAGGAGAAGGGAGATGCAAAGTTTTATAGGGTTCATAGGATGGTGAGACACCCAAACAAAAGATTTTCGGATGTTGAAGAGGATTTTTAATGAAAAAGTTTGCAATGGTGAACTAGAACTTAAAGACAATGATGCGCACATGATGGATGATAAAGGTACAGATAATGAATAGTTTTTTTTTAGTAATATCAATTGTGTACTAAAGGCAAATTTTGCCTATTGCTCATCCCCATTTTGTAATAGGAAAGAGAAATAAAGTAAACAATAATGATAATTCAATATTTTTTTCCTTTCCTTTCTCGTCCATCTTCTTCTATACTCGCTTGTACTTATGTTTAAACCACTTCTGATAAACATATGATGCATAAATAGATTTGTCCGGTGTTCTTCACTTGGGATCCAAGCGATCTTAACTGTGATGAGTTGAAGCGACTCTACAGTAGGCTTGGCAGCCGTAACGCCATTTTGCAGAATTGAGGTCGAAGTGACCTCATACATGGTTGATCGAAGAGATCACTCCATGGTAGTTGCTATTGCTTGGTAGACGCATTTGCTTCTGAGCATGCAATGGGTGTAATACCCATTTCTGCAACATGATTTACGAAATCGAAGCAATCACAGCTATGATAAGTTAGAGAGACTCCATAACAGGCTTGGCAGTTATAATGTCATTTCATAGAATTAAGGTCGAAGAGACCTCATCCATGGTTGATCGAAGCGATCATTCCATGGTAGTCGCTATCGCTTGGTAGAAGTATCTGATCCTGAGCATGCGATGGGTACAATACCCATATCATTTATGAGATTGAAGGGATCACAACTATGATGAGTTGAAGCAACTCCGTAGCAGGCTTGGCAGTGTAACACTGTTTCACAGAATTAAGGTCGAAGCGACCTCATCCATGGTTGATTAAAGTAATCACTTTATGGTAGTCGTTATCGCTTGGTAAAAGCATTTGCTTCTGAGCATGCAATGGATGCAATACCCATTTATGAAACATCATTTACAAGATCGAAGTGATCACGACTGTGATGAGTTGAAGTGACTCCATAGCAAGCTTGCCATCTGTAACATCGTTTTGCAGAATAAAGGTCGAAGCAACCTCATGGTAATTGAAGCAATCACTTTATGGTAGTCGTTATCACTTGGTAGAAGTCGCTATCGCTTGGTACAAGTATCTGCTCCTGAGCATGCGATGGATGCATACCCATTTCTACAACATCATTTACCAGATCGAAGCGATCACAACTGTGATGAGTTAAAGCGACTCCATAGCAGGCTTATTGTCCGTAACATCGTTTCGTAGAATTAAAGTTGAAGCGACCTCATCCATGGTTTATTGAAGCAATCACTTCATGGTAGTCGTTATTGGTTGGTAGAAGTCGCCATCACTTGGTAAAAGAATCTGCTCTTAAGTATACGATGGGTGTAATACCCATTTCTACTACATCATTTACGAGATCAAAGTGATCTCAACTATGATGAATTGAAGCAACTCCATAGTAGGCCTGACAACTGTAACACCATTTTGCAGAAATGAGGTCAAATCGACCTCATCCATGATTGATAGAAACGATCACTTCATGGTTGTCATAAATGTTCAATAGAAGCATCTCCTTTTAAGTATACAGTAGGTACAATGCCTCTCTGCAACTTATTATAATCATGTGATTAAAGTACAGTTGGCCTATAATCTCTAAGCGAACCCATGACAAGTATGACATCTGTAATCCTATATCATATGATCTCAAGAGTTGAAGCAACTCTATGAATGCACAAATTATAAGTGATAGCATGGTATGAGTTGTTGCCCGTCACATAATGACGCGCCATCAACTAGGGTAAAGAATTTGATACATGAGCTTTTTGAGGTTTTCTTGAATGTGACTACTACAGGAAGTATATACCTATCTTGGAGAATGATCACTTGACATAAGCACTTGAGAGTGAAGCATGCTGAAGTAATGTACCTATCTTGATACTCATAGGCAATGTATCTCCAATGCAAAGAGAACAACACACATTGTGATAAGGAATCGATACATGCATGCAAGTACGATGTTCAGTTGATGATGGTAGACATGAGTTCCCGATACCTTGAAAGCTACCATTTCACGTAGTATTGGTGACAACTTTTAGAGTATGCTTGATGGATGAGTGGAGTATATTTGCTTGCTTTCAACCTCTCCCCAGTGTGTTTTCCTGGCTTTACAAATATGGAGCCTTGTTTGACTAAGTATTACAATAGGAAAGTGGAGATGACATTAAAGTTATTCCAACTCCCACAATGAAATGTTGACGCTTAGTTGACAAAATATCGATAGTTTGCTTGTGGAGTGTTACCAACATGATGGAAAACAAATATTTATTGACAAATTGATTTGCTTCGCTAATAGAATTAATCTTTGATAGCAGAATGACAACGCTTCTAATTATGTTGAGGTTTTATTTCGATTATGTACAATACTCATAAAGACTGGTCTTTGATGACTGACTTTGAGAAGTACAATTAAATATGGAGTAGAAGTGTAGGCACTAGGATCCTTCGATCCTTATTGAAGTAGAATTGAGTACAGAGCAGCGATGTAGGTGCATGTGGACCCGTATCAAGGTTAGAAGAGGCCGAGTGCCAGAATAATATAAGTCCACTCGCGGGTCGTGGGTCGTACCAGAAGGTTAGTGCTAAAGTGACACAAGATTACCCATGGGTCCGTGCTAATTCTAGCAGAGACCAGATGCCAAAGCAATGCATGATTACTCGTGGAGGTCGTGTCAAATGTAGAGTAGATTGGGATGGCAACAGTGACCCATATCAAAGCTAGAAGAGCCGAGTGCCAGAATAACACAAGTCCACTCTTAGGCCCACGCTAGAGGTTGGGTACTAGAGCAACATAAGTCTATTTATGGGCCAGTGCCAAGTCTAGCAGAGAATAGGAGAGCTAGGACAATAATTAAGCCCATTACGAAGCCCATAAATGGTAGAACATGATTCTGCCGACCTAAAAAGAAAAAAGAAAAATTGTAAAAAAAAAGAGAGATAAAATCGTGATGCTTTTCAGTTTGTTTTCAAATGAAAAACTCAACTAACCCACTAGAACAAAAACAAAAAAAAGGGGGCGGAAGCACCAAAGCAAGATTCAAACTATACTAAAAATTAAAAAAAAAAAACAGAGAGAATACATTAAAAAAAATGGGACAACACCAATAGCTGAGTTGCTATCCTTTCATAATCGAGCAACAGAATTCAGTTGAAGAGACAACGTGGGTGACTGTACGAATAGACCGATTTATTGAAGTCACATGCAATTATTTCATCGAAACACCGACTCTTGGTTAAAGATTAGCAATGATAACATCTATCATCTACAAATGGGCACTATATGTAGCTACTGACAGTAATAGCAGAATGGATGAATATAGTTGTTAACTTGTGGGTTTCATGTCGAGCAGCATCCGAACTCCTACGTGCCGACTAGCTTGACATAGTTAACATCCCAAGCACCAATCATCAATACAACCACAACACACACTAGCAACTAAATATCGAGGAGCAAATCGAACAGCTCAGATCACAACAGCAGGACTTCAATATATAGCTGCAACTCATGATCTAAATACTACAGCAGACCTCCAGCAGCATTCAAGTATATTGGGGTTGAACAACTAACTTAAAACAAACTCCAACCATGCTCATATGAACAACAACAATGCTAACATGGTTGATCCTCAAACAGCACAACGAGTTCAATTTTTGAGCACCTTGCACTACACACTTGAGTGCTTAAGAGATGTTGGAGTAGTCACATAGTCTTTTGCGGCAAATGATGGACTTGGTCGAGATACTTGGAGTAACCACATCTTCTATAGAACAACCACCTATCAAAGCAGTACATTAGCCATCAAAATGCCATTACAAAGTTCGAGCAAAAAAAAAAATGCAATCGAATTTCAAACTATGGCCAGGCAAGAACATCGCAGGATATTAAAATATTGAGTTTTTTTTTCAAAAAAAAAAAACGAAGATCATGAGGGAATATATATATATATATATATATATATAATTTAGTGTTACCTTGTCGAGCATATTGATTGTCAATGATACCCACTAATGCTATTGCTTATGATCGTTTGATGATAACCACTGCTCAATCAATTGATGGATCTCTGGCAGAATTTTATCACCTTCATTACCGTGACTGTAATTTGTTGTGGGTAATGAGGATGACCGATTAGGGAAATTGTCTTGGATCTTCAATGTCTCTTTGATTTGTTATTGATTGTCATAAATATTGACACTATGAGAGCATAAGAATATCCAGTTAAGAGAAAAAAAAAGGAACAAAAGGAATAAAAGAAAATATCAGTCACAAAAGCTATGGTGGTTATAAAAGGAATAAAAGAAAATGTCAGTTATAAAAACTATGGATGTTACAAAAGGAACAAAAGAAAATGTTAGTTACAAAAAATATGGCGGTTACAAAAGGAATAAAAGAAAATGTCAGTTACAAAGCTATGGAAATGAGAAAGGAAAGTGGGTAGGTTACATAATGTATTGCAAAAACAATAAAAGAAAATGTTAATCACAAAGCTATGGAAATGTGAAAGGAAAGTGAATAAAAGAAAGTGGTGGTGGATATATGCATTAATAATGTAAGGAAAGTTTTACACGATTACCCCTAGAGCTTCGCATCACTTATGTGACAGCATTTGCCCCATTTACTAATATGCTTTAGAGCTTATCTTAATGCTTTCATTTAGATGTTAAACATCATAAAAGAAGAAGAAGAAGACAAGACGATTATCATAAGTTGCAATATGAAATAAATACAAGGAAATGAATCCTTCAACAACAGTTCGAAAAAAGGAAGGCTATCTGATGTTACTTCAATCCATAAGAGGAAATTTTATGACATATTGGTCTACTCAATAACCTAAGTGCTGATGTGAGAACAAAATTGATTCATCAAATATCCTACAACAAGTTTGAAGAAGACAACTTCAACTCACTTTACTTCATCCACGAATATAACAAGTTTGGTTCATTGACAAATATAAGAAGTATTGGCTATATAAATGCAATACACAACTTTATGTCAAGTGCAACTTCTTATTAGTGTTCTACAACAACTATAAAGAGAACATCTGCTTAATGAAATGCCCCATACCCCCTTTTATGACTTTGCTAAAGGAGCTTTTGGCCAGGGCACAATGTAAAGGGTCATTTTAGTATTTGGGCTTTTGGCCCAATTTAATGCCATGGGCTGGTCTTTTAGGCTAGTGATAGGGCCTAGAAGACAGAGTTTAATAAGGGATATCGTAGGGAGATTTAGCTTGGTAGGCTTAGGACAGGGATCGTCAAACCGGTTTATTATGCTCTCGGCCTTATTTGGATTTCTTGTACTTGAAAAGTAGAGTCCAAAAATATCTTCCTGGGTTAATTTGGGCTTTACTTGGCTACAATATGGCTTATTTGGAATAAAATGAGCCTATTCCTATTTTAGATTAAGGATGGGCTACTTTAACAAGAAAATGGGCTCCTTATTTTATTATAAAACCCCCATTCCATTCTAGGCCCATATTCGAAGCCCATGCCACATATATAAAAAAGGGATGGATTATGGCCATCGGATTTATGGAAGAGATCCAATGGTTGCAAGCAATGCTTCATCTCAACCATTCATCCGAAAGTCATCCAACGACTACTACTAGCCTCCAACATCTATAAATAAGATGCTTCTCCTCTCATTTAGAGGATTCTGCAAATTGCGAAGATTGAGAGTGACATAGGTACTCTGCTGAAACATCTCCAAGAAATATCAAAGCACCTATTTTATAAAAAATGAGCCAAGAACGATTGAGTCTACTTGACTTGATTTTCTATCACACTCGCGTACTTAAGAAACCGAGTTTGCCTATTCCTCCTCTCATGCCTCTTTCTGCGACTTCCTATACATGTCATCAATTTAGGACTTCTCTAAGTCGATCGCTACGCCTATCGCATGTGATCGGCCAACTGTTTAATTATTAAAGCCTCGGTATATTTTTTTTTCGTAAGTGAAGATTATCAATTTCAAATTGTTTGGGTTCAAAATTAACTATAACATGTATACATTACAAAATTAATAATACAATTAATTAAAAAAGGATTTTTATGTTAAAATCATGGCTTCAATTCCTCATGTGCTCTTAATACTGATGCTATTTTCTTTTCCAAATCAAACTTTATAAATACCAGCTTGAGTAATAAAAATGAGCAACTCAACTAAATGTAGAGTCATATTCTAGACATAATTTATCTATTTTTCCTCCATTTAGGACTTGTGCAAATTTAGACCATTCATGCGCAAGATACGTGTAAGTCAAGTACTTATGAATAACCCGTTTATTTTCTCCTTTTAGAAATAAACGTAATTAGAAAATAAGAAATGTGTAAAAAATTTTGAATAGTTAGATAAATGGTAAAAAATTAGGTAAGTAAAAAGCCAAAAATTAAAAATAAAATATTAATAGAATTAAAATTTTGGATGAAAAGAAAAGAAAAACAATATATAAAAGTAAAAACACAAAGACAAATTGAGGAAAAATAATGGTTGCAATATCAAAGGAAAAATTAAAGGTGAGTAGATTGAAATATAAATTATAAAAAAAAGGCAATTTTCTTAGAGACAGGTGAATTTTCCTAAGGTATTCATGCATGTTTTGATGAATCTAGTGTGTTTTTAG
This sequence comes from Combretum micranthum, assembly GCA_024138025.1. Taxonomy (NCBI): domain Eukaryota; kingdom Viridiplantae; phylum Streptophyta; class Magnoliopsida; order Myrtales; family Combretaceae; genus Combretum; species Combretum micranthum. Next base: position 56,894 of record JAMXBD010001230.1, read on the forward strand.
AAGAAAAAGTGTGGTCTAAATTGAATTAGGTTTACGTTACTCACTCATACATTTTTTTTTGGCTAAGTTAAAATTCATGAAATTAAACTACTAAAGTATGTCAACAGCATTATAGCTTAGTGACATCTCTCCTGGTCTCTAAAAATAAAAAAAATAAAATAAAATATTAGTCTCAATTTGTGGAATAAGAAAGGATTAAAAAAATCGTGCAACTTAATTGTTCATTCTTACCTAATCCTTTAGATTCGATTAAAGGAATAAAACTTAATATTTAACTAAGCTTATAATTATTGGGACTGAATTTTAGCTAGGTATGTCCTTAATGAGTAATTAACCAAATGGACTTATTTAATAATGGGTTGAAGGATCAATAAGGTAATTAAAATACATTTAACTGGTTAATCGAAGATAAATTTCTTAATTGGAATTTACAATGGAGATTATTAAATGTTCTATCTTTCTTTCTTATGTTCTACTTTTTCTTGATACCAGTTCATCAGCAAATAAGTATCTTCTATATTGAGTTTCGGGTATGCAGTCACCTTGCATGTAACAGCCACACTCCAAGCATATAGGGTGTGACAGCTACGCCACACATATCACTCCAAATTGTATCTATACGACAATCTTTTATTAAGTATGGTTCTAATCAAATTTTAAATCGACAAATCGTTATTAATTTTTGTAAAAATTTCAGCAAAGTGTCATTAGTTTTCTTTTATCAAATATCTGTAAGATTTAACCTATTCGGAAAATAAATTTCACTAAATGCTTATTTGCGAATGCTACCTATAGGGCTAATTTATGAGCTTAGCTTATCTAGAAAACATTTTAGACTTGATGGTCCATTACAAGAAAGTTCAATTACAAATCTATTGAATATAATAGTCCAGTTGAATAAAATAAGAGTTTACATTTAAGTCATTTTTGAAAACCAAATCACAATCTTTCAATTGTATAAATAATTTAAATGTACATCGAAATCGTTTTTGAATTACTCATAAATCCATTTATCCATATGTAACACCCCAAAATTTCATTAAAACACATACAGTGCTATGCATAATACTTGTTCATTATACACTCAAGCTATCCTAAAAGATATTGTTTATGTCAAAAACTTGCTAGCCAATTTGAAATTATAAAATTGTTTAGTTGGATTTTTAAAACAACTAGATTTAAAATTTACAAAATAAACCATTATTGAACTTTTTCATTTTCTAATCACAAGAGTAGATCAACTCTCATAAATAAAATCATACTATTAGGTATTTCCTATACCTTTATGGATGGTACAACAAAGCTAAGAAGCACATTATAAAACATGGGCTCCATTACCATGGCCCTTAAGAATATTACAAGTTCCAAAAGAATAAATTCAATTCTTATACAAAATAAAACAAAATAAATTCCAGTGATTCTAACTCGTCTCACTCTTCAACAAACTCTTCTCGAGTCATCTTATGCTCCCGATTCAATCATCATCATCAACATCACCACCACCATCATCATCAAATCATCATCATCACCTAGAAAGAGGAAAGTAATGAGTCCAAGCCTAGTACAATAATAACACAAGCATACATGAAATGGCACACAAGCTTAATCTAATGCAATGCATTAACAATAGGTTATTATTTTTAATTAATGTGAAACAAATCATCATTGGAGCACTCATACTCCGAAACAAACTTTTAGGAATCTAACTGTCCTAAGTTACAGCAACTACTCAGGGAGTTGATATAAGTAGCTCGGATACTTATATCTCATATATCTAACTGAAAAAGGAAAGTAGCCTTATATAGGATTTACAGTTGTTACATAACTTTACTTATCTCAGTCCATAACATCACTTAGTTCAATCGATCCCATAAAAATGAATTAAATCATGTTATTTTACTATAAGCTTAAGCAAATGTTACACCGATACTATTTGCCCCATCAGCTACTCGATGAGCCACTTAGGAATTGTCATTACATCTTGGCATACCATTGCATCATGGTAGGAAATGACCGAAGCGCCTAACTACCGTATTTGGCTCCGGACAAGATTGTCACTTCCCCGGACTGAATTAAACGACACAAGCATAAACAACACTCAATTATTAACGCTATATTTAAGTTTTAATTTATTTTAAATGTCCATCCTAACAATAAATAAGCAAGTTACTATGTACCTTATGTTTTCAAAATCCAAATAGAGATAGAGGGTACTTCAGAAGCCACCTCAGAGGATAGATTAGAGACGAACATTTGTTTAAGAAAATTAAACTATTTAACCAATTCAATTATTTATTAACTTACATCAATTTCATATTAAACATTCATTTCTTGTTTTCGTTTGATCAGACATAAAAGTAGGAACCCTGCCATAGCTCTTCTGTCAAATAATCTTTTATTAAATAAAGCTTTAGTTTAACATATTCTAGAAACAACATTTTCTTTATATTAATTAGGACTTTACCTAACATGTTACATCTAAGCTAATTACAAGTTAAGTCTATATTTATTGAACTTAGCTAAATTGATTAGACTTAAACAATCTAATTCATATTAGCTCATTAAAGTTTATTAAGTCAAGTTGTACTTAAATTCATTTACTAAGTCTATTTTATACTAAAAAAACTATGCTTAATCTAATTAGTTATTAAATCTACGATTTCTCTTAATTCATTCTTAACTATATAATTTACTAACATATCATATTATTTATCATTTATCTATTTCATTTCATCTTTCTTTCTTTTCTCCTTTTTTTTTTAAAGCAGGGGAACCAAATGGGATTGTATGAAAGGTTGTATGAATTCAAATGGGCATGTATGAAGGACTGTATAAATTTTGAATCGAAACTAGCAAACTATATACCCCCTCATACTGGCTGATGAAGGGTTGTTTAGTTCATATACTCCCTATACGAGCTATTTCAAGGGTTGTTTTAGCTAGGGACTTGTATAGAAAGTCATACACCCTTCCATACTGTTGTTTCAACCTAGAGTCTTTACACAAAAATTCAAATACCCCTCCAAATGGGTCGTTTTATAGGCCGTTTGAACTTCTGGGACTTTCCTTTGTCTTTTTTTCCAAAACTTAACTTATTTAACTACTTGTTTTATATCACAAACTCAACATACACAAACTTATTATCAACACACATACTTATAAATGTAACTTACAATATCTATACACATATCATTGCTTCATATTTCATCAATCATTTAGCCTATTCATGCATAAACATATACCTAGCTTTTTAGTTACAAGTTCATATCTTACTAATCTACCAAATTTTGTTACAAACCTTACTTATATATAGCTCTACTTTATCATTACATGTATATACAAAAGAAAAAGAAAAGAAAAGAAAACAACTCAACTTACTTGTTTGGAAAACTCAACTAATTTGATCTTCTCTTCTACTACTACTTCTTAGTTGTTGAGGCTATCCTATGCTTTTTTTCCATCTCTTATCTCATTTTCCATGTTATATTTCTCCTTTAATCTTCTTGAATTTGAGATTTGAGTTGATTTGTTGAGAGAAAAAGAAGAGGAATGAAGAAGAAGAAGGAAATGTAGAAAAGAAAGAAAGAAAAGAAAAAAAAGGAAAATGTAGAAAGAAAAGGAGGCAGGTGGAGAAAATGGAAAAAAAAAAGGATGAGAATTAAAAGATATTTATAGGTATGGGTTCTGGGTTTAAACCTTTTAGAAAATTATATTTAGTTATGAAATAATTTGAGAGTTTATCTATTAGAAATTAATAACTTAGATAAAAAATCTAGCTTAGGAATTTAACTTGTGAAAAATTGATATTTTGTTTGGATTTGAGCTTAGAGCTGATATTTTAAATGACTAGTTGAAATGAAACTTAAACTAAAGTTCAAGGGTTTAAATATTTACTAAACATTTAATAACATGTTTAAAGGTTTAGGGGATTTAAAATAGAAGAAAGAACTTAAAATGATAATTAGGAAGAATTTAATACTTTAGCTTATAGAAAAAGGATATTGAAACAAAATAACATTTTGAATGGATATCTGAAATCTCAAATTTCAATTTAATTTGTTTACCAAATTAATTACAATAATCTATCTAATCTTACTCTATTATTGCCTATAATCAAATTATGTAAATCAAATTTCAAAACTAAGTTTAAATTCAAGTTTAGAATTAACTACTTATAATACTATTCAGTTAAGTCATTTGTAAATTAGCTAGGTGAGGATTTTAGGTGTTTCATCATATCTCGTACAATGCTATCTAATTTGGGCCATAAAATGTAATTCCCATCCCCATCGAACCATCAACAAAACAAGAAATGTCAATAAAATGAGTTGCAAAGCCTAATACACAATAAAACAAGCATATGCAGGCAAGTTACATGCTCTAATTCTAATGTAGAACCACAATTTAGATTATTTAAATTAAATTTCACACATAAGACATTCCCAACATTGTAGAAATACTAATATACATAAGAGTACTCATGACTCCTGCCAACTAGAAGGGGTAAGGCTCACTTAATGAATCACACACCAAAGATGGAGGTTTGATAAGACCCCAAAAGTTACTTGAAAAAGGAAAAGAAGTAGTCTAGTATGGATCAATTCCACATAGTCATCAATAAGCACGGTCAATTGCGATGTTTTATGTAATGGCCTAATACCCACACAAAATTCCACTGCAACTTCTCTCTAGCTCTTAATTGATCATATGGTTTCAGAATAGCCCCTATTAACTACCTACCTAGCTTACCATGTACTCCGTGGGGTTTTAAGTGCCTAAGTCTACCATACCATCTCGAAGTTCTGGTTGTCGATCAGGATTGCAACTCAGTCTGAGGGTGCCACTTCTTGTGGTAAGTAACCAAGTAGCAACTAACACACCACTTAGCCGAGTTTAAATGCTTAGTCTGATCATTAATACTTCCTTAGTAAGCATCACACAATTACTGTGTACTTGGTAGTTGGTTCCGAGCTTACACTTTCCTTTTCAAAGCTTAGTGTCACACCCAAAAGGTACCATAAGCATAGCAGTCTACCACACTCAATATCAAATCTTAAGAATGACTACTTTAGTTACACAAAAGCTTTGGTATCAGGTGTAAGGCGTACTTCACAATAATAAAGGACCTTTCTTTGAAGCAAGTATCTTAAGTAGATATAATAATTGCATTCAAGAATATAATTCACAACATAAATAACTTAAAAGTCTTTACATATCAAGGGAACATATCCCCATCAAAATGTTACAAGTCTCCTAAGTCCAATTCTTATAACAAAATACATTGGGAGGTTTCTTGATAGGAATCATGGGCCAATAACCCAAGCTAGAGTTAAAGGGTTAATAAACCTAGCTCAAAGAATTCTTGCAAATAATCCAAGTGAAGATGAAGCGGGTTTACTTAAAGGGCATGATGAACACTTTAGATTGAGAACAGGGTGTAAAGACCCAATATGCTCAATTCTCAAACTAAGCACACCAAGTCTCCAACCACGTATAACTCTTACGAATTATACTTAAGATTGTCTTAAAAGAAGGTGTTTATGTTGAACATTGCTATCTGATTTTAGATTATGAAATTGTTTAGTTAGATTCTAGCAATAACTGGATTTAGCAGTGGAAAAATAAACTTCAATAAAAACGTTTCTACATAAAAGCATTTCAAACTTCCACTATTAAAAGTGGAAAACTTCACTTTGATAAATATTTACAAAAGCTTATTTACAAAAACATGGGCACTAACAAGCTCTTAAATAAAAATATAAATTTATAATTAAATCCAGTCTTTATAGAACAAAACAAAGAAGAAACAAAATATAAATATATCTCGGTCCTATTACATTTCACTCATCTCCCAAATCTTCAAATTCGCCCGATGCTCGAGACAAACATCATTACATCAACAACAACAACAATAACTCATCATCATCATCTTCATCGACATCATCTTATCAACAACAAAACTTGTAAAAAGAATAACAACAATAAGGATGAGCCGAAGCCTAGTACACAGTAACATAATCACACACGGAGTGGCACGCGAGCTTAACTAAATGCAATGCATCAATCCACAAGTTATTATCTTTTTATTAAAATAAACAAATCAACAATGAAGCACTCACACTCCGGAATAAGCCAATGGGAATCTGGGGGTCCTGAGAAACAGCAGCTGCTCAAGGGGTTGATATAGATAGACCGGATATCTATATCTCCTATATCTAACCGATAAAAAATATTAATAGCATCATCTAGGGTTCACACTCCTTTATACACTCCACTTATCTCGGTCTATAACATCAATTAGTTCAACGGTCCCATACCCGTGAACTAAAACATATTATTTCCTCCCGAGCCTAAGTAGAGAATATACCGATACAATCAACCCTATTAGCTACCCACTTATCCAATAAAAGAAACCACTATTGCATCATGGTGAACCATTGCATCATGGATTTGAGTCATTACATCATGACAAAAGATTGGGCTAAGTGCCTAAACTACCGTGCCATTGTATCATGACAAGGTTATCGCTTCCCGGATTCGGATTCAACGACGTAGAGCACAACCAACACTCATAAATTATTAAGCCGTCTTTAAGTTCTTAATCCATTTAGACGCCTATCTTAACATCCAACACACAAGTTACTGCGTACCTTGAATATGAAATCCAAACAGAGGCAGAAGCTATCTCAAAAGATATGTTAGATATCCATCATTGTTAAAGGCAAGAACTCATATAAGAAATTAAACTAACATCCACTTATGTCAAACTTTTATTAAACTCTATTTGATCAGACACTAATATGGAACCCCATTATGGCTGTGAATATCGCCTCGCCAAAATATGGATAGTTCTTCTTTGTTTGTCAAAGTAATTCTTTTCACTTTAATTATAGTTTCTTATCACAAAACATAACATATATAAAGCATTCATACATAAAAGCGTTTATATTCAAAGCAAATAAACATTTGGAACAATATATTGCTTATGTTATTCAAAGATTATCATAACACATTCATCTAAGCCAATTATCAGCTATTAACCTATTTTAGCTTAACCTTAGCCAAATTGATTAGAATTAATCATTTAATCTAAAACTAGTTCAAGTTGATTAACCTAAGTAATCTAATTCCTTTTAGCTAATTCAAGCTCATTTAGTCAAGTTGAACTTATATTCATTACTAATTCATTATACATGTAGATCTATGTCAACTTGAGCTCACATTAACTTAAACTAACCAACCAGTTAATTAACCTTAATCATTTAATTCAAAAACTAAGTCAAAGATGGTTAAACTAACTCAATCTAATTCATTTTAACTCATTCGAGTCTATTTAATCAAGTTGAACTTAAGTTTGTTAGCTAAGTTCATTTTATAACTAACTTTAAACTCAACATTTAAGGATTTCAAAGATTACTTACATAAAGGTATAACTTAACAAGTATTCATCTAACAATATTATATTAACTTTTAAAATCATTACCTATAACCTCAAATCATATATACAATATACCTAGCTTTAAACATTAAGCACAACACTCATAAAATTCAAATATAATTCATACATAAGCTTAACTTAACATTTACATGCTTAACAAGTTCAATAGCTAATCATAATAACAAATGATAAACAAGGAAAATAATTGAAGAAAAACACAACTTAAAACATACTAAATCTTAAGCTTAACATCAAGGAAATTCAAATAAAATTCATATAGATACATAACTCATCATTTATATACTTACCAAGATCATTTAATTTCACTAAGTGGTCACAAGATCATAAAACAAGCAATGAAAATCATATATACAATATAACTACTTTTAGTTTAATACTCATGGAAATTCAATTATTTGTTGAATTTATAAATCTATCTAAATCATGCTTAATTAAATCAATCTATCAACATAACACATCAAACATCACTTATCTATCTCATTTTAACTAAAAAAGATCCATTTCCTAGGCAAAAACACATTTCACAAATAAAAACAAGTTTTAATTTTATTTAGGAAAACACAATGTCGAAAAGAATCAAAATTTAAGAATCAATACATTTCGAATTTGTAAAAACTTAAAACATGCAAGTTGTAGATCTCTTTTTAATCTTTTTATAGCAACTTGAATCACCTCAATCGGAGATCGTATGAAAAATTCATAGCCAAAATACAATCAAGCTGCAAAATAGGGCAACTGAGTAAAACGAACACGGGCACTTCTACACTAGCGGCGTAAATTTCAAAGCCGGCAGCGTGGAGGTTCAACACCGGCAGCGTTGGAGGTAGCTTTAAGAAAATGCATTCTGTTCCCTTCAACACCACCTCAAAGCCAGCCGCATAGAAGCTCCAGGAGGCGGCATTGACGACAGAACAGGTTTGCGAAAACACGTTTATTACACTTTCTTTTTATCAAAACTTCTTCAAATCATTTACTAAGCTTCCTATATCAATTCTAACATCAAATAAACTCTAATAACAACTCCTAACACTTCAATCTTCCTCCAACAACTTCAAACAACAATCAAACCATCACAACTACTATTCATCATCTTCTTCCTCAATAAACCAACTCCATCAACCATAAACTTTACAAATACAAACTTAAACAACACTTCTCAACTCATGTATAATATTAATACAACATTTAAGTTTTAATTCATAAAGAAAATAATAATTTACAAAGTATACTTAGCTTTAGAGAAGAAAAGAAGTTGAAACTTCATCCTCTAGCTCGGTTTTCTCTATCTAGTTTGTAGACACAAACCCAATTTTTGCCCAATTAAAAATTAGGCTTAAGTTTAGAATAAATTAATGTCATGATTGAGTTCATTAAAATATAAAATATAATAATAAAAATAATAACAATAGTATAATAAAAAAAAAAGAGAAAATAAAAAAATAAAAATATAGAGGAATAAAATATGTATAATAAAATAATTAAATGAATAATAGTAATATAAATAAAATATATGTAAGAAAAATTAAAATAAATAATTATTTAAGCTTAATATAATATATATTTTATTAGTCTTAAGTATTAGTGGGTTAGCTATATGACCAAGGCACAGGCCAACGGCCTAACGGATCAGACCATGGACACAAAGCAAGGGACCCAAGTTCGAATCTAGCCTAAGGCAGATTTTGCCTCTTTTTTGTTCATTTTTTTTTCCCAAAAGACACATCGGTTCATCCACTTTGAGACCTCATTTGAGCAACGAATCTTTGTGTTTTTTCGAAATTGATTGTACAGACACGAACTAGGCATGGGATACATCACATATACACACAATTCGTGCATTATTTCATTCCAAAAGACACATTAATTAAGGCATGAAAATTGAAAAAATTCGAATGGACATGATTTTTCAAATCTTAAAATTGGCCGAATTGTGTCCTTTAATCAAATTAAACACACTTAATCGAAGAGTTGTGATGTATAAACATAAGATTCGTGATCAATTTGAACCAACAATCACGAATCGAGTCCCAATTTTGAATCGTTTTTATTTGAAAAAATATAACGATTCGTGATTGTAAAATTGAACAAGTACGAAGCTTCGAAATGACAAATTGTTTCGAAATCTATAAATAGGATCACCCCCAAGCAGAAAGCACAATTCAATTTCACAAAACACGCACTACACGATCGAGATCTGAAAATAGAGAGAAAAGTGTTCGAATTGCAAAATTTGCAAATTCGAAGTGATTGGAGGATTTCGATCCAATTAAAGAGTGTTAGGATCATCTAGGAAGTGTTCTTGATTGATTATAGTGTTTAGAATTGCTCGAATTTGCATTTGGAAGTTCTGCAAATTTTTGATTTTTTTTAAACCCTCGCCGCCGAGCACCACCACACGAACCGCCACTTCTGGTGGTTCTGGGACCGCCACTTCTGGTGGTTCTGGGAGTGAACCACCACCACGCCGCTGCAGCACCCCAATCCACGTCGGGCCGACAAAGTTGGAGGTTCGAAAACCACCAGGAACGGCCGAGGAACGCTCGAAAACCACCGTGATCGTCTTCTTCACCCGACGGGTACCGAAATCCGACCCGAAATCCGAATCCAACCCGGTCGGTCGTCGGTCAACGGTGATCGGTCAACGGTCAACGGTCGTCGGTCAAAAGTCAGCAGATCCTGTGGTCCAGATTTGATCAGAAGATCCTGTGGTCCAGATTTGATCAGAGGATCCTACGGTTCAGATTTGATCAGAGGATCAGACGGTCCAGATTCGATCAAAGCAATCAACGCTCCAGATCAAAAGTCATCAGATCCTGCGGTCCAGATTCAGTCTACAGATCAGACGCTCCAGATCTGATCCGAGAAGATCCAACGGTCCAGGTTAGTCTGTATTATTAAATTATTTATTATTATATTTAATTTCGGAAAATAGGAAAAAATAGGAAAAAATTAATAAAAATTCGTAAAAAATCCAGAAAAATTCAGAAAAATCCAGAAAAATTAGAATAATTATTTTTAATATAAATTTACATGTTTTACAATTTTTGATATTTTTGATATTTTTGAATATGTATTTGCATATAGATTGATCTTTAAATATATATTTGATGCATGAGATGTTTTGTTTTTGTATTTTAATTTTGTTATGATATATTTTGAATATGTTCTGAACATATGTGATGATTATTGAATTTTGAAAAATAATAAATTGTTAATAGATTTTTTAAACCAAAATTGTTGTTGAATAATAAAGATAAAAATTGTTTTTTTTTAAAATCATGATATTAATTAAGTTTTTATCAAAATTATCTTTATAAATTTGCTATAAAGATAATACTCAAAGTTTTCAAAATTGATTTTCATGTAGCATTAAATTAGCCATGAATTATCATAAATTGGTTTTTTTTTAGAAAAAATGATTTTTGGACTTAGAAAAATATATTTTTTATGAAATAAAATTCAATTGATTAGATCATAGGATCATCAAAATTAGTTTTCATAAAAATTCAAAATTTAATAAACTTAAAGTGAGAATATTTTAAAAATATAAAATTGATCAACAAACTAAGTTCTTTATAAAAGAACTACGTTTTGTCTGATCTCGATTAGCGAGTACGTAGGCACCTACGGGGCGACAATAAAATTAGAAAAAATATATTTTGTTTTGATAGTTTGAAATAATCATTTTGTACATATTATAAGTTTTTTTTTAAAAAGGAAAAATAAAATGTTTGTTGATATTTAAATCCTAAGAAAAATACATAAAAATAAAAATGCATGATTAAACTTGTAGATATTTGTTTTATAAATGTTTTGTTTGAATTTTTTAGTATAGAAAAGGATAAATTCTAAATTTTAAATTTAAAGTGGTAACCGCTTAGGTTTTAATAGGTTAGCCCCCGAACTCAGATATCTGGTATTTTTTAAAAATTTGATTTTTAAATCAAACTTTTCGCAGACTAGTGGCTAAGTTAGGATTAACCGACCCATTAATCCTGGCTTTCATTTTTTCCCGATTTATATCGGGTGGCGACTCTAAAAATTTTCAAAAATTAAATTTCTTTTAACCCCTAGTCGAGGATTCATGTTAAATGGGTTAGGGTTTAATATGAATCGGGTTAGGAGAAATGAACCGGATGATTTTCAAAATCCAGGCTCGACAGCTTGGCGACTCCACTGGGGACTCGCTTATTTTTTTAAAAAAAAGAGGGCTAGCCACTTAAGTTTAAAATTTAAAATTTATCCTTTATTTTTGTATATTGTGTAATTATATGTTTGTATGTGTTCTTGTATATATGTCTGTAACTTAGATTTTAAATTAGTTCATTTCACTTGCATATGCATTTGCATGTATGCACACAATGTGTGCTAGATACGGTCGAACCCAGGCCGTCTTAAGAGCCTAAGCGAGGAGTTCGAAGTAAGGTCCGGGGGCTGTGGTTTCCACCCTCTAGATCAAGAAAAGACTCCCACTCCGGTTTAGCCTTATGATTTGCTAGACCGGGGAACCTATAGAACCTTACCAAATCATGCATTCATTCATGGGATTTGACCAATTTTTTTCAAAAAATGGAGTTGTAAATTTTTAAAAAAAATTTTAGGATTTGTCTCCTAATAGGGTCTTTATAAATCCTCAGGAAATGATTTCCTCGAGTTCGGACAGTAACGATAGCCTATGGGCTCGTCTCATCAAGGAACCCCGAGTAGAGACTTTCAAGGATCCAATGCTGTTACTGGACCGATGGTTGGTCAGTTTTGACCCCGATCAACAATCATTCATTAAGGATAGGTTGGGCCCGATCCTCAATTTACCTAAAGTCCAAGTTCCATTTACCATGTTTCGAGCCCTTGTTCATCTTTGGGAACCCAATGAAGTGGCATTCCGTCTAGGTCAACACGTGCTAAGTCCTACCATTGAAGAATATGCTAGGTTGCTTCAAGCCCCACCCACTTCCGAAGGGATCTATGTACCAAGCCTTACTCAAAGTCCGATCCGCATCATTTCAGAATTTTTGGGTTAAAAAGAGAAGCAGTAATTGAAGCCATGAAGGGTTGCAATGAATTCTCCATCCGATTAACTACTTTGATGGATTGGTTTGGAAACTTTGACAATTACATAAGCAACCGAGATTCCTTTACAGTATCAGTTGTGACCTGGAGTGAAAATCGGGTTAATGCTTTCATAGTGGCTGCTTTTGCTACCATACTCTTTCCACATGGGAACCTGTTCATTCACTTCCGAGTCATCGAGCTTGTAGCACAATATCTACTGGCAAGTCATATGTTCCCGCCCTTCTAGCAGAACAAATCAGAAGTTTGAATCACATCAAGTCTAAGGGCAGGGGCAGTTTCAAGCAAGCATGCATCTGTTGATGGTTTGGTTCGCTAGTCACACCAAGTACTACGGAAAAGATCTAGCTAATGGGTCCCTTATCCGCCCGAATTATGATCTCATCCAGTCTTTTGCTGAACGGGTCCATATGGAAGACAATGAGCCTTTCTGGTCTATACTTTCAATATTTGAAGACATGAGACCTGAAGACTTTATGTGGCAAGCCCGTTGGTTTAAGTGTCCCGTTGCTATCTTAAGTTGCAAGAAATACCTAACTGTGCCTCTCATTGGAATCACTGGCTGTACGGCTATTACCCCTCAAGTGTTATCCGACAATATGGCATGCTACAAGACATTACTGTCAAGCCAGAGTTGGGACGAGTTATTCTCGACTATATGGATCCAACCATGACTCAGATAGCAAGGCAGTCCAAGGTAAACCAAATAAAAGCCATCTGGGATGATAGAGAAATCAAGCCAGTTTTCGAAGTCGAGCCAGAAAATAAAGTGACTCGGGATTATAGAGCAACCAGGTGGTACATAGCCAATCAAATGAAGAAGAATAAGGACATCCAATATGAAGCTCCTAACATTCTTGAACCAGCACCACCTGAACCTGATCCTGAAATGATTGCTTATATGGAAATGGTTTCAGCCGGCTTGAAGTCTGTCATCGGGATTACATGCAAAGAGATAGAGAGATGATTGACCGCTTGGAAAAAGCTCACAATAGGATTGCACTGTTAGAGGATGAATTGAAGAAAGCTCGAAAAAGGACTCAACTACTTGAGGATCAAATCATCTGCCCTGCCAAGACTAGAAGACTAGTTTAGAAGTCTGAGTTTAGTTTTAGCAATTAAGGTTCTTGAACTTTTAGTATAGTAATTTAACTTTGTATGAAAGATTGTTTTTGAATTATTACAACTCCAATAAATGTGTTTATCAAAATTTGATGGTCATTATCCCCATTTGCATTTGCATCCTTGTGTTTGTATGTTAGTATTCTTATCTTCTTCTTACTTCTCGTCCAGTTACGAATCAAGTCTAGCGAATCCAAAATCCTGAAAGATAGCTTCCAAACCAGTTAGAAGTCCCATTTATACTAGATCACGAGCAAAGATGGCTAGTACCGGGAACACTACCCCTGATCAGACCACTGAACAGAGACTCAATGCCATGGAACAAACCCTGCTTAGAATTACCGAACAAATGCAGACCCTTACTCAGAATGTTACCCAGTCCAAGACCCCTATAGCATCTGAAGAATCTTCCGGGGAACAGAAAGGAAAAGAAGTCATGCAGCAACCAGTCAACGTTGATGATTCCCACACTGAGTTCAATATGTCCGAGCTAAAGAAAGAACTTGAAGCCCAAGCCAGAGACATGGAGAAGAAACTGTTTGAAAAGATGAAGGCATTTGACGGCTTTGATCAGACTGCGATTTTAAGCTGCCACAATTTGAGGAAGGTGCTTTTCCTGAAAAATTTAAGGCACCCGAGTTCGAAAAATATGATGGAACTGGCTGTCCTAACATGCACAAGATTATATACGACGTATGGGGCAGTATGCCAAATTTGATAAACTATGGTACAGACCTTTCAAGATAGCCTTACTGGTCCAGCATTAGCCTGGTATGCCCAATTGGACTCACAAGAAATTGATACTTGGGATAAATTAGCCAGGGCATTTTTCAACCAATACAAGTTCAATATCGAAATGGCACCCTCGGTCTGGGATTTGAGTACTATGAAGAAGAAGAAAGACGAAGCTTTCAAGGAATATGCTCAGCGATGGAGAGCTTTAGCTGCAAGAATCACCAATCCAATGCCTGAAAAGGATCTCACTTTTACTTTCATCAACACACTAGAAGAGCCATTCTTTTCTCATCTCATAGGGCATGCGTCAGCAAGTTTTTCAGAGTGGTAGTAGCCGGATGCAGAATTGAGAATGCTATCTCAGCCGGAAAGCTACAAGTAGAAAAGAAATATACAGCACCTAAAAATGTCACGTACAAAGGAAAGGATTCGACTGTCGGTATGGTCAATATCTCAAGTCCAGCAAACCCTACTAAATCCATAGTCCTGCCGACCAATCAAGGTCAAAGTCAACAAAGGGTTGTTTCGAATCAACAATCAAGGCCTAACCGACGCAATTTTACTCCAATACCGGTTCCACTCAGCCAAGTGTGGGCTAAATTGAGAGCCGATAATCTGATTGGCTTTGAAGTACCCAGAGATGATTATAAGCCCAAGAACTACAACCCTGATTTAAAATGTGAATATCACATGGGGCAAATCGGGCACTCCACTGATTATTGTTGGAGACTCAAACATAAGATTCAAGATCTTATCGATGCAAAGACCATCCAATTAGACTTTGTGCAGCCTCCAAATGTTTCTACTAATCCATTGCCAAATCATGGGTCGGTTATTAATATGATCACTGCCGAAGCGCCGGACCCAGAAGTCAACTTGGATGAATTGCCTATCACCATAGAACAAGTGGCATGGAATCTCCGCCAAATGGGGCATTTACCCTATATCAATCTGAGAGATCGCACAAAACCAGACCAGCCATTTACAACTTGTTGCAAAATGGAATCATAAAGAAAGAAGATATCATGGAAATGCTGGTCCCAAAACCAAGAAAGTCAAGCACACAGGCAGAATTGTGGGCAAGATACCAAGCTGGAGACCCAACTGTCGGAACTCTAGGAGATGATGGAAAGTACCAATATCTGGTTGACTATTGGTTTGAACCACGCGTATATGCCGATGCTCCTCCCACTGGATGGGGATCAGAGTCTGAAGATGAAGAAAAGCCTGTACCTGAAGATGAAGAAAAGCCTGTACCTGAAGATGAAGAAAAGCCTGTACCAGAGAAAGAAGAAAAATTTGTTGGCATGATCACATGTGAACCGAAGTTAATCAAATTTGAGATGAACAAAGAGGCAACTGTCTCGAAGCCTAGAAGTTATACTTTTCAAATCCCAATTGCTGTAAAGGATTACAAAGCTGCCCCATTTGATTACCAGACAGTTAATCACACTTCTATGATTGGGGCTTACCGTTCGGGAAGACTTTATGAACCAACTGCAAAGAAGGTGACCATGGATTCATCGCCCCGCCGAATGATGAAGAAAAGAAGGAAGATGAGAAAGCAATATTGGCTAAACTCATGAAGGCAAGTGAATTCAAAGTAGTTGAACAACTAGTCAAGACACCAGCCCAAATATCACTCATGGGTTTGTTAATTAGCTCTGATATTCACCGTGAGGCCTTGTTCAAGGTTCTCAAAGAAGTAAAAGTTCCAGAGAATGTGACAGAAAAAACCTTGGAACATATCATTAATTCTGTCTTTGCAAATGAGCAAATTAGCTTCTCATCTGAAGAATTAGAAGAGGAAGGTGGCCAACATAATAAAGCTCTTTTTATTGTTGTCAAAAGCAATGGTAGAATCGTCTCCCGAGTGCTTATTGACAATGGATCTTCTCTGAATGTATGCCCCCTGGCTACTCTGAATTTGTTGGAAGTAGACCCGTCAAATATCAAGCCAAGTCCTACTGTAGTACGAGCATTTGATGGATCAAAGAAGGAAATAATTGGAGAAGTGGAATTAGAGGTCACTATTGGGCCTCAAACTTTCCTAATTCCTTTTCAAGTAATAGATATCCCAAGAACATTTAATTTGTTGCTTGGAAGGCCATGGATTCATGCAGCAAGAGCAATACCCTCAAGCTTGCACCAGAGGGTTAAATTTGTAGCAAATGGCCAACTTGTTACCGTTATGGGAGAACAAGATTATGCCATCTATCAAGAAACGGCTATTCCATATATCGGAAAAGGGAAGAAGAAGACTTCGGACTCCAAATTTTGAAGAAGTCTGTGTAATAAATGAAGAAAAAGAAGCTCAGATAGGAACTTTTGGCTAGGATATTCTCCTACTCAAACAGAGGTAGCAGACATGAGAATAAGATGAGAACAAGGAAACTTAATAAAGAATATGATCCAGACATCGAGATTCCGCACATCAGAAGCTCCTTTCCAAAGCCTCATCATGTCCAGGAGACAGATGACTCCAAGGAAGATGATCCACCCAAGAAGATAATTTTGAAGAATTGGTTTTCCATACCTTGTGCTAGTTTTAAGTAAGGACCGATATTAGATTGCGTTTTGTATTTTTCTGCTTTATGTGTTGCTCAAATAAGTGTACTTAAACACCATTTCAAATTTAATAAAATTCTTTTGTGTTTTTCCATATTCTTATTCTTTCCCCATTCATATTCTACCAGATCTGACTTTTGTAATGAGTTCCGGGATATCTCGCGTCTGTAAATACTGAAAATATCGATATCACCTCCAACCCTACTGGGTTAGTCGTTGAAGATGATATCGATTATCAATTGAAAACACAAGAAAATTGGCAAAACTTTGATCATGAAAGGATTGAAACCCCTGAACCCACTAAATTGGTTAATTTGGGAACAAGTGAAGATCCTAGGAATTTGAGAATTGGGGGTAAATTGCCAGAAGACACAACACAGGGTTGATTAAGTTACTAGCAGAGTATTTGGATGTTTTTGCATGGTCATATAGTGATATGCCCGGTTTAGATCCGTCAATTGTGGTCCATAAATTGCCAACCAAAGAAGGCATTAAGCCTAAGAAGCAAAAACTAAGGCGATTTAGACCCGATTTGCTACTTAAAATTAAAGATGAGGTCAAGAAGTTACTCGAAGTTGGATTCATTGAAGTTTCGGATTACTCAGATTGGGTATCAAACATAGTACCAGTACTTAAGAAAAATGGGAAACTTAGAATCTGTGTGGACTTTAGAGACTTGAATCAAGCGACCCCAAAAGATAATTTCCCGTTGCCACATATTGATGTCTTGGTAGACAATACAGCTGGAAACCATCTATTCTCATTTATGGATGGATTTTCGGGATACAATCAAATATTGATGGCCGAAGAGGACAAAGTCAAAACCACATTTGTCACAGCCTGGGGAACTTTTTGCTATAAGGTCATGCCATTTGGTCTCAAGAATGCCGGAGCAACTTATCAGCGAGCAATGCAGACCATATTGCATGACATGATGCATAGAGAGGTGGAAGTATACGTTGATGACATGATTGCCAAATCAAAAGAAGGAGAAGATCATGTAGAAGTATTAAGGAAACTTTTTGAAAGATTGAGAAAGTTTCAATTAAAATTAAACCCAGAAAAGTGCATTTTTGGGGTAACTTCTGGGAAACTATTGGGATTTGTGATCAGTCAAAGAGGAATAGAAATTGATCCTGATAAGATCAAAGCAATTCAAGAATTACCTCCCCCAACAACTTTGAAAGAAATTAGAGGTCTTTTGGGGAGACTAAATTACATTGCTCGATTCATTTCCCAGTTGACGGATAAATGTCAACCACTATTTAAGTTATTGAGAAAAAATGCCCAAATTGAATGGAATGAAGAATGTGAAGAAGCCTTTAACCGAATTAAACAGTATCTGACAAATCCCCCAGTTTTAATCACTCCAGTACCCGAAAAGCCTTTGTTCTTATACTTGACAATTTTTTCGGAATCCATGGGTTGTGTACTCGGGCAAAAAGATGAAAATGGAAAAGAAAGAGCTATTTATTACTTGAGCAAAAAATTCTCAAATGGAGAGCAAAAGTACTCAGAGATAGAAAGAACTTGCTGTGCATTAGTATGGACTATGCATAGACTCAGGCAATACACGCTCTTCTACTCAATCGAGTTAATTACAAAGCATGATAGGGATGGTGAGCTCATCATTATCATATAATGTAGACTAACCGAGAAGCTAACAATTGATGTCCCACCTATTATGAAGGTCGTGATTTAGTAATCACGTCCATAGCCACCTGAAGCTAAAGTAGTGTAGACTGAGTCAAGAAGATCATGGCCCATGTTACAGCCGTGACAGATAGGGGAATCTTCTTCCTGTCATGCGTAGTTTAGATGCAACTTATTATTTTATTTCTTTTGTTTAGTATTTTACCTTTTTACCCTTCACTTAGCTTGTGGGTCTATATGAGGGTTTCTTTTGGATGCAATAGACACTTTTTGGTTTTGACTTGAATTCTACCTTTGGGTAATTGAAATTATCCTTTGTGACGAATCCTTGATCATGTGTATTATCGATCTATCCTCGATCTTCTATCAAACGTAAGTCATATTGATTGTTTATAATTTCTTTGTTGTTTCTTGTTTTCATGAGTCATATTGATAGACTAGGACAACTAGTTCAATTTAGTCTTTAGTGCATCATATGTAGGAATTAATTCATTCATATCTTTATTTCTTTTGTTATTTCATTATATCATCACGTGTGTATCACAAGCCCTCATTCGCAATTGGAAGCACTAGATCCGCTGTTAAATCGGATATACCGATCCTTACAATTTCTACAGAAGTCTATGGTTATCATTCTTCTTCGGACTTCTTCCAAAAACTCCTTAGAGTCAAAGATTGATACCTGAGAAAAGTAATCCCTTGGCTTCAACCAGAGATATAAGTGCTACAACAAATATCTATAGGGGTGTAAGTTAGATTTGCTTAGTGAAAATAATCTCGAATTAACATACCCGTATAAAATAAATCAAACTAATTATTTAAGGTAAGCGTATGAAATGCAACAAACACATGAGCAATCCATACATATGATTATCCGGAAACCATATGTTTGAATGAATTTACGTCTTTCATTTAGGGTTAGTTGTTCTTGGCCAATTAGGACCAAAATTTTTGCAAATAGAATTTTGTAGATCATTCCAGCTATTATTCGCCAAAAAAATTATGTAGGTGATACCGGCTATTACTCGCTAAATGTAGGTGATATCGACTACTACTCGCCAAATGCAGATACTACCGGTTATGTCAACTATCACTATGTGATATGTATGAAACAATTAACTTATTTCTGAGCATATAATTTAAATATCTTAAGGACGATCATAGAATTAGTAGACACTTCCACACGATAAATAAATCAACAATTTCGTTAACAACATTCCAAGTCTTGATATGCTCATTATACTTTCAACCGGCATTATCATGCATATTCATTTTATCTTTCTCTATCTCTAATGCTTCTAATTTACAAGCACAAATGTAAGTAAGGAAAATTATATGGAGTAAAACTCATTCAACCATCACTTAGGGCAAATCCTTCTAGTCGAAATAGTCTTCGGGATAAAAAACATCACCTTCCTTGTCACCTAGACAAAAAAATATCCGAAATGAGTATTTCGTGGAAGTTCTACTCAAATTATCTAACTCTATTCCACTACTCTTGTTAAAAGTCAGATTAACAAAAATTTCAACTTAAAACGACTATAGCTTGCCTATTGTAACTCATAATTTCACATATTAGTAGTTATTTTCTAGCTACTCGAAAAAATCTATCTATTTCTAAGGTTATTTTAACATTTAAGTTCTTTAAGGATTCGGAATGGGTCGGTACAGATCTGACCAAACATGTTTTAGTGCCTATACTTTATAATTTTTGAAGTTTTTCGCAATTTGGATACTTTATAGCAAGCAAAAAAATATTTGTTCATTGGAAAATCATTTGATACTTATTTTGCTCGCATTATATGCAAGATTTTACTAATGTTACTCAAGAGTGATTTTTCATAAAACGATTAATTTTAGAGGTTCAAAAGGTTAAGTTTATGGGGAAAACTCTTTTGCATTATGGAAAGAAAATTACAAATTGTAGTTTGTACTAAATAGGAATGTCTAATAAGTAAGATTATCATTTCTACATCTTTATAAAATAAATTTCATTTTTCCTAAACTTGATTTTCTATGTTGAGTACTAATTTTATTTCAAGTTAGATGATCCTAATCTAACTTATGGAAAATTGGTTCGTTCTTGGTTTTTAGCAAAACATTGATATATATAATAATATTTAAAAAGATTTTGCACAACAAGGAATTGTCAACATTTTACTTTAAATATTTTAAAGAGAGTGTGGTTGACTAACTATTCTTATTCCTTAGGGAAAATTCCCTAAGTGTTGTAGACTTATTTTTAAAAGCCTTTAAAAATATTACTTTATGACCATGCATGCAAGTGAACATATTAATTATGCTAAGAAACAATCTATTGACATAAACTTATGTAGCAAAAAAAAGAATAGAAAAATCAATAAGCAATTATAAGAATAAGAATATGGAAGTCTTAACTTGTCATCAAGACTTTTTGAGACTTGAATAAATTCTAGTCACAAAAAAAAAAAGAAAAAAAGAAAATAAAAAAGAAGGAAAAGAAAAAGAAGAAAGAAAAACATAGAAGTCCTAGATTTATTTCAAGGCTCCCCAAGACTTGCAATACATATAGTCTTGTAAATATAACAAATAAGAAAGAAAAAAAGAAAGAAATATCGAGTCTTGGATTATGGACAAGGCTTTCGGGACTTAGACTATGGACAAGTCCCAAAATATGTTTTGACTTGATGAAGGACAAGCTAAAACTAAAATAACTAGTCTTATTTATTGTAAGCAATAATCAAGAGCAAAAATAATAAGAGCATAATAAGATGTTAGATTGGTGAGCTTTAGACTCTTAATACACACACACATACATATACTATACATACTACATATAGAAGGTTAGATTAGGAACATGAACATAGCAAAATCATAAATTTAACATAGCGATAAATAAGACATGAACAAGATGTTGTTTTCTTAATTTCATCCCCTAGCATAATGCTCGTAGGGATTTATTGAAATCAAAATATGCATGTCGTTCATCTTATGTTTTCATAAGCTAAAGAGAAGGTTTAAGTGTTTACCTAAGATGAAGGATGAGAGATGGATAAAGAGAACATTTGTGAAAACATAACGAATGGGAGAGAGGAGACTCACGGTTTGAATAGAGAAGAGAGAGGATTTGTGAAGAAATTTTGGCAAAGTTTTGTTAGTGTTTAAAAACTATGTGTAAAGAATGAAGGAGGGAAGGGGTATTTATAGAGTTTTAGAGCGGAAATTTATGTGAATTAAATTAAATGAAAAAAGAAAAAGAAGATGTATAATAGAGAGAGGGGGAGTATGATTCCACGGGTAGATGGGAGAGAGAGTTGATAAAAAATTAATTTTTGTAAAAAAAAAAGTAAGTAAGAATGTGTAAGATAAGTTACGTATAAAGTTATATTGGAAAAGAAAATATAAGAGATAGGTGTGTAAGGTTCTAAGAATAGGTGATAAAAAAAAGGAGAGAGAGAGGAATAACAATGAATAGTGATAAATAGTAACTTGAATAGTAAACAAGATAAAATAAATTACCGGTACTAAAAAAAATACACGTAAAAGGGTCATATTTGATATTTTTAGAATCTAAAAAATCTTATAATTGATATTTTACGATTCCCCAGCTCATTACGAGTCTAAGTGTGTTGTCGAAATATCTTTACCGTTTTACGTGTTAGGATCTTGATTTTAGAAATTGATTCGGTTTGGATTCGAAACGAGCGAATTTTGGACTAATATGATCTTTTTAGGTTACAAGGCATTATTCTAAACTATAATTTATGACTAACTCATTTTTATTGTTCTGGGGTTTTAAGTATGGGATTGCCAGATGTAAACACTCTAGATCTTAAGGTAAACCTAGGTTGACTTTTAAGGTTTTGGTTTTACTTCTGATTATAGGGTTTACTTATAATTACGGTAAAATCTTGGAGTTTACACTTAGAGTTTAGTATTTGTCCATAATTTTAAAGATTGGTATTATATTAGGCTTAAGTAGCCTTAATCGATTATACTTTGATCCTTAACCCTTTAAATTACTTGGTTAAGTTTTACAAGTTTGAGGTCTCATTTTGGAGATCGAATGTAAAAAATCATAAATTATTAATAATAAAATATAAATAAAATCAAATTGAGTATAATATAATTATTAATTAGGTCATGCAATATCAAAATGCTAATTATTTAAATCCCTAATGAGTAAATTATAGCTTAGGATAACAAATATTATAGTTGAAAAGTAGAAGTCTTAAACTAAAAATTTTAAGTATACCATAATATCTGGAACATTCGATATAATAGGTATATAAGTTTTCATCCAAAAATGTTATTAAATAAGTATTTATCATACGTGTTATCAAACCCCAAAAATATTCAAATTCTCTACTCTCTATTCGCTTGCTCTCCAAGCGATTTCATCAAACCGTATTGCCTACATTTGGATTTCGTTCGAGCAAAGCTAATAGCTAGCACACACATACACAACACGTGTCTATATATATAGACATATATGAATTTCATTTCCAGATGCTCATGTTCCATTTCAATTCCTTTTTTCATCTATTTTATTTTATTTTTTATTTTTTGAACTTTCTCATATCAAAATTTCAACAAAATTTTCAAAATCCATAACTTTTACATGCACTAACTATTTTTTTAATTTTGAAAGTCACATTAGGATTATAGTAGTGCTCTTTAAAACAAGACTAAACTTGATAAGGTTTTATCTATTACAAAAAGTCTCATTAATAGGAATAAATATATTAAATTTTATAATTATAGCTATTATAAAGTTATATCTAAATACATTAACTATAGAAATATATTATTTTGTGTTTTAGGTGAAAATTTCTATTTTTGAAATCTACTGTATGATTATCTGAATCCAAGTCTTCACTGTCTGAATAAGTATCCATTGATATGAAACTTTCCACCAGTCATAGGAACATATCTTGTCTTCTTCCTCCTCTTTACGGGTTCTTTTATCGATCTATGATTTCCTTTACCTTGTTCCTCCCTAAAGAAACTTCTGGAGAAGCATCTGGTGTACGTCCTTTCTCTCCCTCAATTGTTGCCTTAATTTTCTCCCAATCAATATTCTTTCTGTGATTCTTGTGCAAATAAATTGCACCATCTATTGCATGCCAAAACTTCTTATATGGTTGAATTTGCATGTGATGCATGCTTTTCTCATCTATTCTCTTCAAACTTATAGGAAGCCTAATCTTTTTAGGAAAAGGTATCTTCTTGAATTTGAAAATTTCCATAAGAACATTCCCATAAATCCTGAACTCTTGCTCTCTCCACATCCTTTCAAATTCTTTTGGTTAAATCTATTTTGATCTTTTTCATCATGGCCAAAATAACCAAACCATCCTCTTTGGACACAGTTGTAGTACTTCCTTTGCGTGGAAGTATACATTCTCTTACAATTTTGTGCAGCATCTTAACAACTAATTCAAACTCATGAATAAAAACATCATCGTTTGAAAACTCTCCTACATTTCCATTTAACAATAGAAACACATCATTTCCCCTCAATGACACATAAGCATTATCATCGTGATAATCTTTTAAACCAAAACAATTAATCAAATCATCGCGTGATATTGTCAAACTCATCCCTTTAACTTGTGATTTCAGCCTAGTACTATCAACATATGTCAGATTCCTATAAAATTCCTTAACCATTTCTCTAACTACATTACCAGTCAAATTACAGATTTGTCTTCCTCCAATATTATCTAGCCACTCGTTTAAGTAAAATCCGTGCTTTTTAAAGTACCCAAAATCTATGAAGGAGCAATCATGGATTTTTACCTTTGTTATTGGAAGCTTTGCGTCTGATTCTTTGACTTTCCTTTTCTTGTTGGACCTCGAACTTTCTGCTGGAGCAGAGGCAACACTTTTCCTTTTCTTTGAAGAACTATTGAATGAGTTCTTCTTCTTTAGCTTGTTGAGGAGTTCTGAAATAGGTTCTGGGTCGGAACCCGAAGACCTTTCTATTGGGGATCCTCTTTGAGGTGGTGTTTATGTTGGTTTTTCAGAACTTTGACCAGATTCTTGAACAGATTTTGAGCGAATTTCTTTAACCCTAGAAGGAGATGGAGAACGTGATAGGGTTTTTTTAGAATGGAAGGTTTCATCTTGTATAGAGATAGGTTCGGTTGATGGATCAGTTTTGAACTTTTTGTTAGAAATCCTTTGGGATTTTCGTGGAGCCATTTGAGAAAGAAATTGAGAAATGTTCGTTATGAGGGTTTCACTAGCAAAAGTTTTGATATTTAGAACAAAACGTGGATTAGATATTTAAGAAAGAAGAAAACACACTTATAAGATTTGCCCGCCAAAAGTTCTGCACAAGGTTCCGTCGGGAGTTATGCATTGCACGGAGTTCCATGTCTCATTTATTCAGCACAAAGTTTCGTGACGCCACTTTATTTTTTTATATATTATTTTTAAAAAAATTAAAACGGATAACACAAACTGTAAAGACCCGGGCCTCTAAATCCCAAGACTTAGAGTACCGAATCCCCAACCACATATAACGTTTTCACATTATATGTAAGGTTGTCCTAAAACTAACAGTTTATGAAAATTGTTTGATCAAAATCACTATACTTTGTAAAGAACTTTTAAACAAAACAAGATTGCTAACAAAAGCAATCCATACATAAATTTACATCATATAAACATTGTTTAGTGTCAATACATGACACTACAAAAATTACATGTTTTCTCAAAACATGAAAATCCTAAAGGATCTTAAGGTCATTACAAAAAGAAATTGGCTTAACTAACAAGCCTTCTATACATAGCTTGTCCTTAGCAAAAAGTCTTCTAAAAGTCCCGGGTAATCGGATCCTATTCATCCTACTCGTCCAGAAATCTTTCGAAATCGGACCCATAGCCCAAGTCATCGTAATACTCGTCTCCAATAACCTGCAAAGCAGCAAAAGTGAGCCAGAGCCCAGTACACAATAACCAATGCAAAACAAGTCATCAAATTGATGTAATGCACCATAGACCAAGTGGTTATCTTATTACATTTTCGTTCACAAATCAATAAGAGGGTATTCAAACCCCGGTCACACTTTGGGAATCCAGGATCCTGAGTAACAGCAGCTGCTCAGGGGGTTGATATAAGCAGTCCGAAACTTATATCTCATATCTATTTCATGAAGATATAGCTTCATTTAGGGTTTAAAAGCCGTTGCCATCTCTACTTAAACTCAGTCCATAACATGAGCCTAGTTCACAGTTCCCATAACCTTGAACTAAATCATGGTATTTCCCTAAGTTTAAGCAAACGTTACACAGATACAATTCCCCCCTATCGGCTACCCACTTAACCAAAAGAATCGCTATTGCATCATAGCGTACCATTGCATCATGGTAAAGTCATTGCATCATGACTTGGTTAAGCGCCTAGCTAACATGTCATTGCATCATGACAGGTTTGCTGCTCCTCGGACTAGATTAAACAGCGTAATAGACATCCAATTCATTCAATTGTTAAGCCGAATCAATTTAGGTCAAATTAGAAATGTCTGGTCCTAGCAAACATCAAACAAGTTATTGCGTACCTGAACCCGTTAGTATATAACTAGGATCTCTCGGTGATGAACTAACCGAAGAATCCTTAACTGTAAGAGAAATATCACAATAATCAATAAATCAACAATTATAGATTTCATTTCACAAGTATACACATATATATCCATATATCACAATTAATCAAAGACATCCAATTCATTGACTACAAAGTCACGAATAAGCATTTAAACGTCTAATATATCCCAAATTGTTTAATAAACACTTAATTGCTCAAATAACAACTTTGGAAAATTTTTAGAAAAAGCTCTTAAAATTCAAAAACACAGGGGATACGCCGGTACTCAACGCCGTCGGCATTGAGCCGGTGTTCAATGTTCTAGAAATGTACACTGCCAACGCTGACAGCGTTCAAGGGTACGTCGTCAGCCTTTGTATCCTACGCCGGCGGCCTTGAGCCGGCGTAGAATCCAAAACCAAAGTTTTCAAAAACATGCAGAGAGGTGTAAGCCGGCCGCTTACATAAGTACGCGAGCAGCCTTCACATGTACGCCGGCGGCTTTGATTCCCAGAAGCCAGTGTACAAGATGGAAGAAAGAACGCCGGATTACTTTCTTAGCGAAAGCCGGCGGCGTTCAGGTTGGCTTTAAGAAATTTGGTTCTGTGAGCTTTTCTACACCGCCTCACGCCGGCGGCGTAGAATCCCCAGATGCCGGTGTACGTTCTAAAAACAAGCTTAAACGAGAAACTCAAATCCCCTGTTTTTCAACTTTGTAAAAATTCTATCTTAATACACTTTAAACCTTCCTCCACTACATTTCCAACATCATATACTCACTCATATCTATACTACTCAATTCTAGCAATTCAAAGCATGAATCAACATCATTAAACACTTCAAAACTTACTTCCATCAATTCTAATTCTCCTACACAAATCCTCTTAACAACTTCCCAACACTTCATATTACCTTAACCATACATACACAACCTCACACACTCACAAGCTCATCCCAAACATGAACAAACCATTTAGATCATCTTAAACTCGATTCATCCAATAATCCATACAACTACTTCAAGAAGGAAAATAAACAACAACAACAAACCTTAACTAAATTAATTCAAGTATAACTATATATACCTTGTCTTGAGAAATACTTTGATTTCAAACTTGATGTAAACCCTAACTTGAGCTTGGAAATGGGATGGAAATGGAAGAAAAGAAGAAGAGGAAAATTCGGATAAAATTTTGAGCTGCCCCAAAAAGTAGTCAAATTAACTTAATTTTGACTTTAACACATTCCAAATTTACCCCTCAATGCATATATTAACTTAGGTTGCATTTGGCTTTAATTTGGGTCTCATTTGGCTTACATTTAGGGCATAAATGCTACTTAATTACAAGAAACTCAATCAACTAACTTAAGTGAAATTATAGTTGATTTATTAATCTATCTTAACTTAACATCTTAATGTGCAAAAGACAACATTAATAATTTCATTACACACACATTAATGCATATAGAACAAAATATTAATGTCAACATATACATATGCATAATCATATATCTTAAACTACTAACAACATAACCATGCTCATTCAATTCAACATTTTAAAATAAATACTTAAACACATGGAATTTGAATAAAATTGAAATCTAGGTCATTTCACAAACTAATCTCGTTCCTAATAAATTCAAAACACACTTTTCCAAAGGTTTTGTAAAAATATCTGCTAATTGATTGTCAGTTGATATATATTCAACAAATATATTACCATTATTAATGTGATCTCAAATAAGGTAATGTCATATTTCAATGTGCTTAGATCTTGAATGATGTATTGGATTTTTTATCAGATTAATTGCACTTGTATTGTCACATTTAATAGGTATATTTTTGTAAAATAAACCATAATTCTGTAATTGTTGTTTTATCCAAAGCATTTGAGCACAAAAGTTGTCAATGGAAACATATTCTGCTTCAGCTGTAGACAGGGTAACATAATTTTGTTTCTTAGAAGACCAAGAAACTAATTTGTCACCTAGGAATTGACAAGTACCAGATGTGCTTTTTCTATCAATTTTGCAGCCAGCATAATTTGCATCAGAATATCCCAATAAATCAAAATTTTGATTTTTAGGGCACCGGATGCCTAATTTAGAAGTATTTATCAAGTACTTGAAAATTCTCTTAATAACTGTCAAATGTGTTTTTGTTGGTGCACTTTGAAATCTCGCACACAAACATACACTAAAAAGAATATCAGGTCTGGATGCAGTTAAATATAACCAAAAACCATGAGACTTCTATATAACTTTTCATTTACCTTTTGCCCATTTGATTTAGAATCTAACCTTATTGAAGTACTCATAGGTGTTGCAGCTCCTTTGCATCCTTCATATCCAAATTTCTTTAGAATTTGTTTTGTGTACTTTTCTTGATGAATAAAATTTTCTTCTTCTGTTTGTTTAATTTGTAGTCCAAGAAAGAATGTTAACTCTCCCATCATTGGCATCTCAAATTTTGCCTACATTGACTTAGCAAAATCTTGACAATATTTCATTAGTAGAACCAAATATGATATCATCCACATATATTTGAACAATTAAAATATCTTGATCATATGATTTTAAAAACAAGGTTGTGTCTACAGTTCCTCTTTGAAATCCTTTTGAAATTAGAAATAAACTTAATCTTTCATACCATGCCCTTGGAGCTTGTTTTAAACCATATAAAGCTTTATTTAATTTGTAAACATAATCAGATTTAAAAGGATCTTCAAAACCAAGGAGTTGTTCTATAAAAACTTCTTCTTTTATAAAGCCATTTAAAAATGCAATCTTTACATCCATTTGAAAAACTTTGAAATTTTTGAAACATACATATGCAAGCATCAAATGAATTGCTTCTAATATAGCTATAGGTGCATATGTTTCATCAAAATCTATTCATTCTTCTTGTGAATATCCTTTAGCTACTAATCTTGCTTTGTTTCTAACTATTTTACCATTTTCATCCAATTTATTTTTGAATACTCATTTAGTTCCAATTATTGATTTTCCTAGGTCTAGGCACAAGATTCCATACATTATTTCTTTGAAATTAATTTAGCTCATCTTGCATGGCATCAATCCAATTATTATCATTTAATGCTTCATCAACATTGTTAGGCTCAAATTCAGATAATAATGCAAAATGATTTTCAAAATCTTGTGAACTAGCTCTAGTTTTAACACCAGATTGAACATCACCAATTATTTGTTGAGGAGGATGAGCAGATTTATATTTCCAAGCCTTAGAAGTTTCTAGTTCAGATTCTCTAGGTTCTGGAGTACCTTCTGTATTATCTTCTGGAAAAGGTTTTGTGTTTCCAGATTCATGGATTTCAACAGCTGGTTCTTCAGACTTTAGTTCTAAAGAAGATTCTTCTTTAGAGTTGGATTCTTTTTCATCATCAAATTCATCATCCTTTATATCTTCAACAAACTTAACATTTATTGATTCTTCAACTGTTTAGATGTTTTATTAAAGACATGATAAGCACGACTATTTAAAGAATATCCTAAAATATAGCTTCAACAGATCTTTCATCAAACTTACTAACATTAAGAACATCCTTTTTCACAAAGCATTTAGAACCAAAAACATGAAAATATGAAACAATAGGTTACTTACCTCGAAAGAGCTCATATGCAATTTTTAATGTCATAGGTCGATTATAAACTCTATTGATGATATAGCAAGTTGTAAAAACTGCTTCTGCCTAAAAATACTCAGCAATACCACTTTCATTTAACATAGATCTAGTCATTTCTTGTATAGTTCTATTATTGTGTTCCATAACTCCATTTTGTTATGGTATATATGGAGGTGAAAAATTGTGAGATATACCATTGTCTTCACAAAACTTTATAAATTTTTCATTTTGGAATTCTGTTCCATGATCAATTTGAAGACTAATTATGGAAACTCCTTTATCATTTTGAATTTGTTTTGCAAAATTTTGAAAAGAATTAAAGGTATCTCTTTTATGTTGCAAGAACATAACCCAAGTATTCTTGAAAAATCATCAACAACAACAAGTCTATATTTACTACCACCCATGCTAAGAGTTTTAGTGGGACAGAAAAGATCAAGATGCAACAATTCAAGAGGTCTATTAGTTGATATTACGTTTTTACTTTTATGAGAAACAGACACCATCTTATTCTTTAAACACGTATCACATTTCACATCTTGTTTAATTTTAATTCTAGGCAAACCTCTTATTATATTCTTTTTAGATAATTTTTCTAATTGATTGAAATTAACATGTCTTAAGCGTCTATGCCATGCGAAAATATGATCATTCATTGATAGCAAACAACAAACAGATTCAACTTCAGTAGGTTTTATAAGATATATATTTTTCTTTCTAAAACCTTCAAAAACTTTTATACATTTTCGTCAAAAGCAAAACATTTGTCTTTTTCAAAAACCATTTTATAACCTTTGTCACATAATTGACTAATGCTCAAAAGATTATGTTTTAAGCCTTTAACTAGATAAACATTTTCTATGATATAAGGAGAGATACCAATACTTCTAGTTGCAACAATTTTACCTCTACTATTATCTCCAAATTTCACATATCCTTTTTCTTCTCATGTTATGCTAGTGAACAATGATGCATTTCCTATCATATGTCTAAAACATCCACTGTCTAGATACCATGTTCCTTTAATTTTAGGTTCATGTTCCAGCAAAATTCAAAAGGATTAAACCTTTTTACGAACCCAAACAAGTTTGGGTCCTTTATAAGACAAGCTCGTTTGATTTCTTTGTTTAACTTGTTCATTACTGAGCTTGTTTCTTTTGATAATAATAATATTTCTCAATATGATCGGATTTATTACAAAAGAAACATGCATATGAAATGTTATTACTATACCTATTGTTTACCTGTTTCATGTTATTTTGTATTGGGTAACTTTTGGAATACCTTTTGGTATTGTTTTCATGAGTTGGGTAACTTCTTAAATATCTTCTGGTATTGTTTTCATATGAAGCACACCTTTTGGAATACCTTCTAGTATTACTTTCATAAGAAGGACACCTTCTAGAATACCTTCTAATATTGCTTTCATATGAAGGACACCTTCTGGAATACCTTTTGTTATTGCTTTCATAAGAAGAATAACTTCTGGAATACCTTCTGGTGTTGTTTTCATAAGAAGAATAACTTTTGGAATACCTTCTGGTATTGCGTGTGTAACTTCTTTTCATGTGATTTGATTTTAAATCTTGCTTTTTAACACTTGATTCATTATTTGTGTTTGTTTTAGCTTTTATAAGCACGGTTTTCTTAGATGTATTAGAACTAGATTCATGCTCATATCCTAAACTATGCTTTTCAAAGGATAATCTTTGAGATGAAATCAACATTGTTAATTTTTTGTCACTTTCATTAAATTTGTTAAATATATTCTTTATTGAATTAGATAACTCGTCCATTTTTATTTTCAAAACTCCAGTTTCTTCTTTTAATAAATTATTATCTTTTCTTAATTTTTCATTATCTATATGAAAGTTTTCAATATCACGCTTTAAAATGTTGTTTTTATCAACAAGTAAAGAATTTAATTGTTTTAAAGCCTCATTTTCATTCTTAAGCGATTTCACTTCATTATCATATTTAACTATTTCTAAATAAGCCTTTTTAAGAGCTTTTAACAACTTTTTTCATTTCAACAAGCTTATCATCTTTAGTTATTTCATTATCAGATTTAGAATGTACCTCAGAAGAAGCCATGAGACAAAGATTTGCTTCTTCCTTTTCTTCATCAGAATCTTCTGGACTACTTTCTGTGTCATCCAAATCATTCCACGTTGCTAACATTGCTTGACTTCTCTTTTTGTATTTCTCCATTTTCTTTATCAAAATATGACACTCATTTTTTATATGTCTTGGCTTTTTGCACTCATAATACTAGATTTCTTTCTTCTCTTTTTTCTTCTCTTTTTCCTTATACACCTTCCTGCATCATTTTTCTTATATTCAGTAGTTTTCTTAAATGCACTAAATGTCTTACCTATTTGTGTCTTGAAGAATCGGTTGAGTTTTTTAGCTAGTAGTGTTACATATTCTTCAACTTCATCTTCACTATCATCAGATTTAGCATCCTTAGCTTTGAATGTAATCCCTTTAGTACTACTTTCATCTTCTTGGTAGTTTTCTTGTGAGATTTATAAGCCATTAGCGTTTCTTTTAGTTGGCTAAGAGAAAGTTTGTTGAGATCCCGTGCTTCTTCTATTGCGGTTTTCTTAGCATCCCAAGAAGGTGGTAAAATTCTCAACATCTTCCTCACAAGATCAGGATCACCAATCACTTTGCCAAGTGATGCTATCTCGTTTGTTATTGTAGTGAACCTGTTAAAAGCATCTTTGACAGACTC
This sequence comes from Combretum micranthum, assembly GCA_024138025.1. Classification (NCBI taxonomy): domain Eukaryota; kingdom Viridiplantae; phylum Streptophyta; class Magnoliopsida; order Myrtales; family Combretaceae; genus Combretum; species Combretum micranthum. The sequence continues at coordinate 89,455 of JAMXBD010001230.1, forward strand.
ATCAGATTTAAACTTGAACAATTCATACTATTGGAGTAAAGCATTAATTTTAGTTTCTTTAATTGTATTTGATCCTTCATAAGTTTCACTCAATCTATCTCAGATCTATTTTACTATTATACGTGAAGATATCAAATAAAATTTTGAAGCAGCAATTGTGGTCAACAGCAAATTTTTTGCTTTGTTGTTCTTTTCAATAATTTTCTTCTTAGAGTCTGTCAGAGTTGAATTACTATCGAGGGTAATTACATTGTCTCCAATGGAAATAACTTGCTAAGAATCAATCGGTAGCTTTAATGTATGTTTCCATATTTTCCAATAAGAAAAATTTGAACCATCAAAGAAAGGAGTATGGTTAATTGCTACATTGTTCTCAGCCATTTTAATTGGATCACTCAAAAAATAAAATGAGTCTGCTTTAATACCAATTGTTGGTCCCAAATAAATAATCAAGAAGGGGGGATTGAATTGATTATTAATAAAAATTTAGCCTTTAAAAATTTTCCCCCGAGTTTTAAATACGAAAATAATATATCAATTAAATGACTTAACAATAAAAATTGCTTAAAATAAAAGAGTAAGGAAAAAAAAATCAGGCAGCTATTTATAGTGGTTCCGCCTTATGCGTTAGTCCACTCTTCCAGCTCCGAGCCATAGACCCCGATATCCTTCGAGTTTGTTTCACTATATCCAATGAATTCAAATTACAAGATTGTACAATTCTCTCTACTCGATTCTTAATGCTATCCACTAGCTACAATCGATCTACAGAGTCTAAACTTGTAATTGAATTATCACTCAAGAAGGCAACAACAAGTTCCTTCTTTTTACAATCAAGAGGATCAAAGTCTTAAAAGATGCAATAAGAAAATAGTTTGCAAAATTCTATTCGTAGGACAAACAGTAAAGAAGATGCTTTTCTCAGCCAAAATGATTTCGATTAAAAGGAGAGTAAGAGAGTTTTTCTTTTGTTTTTGCAACATGGATAGTAAAAGTTCTTGTTTTTTCTTTGGTTTTCTGTGCATATATCCTTCTTCTTCATCTAACGTTCAAAACTGTATGGAAGATAAGATCATATCCCACTTTTCTCGGCTAAAGATCTGTAGTTCCTTATCCTTATTTTGAATTTGAAATTATGCCAATAGCTTTAATGAATAGAATATGTTCTTTTAGTCTTTTGTAATTTTATCTGATGCAAATTTGAATGACTTGAGGTGCTGAAATGAAGATAAGGTTTGCTTGATTCTCGTGATTCATCTAAATTTGATTTTATCCACTTTGAAATTATCTCATAACGTTGTTTTGCTTGGAGATAGACTTTAGAAATTACCTGTTGTTGATATCTCGATCTTCATCATTATCTTCCTCTATTATCTTATTTTGAAGATAACGTTTATCTTCTTTTGATTTCCTTAGCAAGATCCATGAAATTAGATAAGATATAATCTTGCTTTTGTCATGAATTAATATCGATAATCCCTTTGTCTTGACCTAAATCTTGTGTAAATTATATTTAATCTTGTTCTTGAAGAATTGTTCCCGCTTGTAGAGAGAGAAAGTAAAAATCGTTTAATCCCCTTTGGATATAATCCGACTTTAATGGAACAAATAAATATATTACCCAAATATACTTATTATCTCGGAGATAGGTCTTCAATATACTTGATTTTTCCCATCTAAAATATTGTAGATCTTGTTTGTGAAGATGAACAGTAACTATCATTAACCCAGAATTGCTGTTCAAGATTCTTGAAAAGGTTTTGTAAAAACTTCTGTATTTTTGGAAAAATTCTTTATCCTTTAAGCAACCTTCTGGAAAATATTTTATATTTTTCTTGTCTTTTGAAAAGCCCTTTATTTTAACAAACTTATGCATGCCTTATTTGTGCTTTATTTAGAGTTAAAACATCCGAAATTCAAAACATTCAACTCAAATATTTGCTCATCAAATTTCATCAATGTTCTATGAAAGGTTCTATCTAAAAACTCATACTTAAGGATAATTCTTCTGCACACTAAAAAAATAATTAGTTCCTTGAGTATTTTGTTATCATCAAAACTTTAGATAATAGAGAATCAATAGTAATTCTATGCAACAGTGAGGAACAACAGATAGTACAATAATTCGTGTGCAAGTCATGTTCTTTTGGAAATGAGATATGTTATAATAGGGAGAAACACGTTTGATATGCAATTTTATGTATCAAGCATGTGTTTCTAGAAAAGTCCAAAAGAGAGGTCAGCAACAAACATGGGTGAGACACAACAAAGTATACACACCGTGTCTTTCTAGAGAAAGTTTGAGAGGAAGCCAAGAGTTACATGACTTGGTACACAAATATTCAAATTTTCTTAGGGTTAATGAGAAACATAGGTACGTACACAAATTCATGTATCAGTCGTGTTCTTTTAGGTTTGCATTACTTCAAACGTAAACTTAGGTATTTTGACAAAAGGAATTTTTGGATGACTTTTGGGGTTTCAAATGTGGTAGATGATTATGTTTAATCCTAAATCTTACCTATCGTATCTTCCCTTTTTTCCTTAAAGACACATTTGATCAAAAGTTTAAAGTCTTAAATCATCTAATTGGCAATAATCCTCAAATTCTTTAGAGCTTTTCTGCAATTCTTTTAAACACTTAAGTATGAATTCATCATTTTACAATTCTAACATCATCTGCATCAAAGCCTATGTTCATATAATCATTTTCTCTAAGGTTTAGACATTTACACACGTTAACACACATTCCATACTCAAAACCAACTTTCTAATAAAACCCCAATCCTAAAGTGTGTTAATTTGTCATTTTACATTTGTAGATCAATCTTATCTTTCTAGCAGTATAACTTTTTGACATTTAGTGCTAGTTTTAAGGTCTTGCCTTCACAAAAAAATGTAATCTCAAACTTGTTGTAGCTAAAAGAGGGATTCCAAGTCTCCAAAATTACTTCAAAACTCAATTTCTTGCTACCTCAAACACGTACAAATAAGCCTAAGTTAATTTTCACCATTAAGATGCTAATAAACCAACATTTTAACCCTTAAAATTTCTAGAATTACTTTGTTATGAATTTTTTTATGATTGTGAAACTTTTTCCTCCTCTAAATTTACTTCATTCTCTTCATTTCCTCAAGTTAAAGACATTGTATCAGCTAGTTAGAGCTAGACTTTTGTTAATCCCTATTATTTAGCACTAAGAAGGGGTTAGGGTTTTAAAAGGTCTTACCTTAAGCTTTGAGATGGTTTTCTAAAAAGCAACGATAGAGATGGAAAAGAGAATATTTATGAGGGATGTAACAGGTAGGACTATGGTTTTAGAAGGATAAAAAGATGTCTTTTTTGTATTGTGCCACATGACGCGATCCTACACGTCCATCTTTATATGAATAAAATTCCTTAGCAAATTTTGACCTAACAAAGGTTTTAATTAATCCTATAAGATAATAAAGATATAAATAGTCCCAATAAATTCGATTCATTTTCTTAAGCTAGATTTTGAATTTTTGATTCGTGTAAGTTCCTAGTTTGTATGACTTCAATTGGCTTCCATTAACTTTAAATGATTTTGATTTCTTATGATTGGTATATAGGTTATTTCACTAGGTGTTACTTTTGCATGCAGGTTAGAAAAAAAGCTAGTTAATCACTTAAACTTGGCCTAATAATAAATGGGTAAATTATACTAGAATGTATCAATGTTTAAGGCTAAGTTCACTTAAGGTATCAACGTTTCGAGTGGTTAAAAAGATGAATGAACTTTTCGCATTGTGATTCAAATGAGGTACTGGCATTTTGCTAAGTTCATTTAAGGTATCAACGTTTGAATGAGTTTTCAATTAAGTTTCCTTAATTTTTGTCAGTAGTCAATTGTTAATACTCTATTTGACTTATTTTGTGAAATGTTGACTCCTTTTTTTTAATCACTTGAAACGTTGATACCTTAAATGAACATATCCTAAAATATTGATACCTTAAATGAACTTTGAGAAATGTTAATACCTAGAGTGAACTTACCTTTGAACGCTGATACCATTCTATGTAATTTACGTAATAATAAATGAGTGATTGCTTGTCTATGGTCGTTACTGGTTAGTGAAGGACAACCTTTGACAGGTATAGTGGTCGTGTCTATGACACTTGGATGAGACAATATTTAGGGTCTAGGCTTAAGAGGCTTAGGCGGGTAATTAATACAAGGGATCTATATCGACATATAATTGATAAAGCAAATTGGATATTATGAATTGCATATATGAGGTTATGGTGATTAAGATAAATGATTACAGTAGATCAAGTCTACTAATATTGATTCAGGGGAGAACTTTAAGGTATATTACCTTCTTTTTGTTTTCTTTTTTGACATGGGGCCTAATTGTCATCGTCAACCACCAATACTTCCCACATAAGGTATTAGACTCCCTCCTTCCCAGTTGTTTTACAATGGAGTCATGAGTACATTATTGTTGTTTTTGATTGATGAACTTTATCTATTTGAAATTGTTAGATACTGCATTAGAATCTAGGCATATGTGTGATTGTAGCATACGCATGCATTTGTGGTTGTTCATGTTAAGTCCTTTATGGCTCACCCCTTTCTTATCTTTTATATGCTTGATGTGAGTATTTATATTGATAATGATGCTTATGATTATCTTACCTTCAATCTCTACACTAATGATGCACTAGATGGATGTGAGAGCTACGATAACTTGTAGTTGCATTATAATTACTAGACTTAGTCTAACTATTTCTAGATTTTTTATATGATGTCGGCTTTTAGTAAAGTTTTGGGCTTAGAGACCCATTATACCTGTCATGGTTTGGGCACTTCAACCCATATTATACTGACCTTTTATCTAGTTAATGGCTTTTGTTTGCTTATATCATTTAAAAATGTTTTTCAAAATCTAAGAAATAATTTCAAAATTAAAATTGGTTTAGCAACATAAATGGTTTAGAGAGCTTTAGCGTATAATACTTAAGTATGTTATACGTGATGAACGATCATGGCTTTAACTTTCAAGTCATTATATCATCGAATCATGCTATAGAATTTGGTGGGATTTAACTAAACAATGCATAAGTTTTCCCCAACAAAGTGTTAGGAAATGCTCTACAAGTAAGGGAATCATTGATCTTATGAAGTGACATTGATGTTCAGAATTTGGCTAAGTAGTTCTTTAGGCCTTTAGTTTCATCATATTCCTTTAGAGTAGGGAGTTTCACACTTATTGGCAAAATTTCTCCCTGGATAGCTTTGATAAAAGGGAATTTACCCTATGATAGTTTGGATGGGAACTTGTCCTTTTATTTTTCTTTATAATAGGAGAGTTTCTTCACAATGCCATCAAGTTAGTCATCATTCTATTACTACAGGGCGATTTGCAACATGGCATGTAGTGTGTATTTGTGAAACCATGACTTACAGCATTTTCGTAGGACATGATTGTGATGGTTCACATATGGAGCTTGTCGATTCTCTTCCTAGTTTTTACACTAGATTTGTCTACCTCTTGTGATGTTCACACTCTAAACCATTGACGTGAACTTAGAGCTTTGGACTTTGCCATTACAAGTTGTTTGCTCGTGTCATATTTTTTCGAGTTCTTGGAAACGTTATGGGTTGATAACATGGACTACCACATTACAAGCCATAGCTTGCTTACCCACATAGAAAGTGTTAAGATTATTACTTTTATTGTGCTTAGCTTCAAGAAAAATGAGGGAAGCTAACTTTTCGTCATTTCCTATAAATGATGCTAAAATGCAACTGCCTCAATTCTGTTGATGGAGTGGATTAGATCTAGACTTATTTGTGATTCAAACTGCAAAACTAAAAGGGGTTAATGAACATTGGGAGGTAGTTGGGTACGTTCACTCCAACAATCAATTTAATAAAGTATCGAAGATTGGTAGATAAAATGATAGAGTTTAGCCTAAGTCTTACGAAATGATATGCGATTGAAGTCCCAAGGGATGTTTATAGAAGAGTGATGATGGGTGTAAAGGTCACCATGGTTTGGTTTGGTTTCAAAACTAAATTAAAATCTCTAGCTCTTGATTCAAAAAATGAATAATCGGAATCGAAACCATGGGAGCCAATACGTTTACCAGTTCTAAGAAATTGAAGGTTCCTATGCTTTGGTTTCTGTTGCTTGAGAATCAAGAATCATGATATTTTTTTTTAAAAAAAAATCTTTATTTAAGTACCAAAAAAATGTAAAACAAATTTTTAACTTAAAAAAGTTTGGGCCTAAAAATAATTGTCTTTAGCCCATTTATTAAAAGAATTTTTTGAGTTGTGTATTTATTTATACACAAGCATATCCAATTTTAGTTATAATGTTTGAAATGATCCAATCACCAGTCATATGAAATCAAGATCAAATAAAGTCAATGAAATCCATTTGGGTTCACATACGGATCTAAATTGCAAAATTTTTCAAAATTCCCAAACTAACCCCAAATGAAAAACCAAAATTTGATAATTAAAAAACAATTCAAAGTTCGAAGTAAATTACAATATAATTTAATAACATTTCTTTAAATAAAAATTTTATGATAATAATCAAAACAATACAATTAGAGCCTTTTTTTTTAAATTGCAATTTTATCCTCGACTAGGGTCTGGGGTGAATTAAAACTTGAAATTTAATTGAAATAGATAAAATAAATTTATTTGAGAAAGTAAATCATAATCTACACCAAAGATGTATAAAAATTCATAAACTAACTAAAATGTCAAATTATAGCACATGAAAAAATGAATGGTATAGATGGTATCATGTGGCACCATGAAATGAAAAGAAAAGAAAAAAAGCCTAGACCTTCCCATCCTTAAAATTCAGATGGCTACCCCTACCCTTAATCCTACCCCCATTTTTCTCCCTCTCACCTTCTCCTTTCCTTCATTTCTTCTTCATATAACCTCCCTAAGACCCATATAAGGTAGAATGTCTCAAAAATCTATCCTTTAAGAGCTTTTAGGTTATGTTTAAGCTAGTATGACATGGGATTAGGTTAGAATTATTTTTGTTCCTTACTTCTCTCAAGAGAATGAAGAAGACATGGACATCCAAGAAGTGTAAGAACTGTAAAATTCATAATACCCAAAAGAAAGGTAAGAAAAGTGTAGTAAACTTGAGTTTTAGCTTATTTTGGCACTTAATATGCTCCCTTAGTGACTATATTGTTCTTGAGTGGTAGTTTAAGGTTAGAAAATTGAGTAAATGAAGATGGAGAAGCCACTCGACATTCAACAAAATTCGTGTCAAGGTAAGCATGAGATTTTAAGATGTTGTAATGTGAATGATTTAGTATTTTAAGAATGAAAAATGACTTTAGTGAGTTAATATATGTTTAAGGCATCAAGAAATCAAGTTTTGGAATGATTTTGAGGTCTTAAAATCCCTTCCTAACTGATGCAAGTAAAAAATATCTTTTGGAACGAGATAAGACATCAAAACTAACTTATATTCCTGAGATTATCATGGTTTTAGAGTAGGGTCTACTAGGGTACTGTTGAATGGTGTTTTGGGGGGTGGCTTGAAGGTTGGGTTATGTTGAAATGAGTTGTGACTGATGGATTTTGGTTTAGTTGATGATAGAGATGTAAAGTAATGAATTCATATTTAGATATTTTTGAGAAATTTATGATTAAACATGTTACTAAGGGGTGGTAAGACATGATAAATGGAGATTAGGTTTAAATATGATCTTTTAGCTCTTTTGCAACCCCTAAAAGTGGTCCAAAAACACTTTTCATTGAAAAACCCAAGTTTAAGCCTAAAATAATGGAAACCCAGAAGAACAGGAGTGGAACACAAGGTTATGTATCATCCCGTGTTCCTCTCTAGCCTCAAAAACTCAAAGAAAATGAGTTTCCTAGAAAAACACGGTTGATACACATGGTAGTGTATCTGCTTGTGTTCCTCTATAACTTTAAAACTCAAAAAATCATGTTTTCCAGGAGAACACAATCAAGAACACGGAGTAATGTATCTACTCGTGTTTCTCTTTGGTCTCAAAACTCCATAAATCATAAAAGAACATGAAGGAAAACATGTTCCCATGTACATGAAATATCCCAAACCTTCGCTTAAGTTATAAATTAGAATTAGATTGTTTAAATGATGCAAGTAAAATGGACAATGAATTATGATTAGATAAAGTAATGTAATTAGTTGGTAAATAGATTTAATTTGAAATTCGAGATTTTGAATTTCAAAATCCCTAAACATGTTGTTTAAATGTTTAGTGGATTCTTAAATCCCTAAGCTTTAGCCTAAAAGCTCATATCCTCAATCTCCATCAAGTTTGAAATCACCTACCTGTCTAAAAATATCAGTTCTTAAGCCAAGGTCAAATTGAATATCAATTTGATTTAAATTAAATTCCTAAATTAAGTTATTATTTTAAGTTCTTAATTTGTAATATATAAATTTTGAAATTATCTTCCAAACACTTTAGGAACTAAAAATATTGATCTGAAAGGTTTAAGCTTATTACCCTTACCCTAAAATATCTTTTAAATTATTCTTGTCTTCACCTTTTTCTTTTTCTTTTCTCTGTTTTCCCTTTCCTTTTCTCTTTTCTCTTTTCTTTTTTCGTTTCTTTATTTGACGTGCGTTTTCCTAACTAGATCAAGTTTTAATAAATTATTTCTTATGATCTTCCTATGATCTAGTTTACACTAAGCAAGTGCACCTATCAATTGTAGTATAGGAATGGATTATAAGGTCGTATTCCTTGGGGGTGTCAACAAGTACTACTATTCACTCTCTTAATTATTATCTAACAGAATAAATTTAGATCAAGATTTAATATTAATTTACTTAAATAATTTTCAACTAAAACTATATTATAACATGCATTAAAAAATAAATTTAAATTAACTAATAACATGTACTATAAACTCCATAGTTGTTAAATCATTCCTAACTGCGGGATTTCCATTTACTAGTTCAATAACTCTCTCGAGTTTATTGAACCCTAATCCTAGTCTTATCTACTGGAATCTCTTCCTAGTTAACAACCGACTAAAATTGCTTCAGAAATATGATCCCAACAATAATTATTTAATTATATGCAGAAAATTTCACAACCCTATCTCTACGCGTCATGGGAAATCTTTCTCTATAATATATATCTATTCTACGGGTAGATTTCTCAATTGCATCCCGTGAAAATCTGATCTATTACTAAATCGTGCACTACTTAGAATTAGAATAAATTAATACACTAAAGAGATTAAGAATTCATACAACATTTAAATATATAATTCATTGAAATACATGTACCCTATGCCTACACGAATCCTAATAATTAGTCATAGATTATATAATAAGAAAACAGAACAATAGATTTAAAATAGAAAGAAAACATAATAATACTCTCTTATTCACGATACAAATGTCTAAACACTTTAACAACCAAATACAAGTATATATGTATGTATATATGTATATATGTCTGTATATAGATCTCTATAAATCTATGAATAATGTCTGTCTATCTCTATCTATATTCTGCATATCCTAATGGATGTCTTCTCCTTCTCTTTTATAATCTCAGATTTTTGTGAAGCAGTACAATACTTGGATGAATAGTTATACCTTTTAGCTAACCAATACAACAATTGGATGAATAGTTGTACCTTTTAACGAACCAATACAACACTTGGATGAATATTTGTACCTTTTGGTGAACCAATACAACATTTGGATGAATAGTTGTATCTTTTATCCAACCAATGTGTCACTTAAATGAAAGAAAATCAAAGACGTCGTTTAGCAGAAAAATCAATCACGGGCAACCAAAAAAGCGTGATTTGTGCTGTTCGTCATTTTCCTTCGAATCACGGATGACCAAGAGGGCATTATTCTCGTTGTTCTTTGTTTTTGTCCAAATCACCTGCCTTTGCACGGGCGACCAAAGAGGGGGGGGGCGGGAGAGGGGGGGGGGGATTCTTGCTGTGGGCAATATCTTCATATCACGGGCGACCAAAGGGGGGTGATTGCCTCTGATATGCATTTTTCTTCTTCACGAGTGACCAAGGGGCCATGATCCTTGATGTGGATGATGTTTTGAGTCCATTTTGCTCCAATTTGCTCCAAAGTGTGTTGTTATGATTAAAAGTTACCTGAATTGAAAATATTATTGATTTAAGTATCAATTCTTAAATAAAAATATAACTTAAGACCCGAATTTTACTTAAACAATAATTAATATCATGGATAATTCATGTCTATCATTCTTTCTCTTAAATTAACAATCAATCTCAATTTCAATAAGATGATAGAAGAAAATGAAGTTAGAGAGAAAGATACGAAGTGTAAATAATGCTAGTCTTAACTTCAACAACCAAGGTGGAGAATTAGCAGAGGAGATTCAATTTGCATGTGTTTCCTAAAAGATAAGTATAGCTGTTTACTTTGTTTTGATTGTTTTTTTTTTTTGTATATATGATGAATTGATGTTAGTTATAAGTAGGAATTAAGATGAAACATGTAATCTTGACATATATGAAGGTATAGGCTAAAACTAAGCGAGATCTTGCATGTTAGAACTAAGATTAAGATGAAATATGAAGTAAAATATGAAAATAGATGTTTTAAATGATAATTCTAAGCTTATATGTTAATTATAAGATATTAGACATTGGAAAATGATGAAAATCAAGTAGTAAGATAAATGAAGTTTTTGAAATGTTATGGGGGAAACATGGAAAGTTGTATTAAGTCATGCTTCTTATTTTTACTTGAAAACTTTTGAATTTAACACATCAAAGAAGAAACACGAATGGAATGCGGCTTGACCTATCCATTCGTGCTTCTCCCTGATTTGTTTTAAAGGAAATTTTCTATAATAATACGGTTAGAAGCACGACCTCTCCATTTCATCATTCTCTTTTGTTAAGAAACATGACTAGAACACGACCTTACCTATCTCCCTGTGTTCCTTTTTGTTTCTCGTTTATATAATGTGCCAATTGAAACACGACAAGAACACGACCCAATGTATCTCATCGTGTTTTTCTCTAACTTATGTGTGCTTGGTTTTTGATGAAACACTGGTGAAGCACGATTCGTTTTAACACGTCGTGTTTCTCTTTTATATGTCATGTTTCTCAATTATTTCAATTCAAGGAGAAACACGACTGAAACATGGCTCGATGTATCATGCTATGCTTCTTATAATCTCCAAAATGCAAACAAGAAAAATGGAAACACGATACAATATATCTAATTGTGTTTCTTCTTATTTATGTACACGAGGTGAAACACGGTTGTGTTCCTAACCGTGTTCTTCCTAAAATTTCAAATGAAATAGAAATAATGGTTAATATGATATGTTGGATGATTTATACAATTAAGAATGAGTTTAGTGAATTTATAAATTTAATAAATAATTGGATTAAATATAAAAGTTACCAATCTAAGTTCAACTAAACTGAATAGGTTTCAATGAGCTAAAATGAATTAAATTGATTAAGTTTAATAAACTTGACTTAGTAATTAAATTAAATGATTAATTTCTAATCAATTTTGGCTAGGATTAAGTTAAAATACATTTAATAGCTATTAATTAACTTAGATTAATATGTTAGGATAAACCATGAATAATATGAAGAATATGTTGTTTCAAATATTTATTTGTTAAAAGAAAAATTATATATTTTGAAAATGAATGATACAATTATTGTTTTGTGATAAAAGATTATAAACAAAGAGAAAAGAAATAATTTGACAGATAATAGAGAACTATCCGTATCTTAGCGGGACGATCTTTGCAGCCATGACGGGATTCCTACTTAGTGTTTGATCAACTAGGATTATACATAAGTTTGGTGTAAATAAATAATTAATTTAAATGCTTATATGAGTTGAATTTAATGAACACATATGGATAGCTGATTTAGTTTCTAAGATGGATTCCGATCTACCCTTTGTCTCTGTTTAAAATTCAGATAGATAATGTACACAATGACGCACTTGTTGTTTGTTAGGATAGGCATTGCTGATAAACTAAAACTTAAAGATGACTCAATAATCAATGAGTGTTGATTGTGCTTGTGTTGTTTAATCTGGTCCGGGGAGTGACAACCTTGTTTGGAGCTGGGTATGTAGTTAGGCGCTTAACCCACTTCCTACCATGATGCAATGGTATGCTATGATGCAATGGCAATTCATAAGTAACTCAACAAGTAGCTAATAGAGCAAATAGTATTGGCATAACGTTTGCTTAAGCTTGGGGTGAAGTAACATGGTTTAGTTCACATTTATGGGACCGATTGAACTAAACAATATTATGGATTGAGATAAGTAAAGTTGTTTAACGGCTTTGAACCCTAGGTGAGGTTATTTTCTTTTTTTCGATTAGATATATGAGATATAAGTATTTGGGCTGCTTATATCGACCTCTTGAGCAGCTACCGTTCCCCAGGACCCCCAGATCCCTAAAGGCTTAGTGTATTTTCTCTTTTTCGATTAGATATATTAGATATGGCCATGCCTGATTTTAACGTTGTTTTATTCAAGACTTTTCTAAAATTGCAAGGCTTATGACGAAACTTCTGGAGAAAGATGCACCATTTGAATTCAATCAAGAATGTATTGCTACCTTTGAGACTCTCAAACACAAGCTTGTCACTGCTCCTTTTATGGTCACATCGGATTGGAACCTTCCATTTGAAATAATGTGTGATGCGAGTGAATCCACTGTGGGTCTTGTTTTGGGTCAAAGAAGAGATAAATTCTTTCGCCCTATTCATTATGCAAGCAAAACTATTACTTCTACTTAGAAAATTATTTAACAACTGAAAAGGAGTTGGTTGCAGTTGTCTTTGCTTTTGATAAATTTCGATCCTATCTTTCTTATCCAAGGTCATTGTTTATACAAACCACTCGACATTAAAGTTCTTATTCACAAAGCAAGATGCAAAACCAAGGCTCATTGGATGGATTTGCTTCTTCAAGAGTTTGATCTTGAAATTAAGGATAAGAAAGGAGCTAAAAATTTAGCAGCGGATCATTTATCAAGACTTGAGAATCCAATTTCCAAGAACTTGACTGATGTTGATATCAATGAAAATTTTCCTGAGGTGTGCAATTGTATGCCATCTCCACAATTAAGGAATCCAACATGCCTTAGTTTACTGATATTGCAAACTATTTGGTAGTAAGAATTCTACCTAATGAGATGAACCATCAACAAAAGAAGAAGTTCTTTGCAGATTTGAAGTATTACTTCTGGAAGGATCTTTATTTGTTCAAAATTTGCGCGGATCAAATGATCAGGAGGTGTGTATCCCATGAGGAGGGCTAGAAAATTTTATTTCATTGCCACACTGGGCCAACAGGAGGACATCATGGTGCCAACCGCACAGCTCATAAGGTATTAAAAGCCATATTTTATTGGCTTTCTTTGTTTAGAACTTCTCAAAGCTATGTAACTTAATGTGATAGATGTCAGAGGTCTGGAAGCATCTCTAAAAGGGATGAAATGTTGTAACGTTACATTCTAGAGTGTGAAGTATTTGATGTTTGGGGCATTGATTTTATGGGACCACTCCGCTCTTCATTTGGTAACAAATATATTCTAGTGGTTGTGGACTATGTGTCCAAATGGGTTAAAGCGAAAGCTTTACCAACAAATGATGCCAGGTTGGTGGTCAAATTCTTAAAGAAGTTGTTTTATAGATTTAGATCTCTAATGGCACTAATCAGTGACCGAGGTACACATTTTTGTAATGCTCAAAAAGATATGGAGTGACTCATTGACTTGCAACTCCTTATCACCCACAAACAAATGGGCAAGTGGAATTGTCCAGTAGGGAGTTGAAGCGAATTTTAGAGAAATTAGTTGTGAACAATAGGCGAGATTGGGCGGAGAAGTTGGATGAGGCCCTTTGAGCTTATTGAACAGCTTATAAGACCGCTCTTGGATTCACTCCTTATAGGCTAGTCTATGGGAAAGCATGTCATCTCCTTGTTGAAATTGAACATAAAGCTTATTAGGCTATCAGATTAGTCAATCTGAATTTAGACAAAGCTGGGGAACAAAGAAAGATCCAACTCAATGAATTGGATGAATGGAGACTTATGGCTAATAATAATGCACAGATTTATAAGGAAAAAACCAAGAAGTTTCATGACTCGAGAATTAAATAGTCCAAGAAGTTCAAGGAAGGTGACTTTGTCTTACTTTCCAACTCTAAACTCAAGTTATTTCCTGGCAAACTCAAATTTAAATGATCTAGACCATTTCAAGTCAAGAAAGTTTTTCCATATGGGGCTGTTGAATTGGAGCACCTAGAGAAACGAATTTTCAAAGTGAATGGCCACTGGCTTAAACTCTATTTGGGAACTAATCTAGAAAAAATGGGATGTGAGGAATTTTGGTTTCATTCACTAGATTTGTGATCAAGCAAAGGGAAGTTTGTCGAGCTAACGACGTTAAACAAAAGTGCTTCTTGGAAGGCAATCCAAGTCTAATTTCTTTTCTATTCTTCTTTTGTAATTTTTAACCTAAAGAGTATGAGTTTTTATCTTCTTCAGTGACAAAATTTGGGCAGGAGAAATTGACAAGGATCGGATAAGCTAAGTACCAAGAATTAGAACTTAGACAGTTTTCATCAAGAAATTCCATATGGGGTACGGTAAAAGGTGTAACCACTACTGATCAAATTCCAATTTTACACAGAGTTGGCCACGCCCCTTGCCTTGGGGCGTATGAATGGTAGCAATTGATCACAGTATCGATTATGCCCCTTCACTACGGGGCGTGGTGAGAAGCAGGTTGCTGTCAAAAACCATACGACCCTTATTACGAGGCGTATTTCTTCATGCTCAATTTCTAGAATTGGCTACACCCTTTGCTATGGGGCGTGATACATGGCGTGGCAACCTAATATTTTCCACAAAGTCTACCATAAGGGTTGCTACGGGTCGTATGGATGCTGGTTTAATCAATTACAAGTTCCAGTAACAGCTACGCCCCTTGCCATGGGGCGTGGTGATGGGCATATGAGGCACAATTTAGCTTCATATAAATTTGTATGCTTTCTCTCTCTTCCTCATTTCATTTCACTTATGCTTTAGATTTTCTCTATTTTAAAAGAAAACAACTCGCGATCTCTCTGATTTTACATCCTCCTCTTTAGGAAATCACTTGCTCCTCCTTTCTCCATCACACCGCAGGTAAGTTTTTCTTCTCTTTTACATCTTAATATCTAAGGTGCTGATTTGGGTTTTACCTCTGATACGCTCAAACCGATCATATCAAACTGTAAATTTATAAACCTAGAATTAATCCTACAATCGAGCAAAGGCAAGTATACCTTTTTGAAATAGTATATGATTAAAATCAGGTATCGTCCTTAGGAATCTAAGAAACAATTACTAGTGTTACCCTTTCTCCACTATTTAGTCTAATTCTTAAATTGATATGTATTATCATCAACTACTAATTAACTGATCTAATTAACCCTAAGATCCTTATGAAAACTTTCAAGAATTATAATTAATCACAAGATATGTAACATACCCCTCATTTTGTTCCACCATAAACCCTAACTTTTCATATAAAGATATATTGATTAATTGCTCATTCATACTTTGCACTGCATGAACTTCCTTTTAAACTAGTTACTCCCTCGAGTTAATCAATTCCTAATCTTGCATGAATTAATAGAAACCTCTTCTTAACTAATAAAAATGCAAGATTGCATTAAAGATCCTAGTTCATAAACAAAGATCAAATCTTTATTGCAGCAAATCAAAGTTTCTCTATCTCTAGATGAAACATGTGATTTTCCTATTCATGAAGATCCAACTTACTAGATAAAACCTCTTTCATCTAATAAGAATTATACATGTAATTAACTTTGCGCATAAATCAATCACAAAACAATTATAATACATGAATAGATGAAAAGGTATAAATTTTTCATTAATCAAGGCAATTCAATTCATATTGGGTTTAGGGTTTCACAAGATTTAGGGTTAGGAAACTACTCCCCCATGGAGTTTACAAAAACATAATATTTAGAGAAGTAGAATAGAAACATGATGTAGAAATACAACCCTTGAATGATCTTGTGATAATCTATGATGTTCAAGCAATCTTTCTCTTCCAAGCGCGTCTTTTCTCTCCTAGGGTTCCCAATGTACGGCTCAAGATCCCCAAATAAATCAATAAGGCGGCTATTTATAGTATAGGAAAAAATCATGTGTACACAGGGGGTCTGCACGGCCGTGCTCGGGGCCATGCACAATGAGAAAATTGGATTTTTGACATCTTTAAGTTCTGTACAGCCTTCTGCACGGCCGTGCACGGGGTTGTGTAGAACTCTAAATCTTCTTTTTCTTCTTGGATTAAGTTATTTGCTTTTGCACTACCTTGTGCACTCCTTGTGCAACTACTGGAGCATGAATCAAGATGCTTGCTGGTCACCTTTTTTCCCTCTGCATAAGCATCTGAATGGCCATGCATGAACGTTGTGCACACTTGAAAATCATCACTTTGTAGCCTTTGTTAAATCCTTCCTTGTTTTTGCTCAAATCATCCATAAATCTTCCAAATGAGTATTTGAACCTTGCAAAACAAATATTTAACACTTAAGCATCTTTCTGTTAAGAATTTCACATAAAATTAATGCAAAATTATATCAATTGAGTCTAGAAAATATGGGTTTTTTAACACTTATCAAACTTCCCCAAACTTAATCGTTTGCTTGTGCTCAAGCAAACAACTAAGAACAATGAAGATCTCTCATCAAATATACTCAAATAAATTTTTATTTTTTTCAAAACATTTAATAATTTCTTCAGATTATAGCAACTCACTTTGTATCTATAGCTCAGACCCATTATATAAATGTAATTAGCATAATAAAATCAAAATTCTAAGATTAATCCAAGTAAGTTAAACTTTACCCCTACCAATTAGTAATAGTTTCCAAAGTCACAAAATAAACACGAAGTCAAACAATAGTGAAAGAGACCTAGCTACACTTCACCACTCATTAAATGAATATATAAACTCTTCAACGACTTCTCTAAGCACAACAATCTAGAGTGAAAGTAGTTGCATCAGTCCTTCCCCTGGATTTCCTCCTTTTAGTTTAAATCTCTTTATAATTTATTAGAGCCTTCAGAGGGACGAGTCTTAGCCCATATCTTTTTTTTTTTTCTTTTCCTCTGGATGGGTTTTTGCCCGTATCTTTTCAGCTCAATTTTTTTCAAGTTCAGAAATCAAACTTATGCCATTCCTTCCTTCTCGTTATAGTGAGCTCAATGAGTCGGCACATCCCGGGCTCATCACTTAAGTGACCAGGTTTTAAAAGGACCCCAAAGAACTCTCTCTCACCCTAACATTCAAGGTTGGATACTCATAACTCAAATACTCGAGTCATTGGAGTAAAATATAAGAAGCTTGTGTAGTTAATAGTAGGGTCAAATTTCGCTCTTCTGAGGGACCAAAGCCTGTCCATATCAACTAAGCTTTTAATATTCAATTTAGTACAAAGATCAATCGAGATTAATTCTAAGAAGGATCACTAAGTGATGAATTTCATATGCTCTTTCACTAAAGATCAGGAGTGTTCTCAAAATTTTTGAAAAGAAAATATACAAATCAACAAGTTCAGAACCATAACTATTGAACTTTCAACTAAGGACTTCGATTCACTTTTAAACTCTAAATTCCATTACTAATTAGCAAGTAAGCTTACCCCCACCTAGATTTTATCTTACAATTTCAATTAACTATATTGATCACAAAATAGGTGAGTAAGATACTATATAAGCCACTTTCATCTTAATTCAACTTAGCTTGAATGCTTTTTTTTTTTTGGAATATATTTTCAAGATTTTTCAGTTCATAATTGGCTTTGAACAATTGCAACATGAACATGTGGGGATTTTTAATCAAGATTAAAATGAATTTCAATTTTCAACACAATTAATATGATCCAGTGCATAAAAAAATATGTATACTTAAGACCCAAGTTTTCTTTCGTAATTACCCTTATCCCCACACTAATGTGAGCCATTGTCCCCAATGTCTTGTCAATACGGAACAAATAAAGAAAGAGAAAGAACACGAGAACTTTCCCGGTTCATGTAGAGGTTTGATCATGAGATTGTCACAACCGGTAGGAGAAAAGAGAAAATCCATATGAAAATGCAGCATCAGCATTAATCTTGTGAACCCAAAATAGATCATGCCTGAAGACAAAACCAAAAACAAAAACAAAAAGCAAAGCTAACATGAAGTTAGCCTATCCTGAAGTCTAAGCAGGAATTCCGAAAGGAGTCCGTCAAAATTATGAGTTGTCCCATAAGTAGGGCACTCATTATACAAGTCACAGATAAAAGCAAAAGAAAAACAGAAAATAGGATCATTGATCTCCATCAGTGTCCTCATCATTAGAGCCACTAGGGACTCCTCAGCAGCACCATCGGCTACATCATCTCCATCATCACTATCAGTCTCCTCATCGTCACTCTCATCCTCCACCTCTTGTTCAGCTTCCTCATCGTCATCCTTGTTTGTCCGTGAATCAAATTCAGATTCAGAGATGACTTCAATAGGTGCTTTTTCCTTTCGCCTGACTGGTTCAGGCTCAGGAGAATCCGGTTAAGGTGAAGTCTCATAAGTGGGGAGATCACAAGGGGGGGGGGGGGTGTGGGGGAGTAAACAACAAGCAATTTTCTCCAAAAATGCCCAAACTGAAGCTCTAAACTGTTTGTTCTTCTTTCTCTCTTTTCTATTCAGCTTCTGTTCTTCATAAAAGTCTCGTTGCAACCATTGAATATCACTGTCAAAATGTGGGGCCTGGGAGCTGGATGCAGAAAAAGGAGTGAAAACTCCTTTAAAAGGGGCGGAGGCGCCTTTAGAAGGAGTGGGGAGATTAGCGAGCTTAACTAAGCCTCAACCAGGAAATGGACCATCTGAAATTTTCTTGGCAGGCACTCCAAAGTTAGTTGGTGATGGTTCTTCAAAGATCTGAAAATCCTTGATGAACTTGGTAACATAACCACCACAGTAAAGTCCCTTAGTCCTCGGGTTTGTTGCTTACCTAAATAGAAACTTGGCCACTTTGAGACCCACATTAATCTTCGTTTTAGTAGCAATGCTGTACAATTGAAACAATTCAAAGTTATTTACCACACCATGACTGCTCTTGCGACCTCCAATGGTATGGGCCAACAAGTGGTGAGCCACCTTCAACTTGGAGATCAATCATTGATGTTGCTTTGGAACGAGATGGTTGATAACGAATAACCGTTCCACACAGCTCCTCCCAATACTATTGGGTGGTGAGATCAGATGGCCAAGTTTCAGGTAGTTGTGTGAAGCTAGCCTCATTACATTCTTCACAGTCATATAAACCCAAATATATGCCAAACTTAGGAGTATAGACATGTTGTTGTTTGCCATAGACTTGAAAATACATGTCATTTTTGTCTAACTGGAGAGTGGATAGGAATTCCAGAGTAACTTCCTTATAAGCTGGTTCGTTGATCTCAAAGAATGAAGCTCAGGGTCCTCCACTCAACAGTTCCTGGATTTCTTGCTCAAGGCTGTATTCTTGAAGTAATTTCCAATCCAAGTATTCATTGTTCATGAAGGCTTTCGCTTCGAGCTTTTCTCTCTGTTGCTTGCTCCACTCTTGCTTAGAGTATTTGACAAAGCGAGTTGGCCCCACATCTTCTTCGTTTTGTTGAGTTCGCTTCTTCTTTTGGCTTGCGAAGTGGAGCTTGTCGCTTAGATTGTGGCCTTGTGAACTTGTGCGCTACGCGTTTGGTTCTCACCATTTCTACATAAAAGACAAGCTTATCTCAGGGACATTGTAAAAACAATAATGAGCAAATGTTAAACATAACTCAATATAAGTAGCCATAGTTCACTGATATGCTTGGCTTCTAGAGCAATGATGCAACGACTTAGTATGAAAAACTAAGCAAGAATGAATGAAAATCAATCTTAAAAAATATAAAACAGAGTAGCTCAGGCACGTGCAGAGCGTAGGGCAGACTAGAGCTATAGGGACAAGTGTATTAAGGGAACCACATTCATCATGAAATCACCAAGAATCTATCCATTTAATCTTAGATTTGTAAAAACCCCAATAACATATAGATGAAACCCTAGAATGTCGAATTATGGATGAATTGAGCAATATAAACATGAATGGGGCAAACTATCTACGAACAATGATAGTAACATGGCTTAATTGCAAGGAAAAGGCAAAAGCCCTAAAAGTTTTTCACATCCCAAAAATCGCATGAACCCTAACATCAAGACCAATCAGACTAGATTTTTGCAAATGCTCATGGAAACCATAACAATTATAAGCAAAGAATTCATTTATAGTATCTACAGCACATGACTACAACAACATTCGAAAAACCAACACACGCAACCATAGCTCACTTACACCCACTCACCATGATAGAAAACAAATGGAGTTCCCAAATTGCAATCGCGTGAAAGAAAGTGAGGGAAATGGGTATACTTACTTGAGTGTGGATACACAAGTGAAACAAGACGAGTTTATGATCTTGGTTGTGAATGTAGTTGTGTGTCGCCACCGTATCGTGGAGAGAGATGAGGGGAGTTGGGTTATTTGGACAAGTGATGGTAATGAAAGAATGAGAGGGAGGAGACAACTTTTAAAACAATTTTTTTTTTTGATGCACGGCCTTCTGCACTGCCATGCTCGAGGCAGTGCAGGTGAGGAAAACATGACCCGAGAGCATGTTGCTTGTGCAGGTATGTGTGCATGGGGGCCTGCACGGCCATGCTCGGGGCCGTGCAGGTTGGAGAAATGTGCACCGAGAGCAATGTGTGTGTGTTGTAGGAGTGAGTGCAAGGTAAGACTATCGGCCATGCTTGGGGCCATGCAAGTGAGGGAAAACATGACCTGAGAGCATGTTGCCTGTGCAGGTATGTGTGCATGGGGGCCTGCACGGCCATGCTCGGGGCCGTGCAGGTTGGAGAAATGTGCACCGAGAGCAATGTGTGTGTGTGTAGGAGTGAGTGCAAGGTGAGACTACACGGCCATGCTTGGGGCCATGCAGGATGGAGAAGAAATGTGCACCGAGATCATGTTGCTTGTGCAGGTGTGTGGCATGGGAGCCTGCACGGCCATGCTCCAGGTCGTGCAGGTTGGAGAAATGTGCACCGAGACCTCCATAAGGGGTCTTGAATGTGCACGAGCAGCTGCACGGCCGTGCTTGGGGTCGTTCAAGTTAGAAAAACATGCACCGACACTTTGATATCTTGATTTTCAAGTGTGGATTAGCTTCTGCATGGCCATGCTCGGGGCCGTGTAGGATGTCAAAAAGTGTCCAGTAACTCTCTTGAGTTGTGCCTTGTCTCAAGTAGTGCCTAGGCTCAACTTTGTGCAAGTATTGACAAGTCTTATGAGTTTTGTGCACCTCGTAATGAGTGAATAAGATTAAAAAGAACTTACCAGGATCGCTTGAGATTAAAACTTAAGGAATCTTACTTGAAGTTTTGTGTTCCCACACCAAGAATTCAATTCTTACTTCCTTCAATTAAGTCGAGGAACCTTCAAAAATCTGCAATTTTAACATCAATAGAACAACTTAAGATAGTGAAACGAAAGAAAAACTGAGGAAACTAAACTTACCAAAGTTAGACATGGGTTGCCTCCCAAGAAGCGCACTTGTTTAACGTTGTTGGCTCGACATCCTTCACTTTCGTCAGCTAATTGTCTGGTAATTTGAGTCGAAAGTCCTCTTGATTCTCACGATCAGTTCCGTTACTCAAATAGAGTTTCAAGCAATGGGCATTGACTTTAAAATTGTCATGATCTAGGTGTTCAAGCTCTACCGCTCCGTGTGGAAATACCTTCTTAACCACAAAAGGACCGGACCATCGTGGCCTTAATTTTCCCGAAAAAAGTTTTAATCGGGAATTAAACAGCAGAACTTGGTCCCCTTCTTTGAACTCCCTTGACTGGTGGATGTGTGAATCATGATATTTCTTGACTTCTCTTTGTAAATCCTCATATTTTCATAAGCTTACCTTCTCCACTCATCAAGTTCATTCAAATTGTAGCTTTCTTTTACTCTAGCATCTCCTAAATCAAAGTTGACCAATTTGATTGCCCAATGTGCTTTGTGTTCAATCTCCACTGGAAGGTGGCATGATTTCCATAAACTAACTATAGAGAGTGGTCCCTAAAGGTGTTTTGTAGGCTGTTCGATATGCCCACAAGCGTCATCAAGCTTCTCAGACAATCCCTTCTATTGTGCTGCACGTCTTTTCAAGAATTGCTTTAGCTCTCGGTTGGAGACTTCTACTTAACCCCTTGTCTGAGGGTGGTAAGATGTAGCAATTCGATGTGTAATCATTCTCTTCAACCCTTCTCCAGTTGGGTATTGCAGAAATGGTTCCCTATCGCTTATGATAGTTCTAGGGGCTCCAAACGAGAAAATAGCTTCTTAAGGAATTTTACAACGACTCGTGCATCGTTTGTAGATAGTGCTTGGGCTTCAACCCACTTGGACAGTAGTCCATGCTACTAGAATGTATTTATTCCCATAAGAAGTGGGGAATGGTCGCACAAAGTCGATGCCCCATAAGTCAAAAACTTCACATTCAAGAACAAAATTTTGGGGCATCTCATTTCTTCTCGAGATATTTCCAACACGTTGGCAGCTTATCACAAATGGTACAAAGACGATGGGCATCCTTAAATAATGTAGGCCAAAGAAACCAGCCTCTAAAACCTTATGTGCAGTCGTTTAGCAGAATAATGACCTCCGGTAGGTCCAGAGTGACACTCACTCAAGATTTTCAGCTCTCTTCGTGGGAGACACACCTCCTAACCATTTGATCACCACAAACCCGGAATAGGAAAGGATCTCCCAATAGTAGTATTTAAGTTCTGAAAAGAACTTCCTTTTTGCATGAGAATTAAGACCATCGGAAGAACTCTAGCCCCTAAATAATTAGCAAAATCTGCAAACCAAGGTGTTTCCACATTCATGAGCTTATATATAGCATATAGCTTCTCTTCAGGAAAGGAGTCATTGATATCTTCTCCTTGAGCCCTCTAAATAGGGGTTCTCAAGTCTTGAGAGGTGATCAGCAACTAGTTTTCCGCCCCTTTGTTATCACGAATTTCACATCATTCTTGTAGGAGTAGTATCCAGCGGATTAATCTAGGTTTTGATGTTTTAGATAGCAGAATCTCAAGGCCGAATGATTCCGTATATACAATCACCTTGGAAAGAATGAGATGCGGCCTAAATTTGTAAATGTAAAACACAGCCAAGCATCTCTTTCTCAAGTAGTGGTATAATTAGCTTGAGCACTTGTAAGAGTCCTGCTAGCATAGTATATAGGTTGAAGGGTTATCTTGATTTGACCAAGAACAGCTTCAAAGCATAATCATGGCATCGCACATGAGTTCAAAAGGCAAACTCCAATCCGGGGCTATCATGATGGGTGCATTGGTCAACTTCTCCTTGAGGACATTGAAGGCATGGTTGCATTCGGATGTAAAGTGAAAAGGCGCATCTTTCTCCAATAGCTTAGTTAAAGGCCGGGCTATTTTGGAGAAGCAAGAATGAAGCGTCTATAGAAGCCAGCATGGCGGCCTAGGAAGCTTCTGATGGCCTTAACTGAATTCGGTGGAGGAACTTTAGAAATCACCTCCACTTTCTTGATCGACTTCAATGCCTTTGTGGGAAACTTTATGGCCAAGCAATGCCCTCCTTACATGAAGTGGCATTTTCCAGTTTAATACTAGATTTGTCTCCTCACAACGAATTAGCACCTTTTCCAAGTTTCCAAACAATCCGAGAATGAGTCCCCGAAAACTGAGAAGTCATCCATGAAGACCTCCATGATCTTTCTACCAAATCGTCAAAAATAGCTAACATACACCGCTGAAACGTAGCTGGTGCATTACATAACCCAAATGGCATTCGTCTGTAGGCATATGTGCCATAAGGGCAAGTGAAGGTAGTCTTCTCCTGATCCTCTGGAGCAATGTATCTGGAAGTACTTGGACATCCCATCTAGGTAGCAGTAGTACATGTGTCGGCTAATCTCTAAACATCTGATCTACAAAGGGAAGAGGGAAATGGTCCTTCCGAGTTGCATCATTCATCTCGATAATCTATGCAAACTCCATCTTGTTACAGTGCGCATTGGAATAAGTTCGTTCTTATCATTGGGACCACAGTCATCCCTCCCTTCTTTGGTACAACTTGTGGGCTAACCCACTTGCTATAGATAGGGTATATAAGACCAGCGTCAAGAAGCTTAATGACTTCCTTTTTAACCACCTTTCATATTGGGGTTTAGCCTTCTTTGTGGCTTACTAACCGGCTTCAATCCGTCTTCAAAAGAATTTTGTGAGTACAAAAAGAGGGGTTGATACCTTTTATGTCTGAAATTTGCCATGCGATTGCTTGCTTATGAGCTCTCAAAATGTAAGTAATCGATTTTTTTTTTGTGATAGATCCGAAGCAATGATAACCAGAAGCTTGGAATCTGCAAGGAAGGCATACTCCAAGTAGTCTGGTAGCTGCTTTAATTCCAAAACAGGCGGTTTTTCAATAGAACTCTAAGCCTTGCTTCATTGCCCGTTTTTAAGTTTTCAAAC
Organism: Combretum micranthum; assembly: GCA_024138025.1. Taxonomy (NCBI): domain Eukaryota; kingdom Viridiplantae; phylum Streptophyta; class Magnoliopsida; order Myrtales; family Combretaceae; genus Combretum; species Combretum micranthum. The sequence goes on from JAMXBD010001230.1 coordinate 114,114, forward strand.
CCACCAAGAGGTGTAATCTCTCCTGCAGCATCAAGTTGTTCTGTGCAAGCTTCGACTTCTGGGTTACTCACACTTTCCTCCTCTCCTTTTGTCAAGCTCAGCTCTAATTCATCTTTGCATAACAATTTGCATAGTGTTCATTGACGGAGGAGCCAACAATATAACCGAATAGCATGAATCATCGGTACTCATCGGATACTTCAAGGCTGGAGCAATTTAACCACCAACTCTTCATCACCGACCCTTAAGGTGAGTTTACTCCCTCTACATCAATCAATCTGGTGGTAAGGAAAGGTCTTCCCAAAATGAGAGGTACATCTCCATCTTCATCCATGTCGAGAACCACAAAATCAACTGGATAAATGAACTTTCCCACTTTCACCTAAACGTCTTCAATTATCCCTTGAGGAATTTAACAGACCGATCAGCAAGCTGTAAGCTCATCTAGTGGGTTTAGGTTCAGCAAGTCCTAGCTTCTTGAAAAATTAGTAGGGCATCAAGTTAATACTTGCTCCCAGATCTGCTAAAGCTTTTTCAACATTGATATCGCCAACCACACGGGGATTGTAAAACTACCAGGGTCTTTTGATAAGATCATATTTTATACAACTTGTTGATGTTCAAAAGAGCTAGAATGGATACTTTTTTTGATTAAAATTCATGTTCCAGGTCTAATTCGGACAAAGAAATCAAAACAAGAAACTTTGGAGTAAAAAAATGGAAAAATTCAAAGATACGCCGGCATTTCAGACTTGAGAGCCGCCGACGTTTAGACGGCTTACATGATGCACTCACCAAAGGCCGTTGCTTACACTGCCAGCTTTACAAGATATTGACTCAACCAACTATACGCTGCCTCAAAGCTGCCGGCGTAGAAGATGAAGAGGCCAGCTTACACGAAAGGCCGGCAGCTCAAAGTTGAAAAGTCACCAGCTCAAAAGGAGTTACAACTTACGCCGGCTATTAAGCCGCGGGCGTTGAAGCAGTGTAGTTCACAGATCTGAAGCGACATGAAGACAACACATGCTTGGAGGAAATTGAAGAGATCAAATATGCCGGAGTGTTTAAGTCGGTATCAAAGCCGCCGGCTTTGAGACAGCTTTCGTTATAAATTGGCCCAACCTTTCATTGCTTATCATATATGCCGGCTAGATCTACATCTAAGCCACCCACGTAGAAGCGACCTACCCTTGTAACTGAAGTTGAAAGCTGCCAGTGCACTGCCTGCGTAAGAAGAAAATGGATTTACCGTCTGTAAGCCGCCGGCGTAGGATCCATAACTGCGGCGTACAAGTGAAACTGCAAATTTCATTTAATGCTTGCACGAAATTTTTCCTATAAATAGGGGTTCTCCCCCTCCAACATTCATCAACAAGCAGAAGCAAAAGTAGTACACTTCAGTATACAAATAGTCTAGCATTTTCATAGAGATTTGTGAGAGAATTTGAGCTTTCAAGATTGTAATTGAAGATTGCGATACTTGAATTGGTGATATCTAATCTCTTTCTTATGCAATTCATTTATCTGAATTATTTTCATAATGTTATCAATTACATATTCTTATTTGATTTTGAATCAACATCCATGAGTAGCTAAACTTTCTTTGTGGGAAGTGATGAAATCCTAATTTTGCTAAAATGATTATTGAATTTATATTATAGGATTGTTAGAATTATGGAATATTTGTATTGAATCCTAATTATCTATTTTATTTCTGATTGAAATTGAATTGATAAGAATTCTGATGATTTGGAAAAAGAATTAGGATTCATAGGAATTCATGAATTGAAATTAAACAACAATTGTGGAAACAATTAAGTTTAATATTAATTTAGAAATTGTTCCATGTACTTCATGCAATATTTTATTTTAATTTCTCACTAAGGAATTAGGAGAAGTTAATTTAGGATATTAGATAATATAGAATTGGAAGATTTATGATTATAAATTAGATTCCATTGATAATTTGTATAGCGGAAGCTAATAGATTATTTTATGGTTCACTAAAACTTTGTTTTAGGTCTTTACAATTTCTTACAAATATCCATAATCCTAATGTTCATATAATATAAATTCAGCATGATTAGTAAAGATTAGGATGGATTCTGTTCCTTCCCACATTCATCTTATATAACTTCTCACATCTCATTGCATTCATATAGATAGAATTTAGTTAGTTAATTGATAACTTTGATTGCCTAAATATTAGTATAAAGCTAATACCAATCTAGTAGTTAATTTAGTCTCTGTGGGAACGATACTCTACTCATTCTATATTACTTGATCAAGACCCAGTACACTTGCTGGTAGTATCTGAAATTATATACACATTCCAGTCAGATCAAGTTTTTGGCGCCGTTGCCGGGGACCAAAATTAATATTAGATTACTTTTAGTTTTGCTAGTAGTTTAGGTGTTTTTCCAAAGAATTGATTCTTTTCTTTCCTCTTTACAGGTTATATGCAAAGAAGTAGAAGTGCTGATCTTCTACCAATAGATCCAGAAATTGAAAGAACTTTGCGTCAACAAAGGAGAGAAAACCGCAGAAGACAAGAAGAAATGGCGAAAACGAAACAATGAGAAACAATGATAACAACAATCAAATTCAAGCTGCACCTGTTAGAGCACTTCGGATTACACTGTACCAACTGTTCAAGGTCCTGCTGTGAGAAGACCTGCAGTTCAAGCAACAATTTTGAGCTTAAACCAGCATTGATTCAGATGGTTGAATCACATCAATTTGGAGGATATCCAAATGAAACACCGGATGAACACATTGCCAAATTCCTCCAATATTGCAACACTGTCAAGCTTAATGTGTTAACAATGAGGCCATTAGAATGCAGCTTTTTCCTTTCTCTCTAAGGGATAAAGCATTGGCATGGTTCAACTCTCAACCACCCGAGTCAATTACTTCATGGGCAGACTTGACAACAAAATTTTTGAAGAGATTTTTCCCTCCTGCCAGAACTGCCAGACTAAGGAATGAGATCACCAACTTCACAAAGTTTCTGGAGAATCATTATATGAAGCTTGGGAAAGATTCAAAGAAGCAGTTAGGAAATGCCCACATCATGGACTTCCGGATAATCTTTTGATTGAAAATTTCTATCTCAGTCTAGATGAGACTTTGAGATCATTTGGATGCTACATCCGGAGGATCACTCATGGGAAAAACATATGATGAAGCTAGTGCATTAATTGAAGAATTAGCTTCTAGTGCTCACAACTGGAGCTGTGAAAGGACAAGATCAAAGGTGGAATCTGTTCAAGATAGTGAATCCATGCAACAACTCCCGCTCAAGTTTCAGCTTTAACTACACAAGTGAGTAAACTTGTAGCATCTAGTTCTTTAAATTCTAATCAAGTTGCTACTTGTGAGTTGTGCTCAGGACCACATCCAGTTTATGATTGTCCTCATGGCAATACACCATCATCAAGTGGAGAGCAACTCAACTATGTTGGAAATTTTGGAAGGTTAATTATGGACCATATTCAAATACTTATAATCCAGAATGGCGTAATCATCCAAATCTTTCTTACAAGAATGATGCAAATGTTTTCAAGCCCCCACCTGGATTTCAAAGACAAGGTCCCATAAGAAATACTCAGCCTCCACCTCCACCTCAGCAAAATCAAATTTCAACTGATGAATTGTTGAAGACTTTCATTCAAACTACTCAGACCACACTCAACAATCAGCATGCAATTATTCAAGATCTTCAAGGGAAAATTCCATCAACTTGCTCAGCAAATTGGTAATAGACCATCTGGTTCTCTACCAAGCAACACTGAGGAAAATCCTAAAACCGTGAATGCAATTGTTTTGAGAAGTGGCAAAGAAGTTGAGACGCTGAGTCAAAAATTCAAGAAACGAGGAGATTCCAGTCAAAGACAAAGGAAAACAAAAGATGGAGGAACCTGTGCAAAAATCACCTGAAGTAGATCTTATGTTCCACCATTCCTTTTCCGGAAGATTGAAGCAACAAAAATTGGATGAGCAATTTTCAAAATTTCTGGATGTTTCAAGAAGTTGCAAATCAATATTCCATTCTTAGAAGTGATTCAAGAAATGCCTTCATATGCAAAATTTATCAAGGAATTGCTTACTAAGAAGAGAAGGATTGATGGAAATGAACCAGTGATGCTACAGGAGAATGCTCCATGATTTTGCAGAAAAGTCTACCTCACTTGCCTACCAAACAAAGAGATCAGGGGAGTTTTACTGTTCCTTGCACTATAGGAAAATTTCATTTTGATAAAGTACTTATTGATTCTGGTGCAAGTATTAATCTTATGCCTTTATCCATTTTCAGGAAATTAGGACTTGAAGAATGCAAGGAGACTCATGTCACCTTGCAACTTGCAGATAGAAGTGTCAAATACCCACGTGGTATTGTTGAAAACGTTTTGGTGAAGGTTGACAATTCATATTTCCTGTAGACTTTATAGTCTTGGAAATGGATGAGATCGTGAAGTCCCAATGATTCTTGGCAGACCATTCCTTGCAACCGGTAAAGCATTAATTGATGTGGAACAAGGTAAACTCACTTTAAGGGTAGAAAATGATCAGGTAACCTTTAATGTTTATGATGCAATGAAAAGATTTGATTATAAAGGTTCCTGTTACTATTGATATTATTGATGAGTTTATTTCTGAGTCTGTTGAAGAGAATGTAGGTTAGAGACTATGGATCTGTTTTAAGAAATCTTGATGATTGGAGTGATGATGAGCAAGAAGAAGAAGAAGTTGAGAAAGTGCACCAAATCAAAGGAAGATATTATGAGGAGCTAGGCACTAGTGAAAGCAAGCCAGTACCATCATTGATACAGCCACCAAATCTTGAGCTTAAACCCCTTCCTTCACATTTAAAATATGCTTTTCTAGGAACTGGAGATACTTTGCCAATAATTGTTTCATCTTATTTGACAGGTGAACAAGAGCAGCAGCTGCTTGGAGTTCTAAGGAAGCATAAAGAAGCAATTGGTTGGACTATTGCTGATATCAAGGGAATTAGCCCTATCATTTGTACTCACAAGATCTTGATGGAAGCTGAGTACAAACCTACAGTTCAACCACAGAGGAGACTTAACCCAACACTTAAGGAGGTAGTAAAAAAGGAAGTTTGAAACTACTTGATGCAGGTATTATCTATCCTATCTCTGATAGTAAGTGGGTAAGTCCAGTTCAAGTTGTACCAAAGAAAGGTGGTATGATTAGTGAAAAATGAAGAAAATCACTTGATTCCTACTCGTACTGTAAGGTGGAGAGTTTGCATTGATTATAGAAAATTAAATGATGCCACCAGAAAAGATCACTTTCCCCTCCTTTCATTGATCAGATGTTAGAAAAACTTGCAGGGCATGATTATTATTGCTTTTTAGATGGTTATTCTGGTTATAATCAAATTTCTATAGCTCCTGATGACCAAGAAAAAACCACTTTTACTTGTCCCTATGGCACTTTTGCTTTTAGGAGGATGCCCTTTGGTCTTTGCAATGCACCTGCTACTTTTCAAAGGTGTATGATGGCTATTTTTTCTGACATGCTTGAGAATTTTATTGAAATTTTTATGGATGATTTTTCTGTTTTTGGAAAGTCTTTTGAAGCATGTTTAGAAAACTTAGCTTGTGTTCTTCAAAGATGCAAAGACCAAATTTGATTTTAAACTGGGAAAAATGTCATTTCATGGTAAGAGAAGGGATTGTTTTGGGTCAAAGTTTCAGTTAGAGGAATTGAAGTTGATAAGGCCAAAATTGAGATCATAGAGAAATTACCACCACCACACTGTTAAGGGAGTTAGAAGTTTTTTAGGACATGCAGGTTTTTATAGAGATTTATTAAAGATTTCTCAAAAATTTCTAAACCCCTTTGCAATCTTCTTGAGAAAGATACAGTGTTTGATTTTGATGACAATTGTTTGCAGGCATTTAACTTATTAAAGGAGAAGCTCACATCTACCCAGTGATTATTGCACCTGATTGGGAGCTGCCTTTTGAACTTATGTGTGATGCCAGCGACTTTGCTGTAGGAGCAGTATTGGGTCAAGAAGAGGTAAGTTGTTTCATGTTATATACTATGCTAGTAGACTTTAAATGAGGCTCAAAGAAACTATGCCACAACTGAGAAGGAACTTCTTGCTGTTATATTTGCTTGTGACAAGTTTAGGCCTTATCTGATAGGATCTAAAGTCATAGTATATACTGATCATGCTTTGAAATACTTGTTTGCTAAAGCTGATGCAAAGCCAAGGTTGATTAGATGGATATTGTTGCTGCAAGAATTTGATCTTGAGATTAAGGATAAGAAGGGAACTGAGAATGTGATTGCTGATCATTTATCTAGACTAGAATCTGATAGTTTAGATATTCCTATCAATGAAAAGTTTCCTGATGAACAATTGCATGCAGTAGACATCCTAAATTTGCCTTGGTATGCTGATTATGTCAATTACTTGGTTAGCAAAATCATTCCATATGGTTTGTCATATCAACAAAAGAAAAAGTTTTTGCATGATGTGAAAAGCTATTTTTGGGATGAACCGTATTTGTTCAAAAAATGTGCTGACCAAGTAATTAGACGTTGTGTGCCTGAATCTGAACAGCTTACATTATTGAGCATTGTCATTCAAAAGAAGCTGGAGGTCATTTTGGTCTTCAAAGGACTGTAGCTAAGGTCTTATCATCTGGATTTTATTGGCCTAATTTGTTTCGTGATTGCAGGAAATATTTATTGTCTTGTGCTCAATGTCAAAGAACTGGTAATATTTCCAAGAAACATGAATTACCACAAAACAACATATTGGTAATTGAGCTTTTTGATGTGTGGGGAATTGACTTCATGGGTCCTTTCCCTCATCTTTTTCAAAAATATATACTTGTGGCAGTTGATTATGTTTCAAAATGGGTGGAAGCTGTTGCTTTACAAACAAATGATGCCCGAGTAGTTTTGAAATTTTTGAAAAAGAATATTTTTACCAGATTTGGGGTGCCTAGAGCTATCATTAGTGATGGGGGATCACATTTTTGTAACAAGCAATTTGAAAACTTTTGTCAAAATATGGTGTTACACACAAAATTGCTACCCCCTATCATCCACAAACAAGTGGACAAGTTGAGGTATCCAATAGGGAGATCAAAAGAATTTTAGAAAAAACTGTTAATGCATCTAGAAAAGATTGGTCTTTAAAATTAGATGATGCATTATGGGCTTATAGAACTGCTTTTAAAACCCCTATTGGAATGTCCCCATTTATGATTGTTTTTGGTAAATCATGTCATCTTCCTGTAGAACTTGAGCACAAGGCATATTGGGCCATTAAATTCCTTAATTTTGATGAAAAAGCTGCAGGTGAGAAAAGATTGCTTCAATTGAATCAATTGGATGAATGGAGGAATGAAGCTTATGAGAATTCTCGTATCTACAAGGAACGAGCAAAGAGATGGCATGATAGAAACATTATCAAGCGGGAGTTTTTGCCTGGAAAAAGTTTTACTTTATAACTCGTTTGAAGTTGTTTCCAGGAAAGTTGAGATCAAGATGGTCAGGACCGTTTGAAATTGCCAAAGTTTTTCCCTATGGTGCAGTAGAATTGAAACTGATGATAATCGGACTTTAAGGTGAATGGGCATTTGCTCAAACATTTTTATGAAAGGGAAAACCATGATAGTGCTTCCACTGTCATGAATTGAAGGAACCATGAAAGAATTGGAAAAGTCGGGCTAAGCGACTCTAAACTAAGCGCTTCTTGGGAGGCAACCCATGTTTAATTGTAGAGTAATTTTAATTGTTTTGTTTTTACTAACTTTGTCTTTAGTGTGGACAGGTTATTGAAAAAAAATTGAAAAAGCTGAAAGCCGGCTCAAGGCTACTAGCCTTAAGCCCGCTTTGGAAAATCAAGGAAAGTCGGGCTTAAGCCGCCAGCTTTAAGCCGGCGTAAAAGTCAGTACAAGAGTAGGTGAGCACCGCAGAAGAAGCCAGCAAAGGGAAGGTGAAGGCCGCCGGTTTATATGCCAGCAGTTGGAATAACAATTACATCGGCTCCTAAGCCACCGGTGTTCAAGGCAGCGTATGTTCAAGATTTCTTGGGTTTGGAAAAATCCCAATCAAAGTCGGCACCTGGGATTGAAAGCCGCCAGCTTTGAGCCGGCGTAGACCTGCACGCCGGCAGTGTAAATGAGTAAGCTGCCAGCCATTTGCTCTCGGCATGAATTTATTTTGGTTACACTGGCAAGTAAGCCGTCGGCGTATTTGACAGAATTGCCAGCGTACGTTCTGCAGATCTCCATTTAACAGGTATGTTTCTCTCTCCCTCTCGCATATTCTCTCATATTCACTCTCTCACTCTCACTCGAAGTATTCCACTACCTCATTCCCCTATCCATTGAGTGTAATCCATTTGCCCAAGTAAGTTCCAATGATCCTTGCTCTTAGTTCTTTGTTCTAATCCATTACATTGCATTGTATCTATTTAATCTGTCGATTTGAGTATAGATTACTGACATTGATGAATGCGCTATTGATTTCGGCTCTTAATTGAATTGATTGCTTGGATGATTTTGATGATTTGTTGAAAGTGGATTTCTGTTCAGTAACTGTTTAATTCCAAATTGTGCTGTGTTGATCCATGATTGGTGTTCAATTGCAAAATTAGGGTTCATGAGCTTGTATAGGATGTTAAATTTTGAAATTGGGGCTTTGTGAAATTGATGATATGGCTGCTGGATTTGTGAATTTTCATACTAGTTAGTAGCTCCAATTCATAAATTGTGCTCAATTGTGCTTCAATTGAAGTTGGAATTTCGAATTTTTTGAAAAATTTGATGAAAAATCTGGTTTTAAAATGTTTACAAGACTTTTGGTGAAAAAATTTTGAAAATCAATTCAATTTGAAATTCCAACGTTCAATTCTATGCTAACCAATCTAAGCTGCCAGCTTTTACTTTGTTTTGCAAGTGTATATTTTCAAGCAAATTCCATGTGAATAGCTTCAATGCCTATGATCTCCAATCTGTTTGAAATCATGTTTTAAGCATAAATTAGGAATGTAGTCATCAAGAATTTCATTGAAATTGTACAATCCTTGTTCTAATTAAGTTCAAATTATTTGTAGGAATGGCTCCTAGACAAAAGAGACACAAGACTACAGATGCCTCTACATCTGGTTCTCAGACTAGGAATCTGTTGTCCAGTCAGCAGTATGCAAAGGATAGAAAAAAGAGGCTAGTGAAGATGGACTTCCTGAACACCCAGTATTTGGACTGGAGTTTATTAGATGAGTTTGGGATCTCTGACAGGATCAGAGGGATCTTAGATCAGGTTATTTGATTTCAGGGAACCAGCATACAAGAACTTGACTATTGAGTTCTTGTCCACTTTGAAGAATATCCCAGATAGAGCTGAGTCCACATTGCAGTTCCAGGCATTTGAAGAGATCAGAGAAGTTAAATTGAAATAGATGGGCCACCTACTAGGATTATATGATGAGGAAGAGGAGAATTTGAATCTGCCTAACAGTTAGCCTGAGGGAGATGATCGCATGACTCAGGAAGCTTACTGGTTTCAGTTAGTTGCTCCTGATAGAGCAAATGAGCCTTTCGTCCCCTCCAAATCATTGGCCACTTCATTTGGTGCTGTTGAGCACAAGCTACTCCACCACATTCTTGCACACACCCTGAGCTGCAAGAAGACTAGTCACAGCAAGATGACTAGTTTTAACATGTGTTATTTGTTTAGCCTTATCAGAGGCTATAGGATTGATCTGGGTGTGGAGATAGCGAATTTCATCTACAGGCAGGCAGATGATACCAGGACTAGAGTCATGTGCTGTGGTGGCTACATTACTAAGTTGCTGAAGGGGATGGATATTTTTTAGCCTCCACAAGAAGATGAGATATTTGAGAGTAGGAAAATCTCATCGGCACCATTCCGAGGCTGGGGACTGCTGAAAAACCCTAGAGGAGCTCACCCACCAGTTCTGGAGGAGATCGAGTTCCAAGATATCTTTCCTGGAGATGCTCCATTTGAGATCCCATCTACATCTGCTCCTCCTCCTCCTGCAGGCACTTCTTCTACATATGGTATGGACCAACTTAGGCTGGATCTTCAAGAATTGAAGAAGCAAAGTCAGGAGCTCAGAGATAGACAGGAAAAGGAGAGGAAGAAAAATAAGAAATTTAGAAAGTCTATCTTTGAGGCATTGAAGATGGCTATCTGCTGCTTGAGCCTAGAGACAGGGGCTAGGATGACAAACGAGACTTCCTCTGAGTCACATCACACAGATAGACTCAATTCGGAGCATACACAGATAGCTAGCCCAGGAGACACTCAGAGACATACTCCTGAGCATAGTAGCAGAGCCAATCCAGGGCCAGAGAGCTAGAGATCCTGCTAGCTTTCATTTGATCTTTATTGATTTTTATTTTTTTATCTTGGCCTGTATATATATTGAGCACCCAAGTTCCTGTGGGTAGACTCCTTTATTTATGCTTTTATTTTTGTTTTTGTTTTTCTTTTGTAGTGATTACAGGCAAGTGAGCAAAGCAAATTCTCTTGCAATGCAGTTTTGATGACTGTGAAACAACAGAATTCGGGGAAGTATCAATTTTTTTTTCTTATTCCTTTCCTATGATTTAATTTGTTGCAAAACAGTAAGGACATTGTTTAGTTGAAGTGTGGGGGAAGGGATAAATTGAATGAAGTGCTGAATTAAAGTTGTGAATATGATCTGTTGTTGCTGTTATTTATAATTGAAATTCTCCACCTTGTATTTTTGTTTGTTTGAAAGCAAATTATGAGGAAATTCTGCCAAAATTTTTTCAAAAATCTCTTGAAATTGGAGATAGTACAAAGCAAAAAGAAAGCAATGAAATTAACTTGTAAAAGTATCTTACTCACCTGCTGTTGTGATTGGTTTACTAAGTTAAAATTAAGTTGTAAAATCCTTAAGAAACAAGTTTACTTTATTTTTAACTTTGGAATTGGAAATTTAAAAGCTGGTCGAGTCCTTTTGTGAAAAATAAACAGGTTTACTTCTAGGAAATTTTAGTTTGTATATATTCTTTGAATTATAACACTTAGTGAAAGAGGTAGAAGAAACTTTTAAACTTAGTGATCCTTTATAAAAATAAGTCTTTGATATGTTATTGCATTCAAAAAGAAAGAAACAAGCATAGCCACTACTCCTCTGACTTGAAATTTTGAGTTATGAGTATCTGAACTTGAATGTTAAAGTGAGGAAGAGTTCTTAGGGGTATTTTGAAACTGGTCACTTAGGTGATGACCTGGGATGTGCCGACTCAATGAACTCACTATAACGAGAAGGGAAGAAAGGCAAAAGTTCAATTCATGAGCTTTGAAAAGCAAAAAGATGGAGGCAAAAACCTCCCAAAAAGAAAATAAATGCTTGAAAAAGAAAAATGAATGCAAATATGCAGATAAATGAGACTTATAATAAAGAAGGAGAAATTCTAAGAGAAAAGTAGATACCACATGCTTTCATTTAGTGTTACTTAGAATATATATAAAGCTAAAAGTCCAATGAAGTTAAATGAGTATTTTTCCTTAGTGGATTGAGTATTTGCTTTTTGAATAGAATGTTCTTTTGTTAAAGTTGAGATTAAAACTTGTTTTGTTTGGATTAACTCCTAAATTTTAATTATAGTACTCTAATTACAAGAAATTGGTATGGTTAGAGCAATAGATACAAGAAAAACAAGTTAAAGAAATTGTGATTAAATTAGAAAAGTTGTACTATCTATAAGAGATTTCATTTTGTTCTTCATTTTGCTTGAGGACAAGCAAAAGTTCAAGTGTGGGGAATTGATAAGATCATATTTTATACACTTGTTGATGTTCAAAAGAGTTAGAATGGATACTTGTTTTGATTAAAATTCATGTTTCAGTCTAATTGGACAAAGAAATCAAAACAAGAAACTTTGGAGTAAAAAAATGAAAAAATTCAAAGATACGCCGGCATCTTAACTTGAAGCCGCCGGCGTTTCAGACGGCTTACATGATGCACTCACCAAAGGCCGTTGCTTACACTGCCAGCTTTGCAAGATATTGACTCAAAACTATACGCCGCCTCAAAGCTGCCGGCGTAGAAGATGAAGAGGCCAGCGTACCAAAAGGCCGGCAGCTCAGAGTTGAAAAGTCACCAGCGCAAAAGGAGTTACAACCTATGCCGGCTATTAAGCCGCCGTGTTGTGGCAGTGTAGTCACAGATCTGAAGCGACATGAAGACAACACATGCTTGGAGGAAATTGAAGAGACCAAATATGGAGTGTCTAAGCCGGTATCAAAGCCGTCGGCTTTGAGATAGCTTTCGTTATAAATTGCCCAACCTTTCATTGCTTATCATATACGTCGGCTAGATCTATCTAAGCCGCCGGTGTAGAAGCGCCTACCCTTGTAACCGAAGTTGAAAGCTACCAGTGCACTGCTACATAAGGAAGAAAATGGATTTATGTCATCTGTAAGCCACCGGCGTAGGATCTAACTGCCGGCATACGAAGTGAAACTGCAAATTCTCATTTAATGCCTTGCACGAAATTTTTCCTATAATAGGGGTTCCCCCCTCCAACATTCATCAACAAGCAGAAGCAAATAGATAGTACACTTCAGTATACAAATAGTCTAGCATTTTCATAGAGATTGTGAGAGAATGAGCTTTCAAGGATTGTAATTGAAGATTGCGATATTTGAATTGGTGATATCTAATCTCTTTCTTATGCAATTCATTTATCTGAATTATTTGTTCATAATGTTATCAATTACATATTCTTATTGATTATTGAATCAACATCCATGAGTAGCTAAATCTTTCTTTGTGGGAAGTGATGAAATCCTAATTTTTGCTAAAATGATCATTGAATTTATATTATAGGATTGTTAGAATTATGGAATATTTGTATTGAATCCTAATTATCTATTTTATTTTTGATTGAAATTGAATTGATAAGAATTCTGATGATTTGGAAAAGAATTAGGATTCATAGGAATTCATGAATTGAATTAAACAACAATTGGAAACAATTAAGTTTAATATTAATTTAGAAATTGTTCTTTGCAATTCATGCAATTTTTATTTTAATTTCTCACTAAGGAATTAGGAGAAGTTAATTTAGGATATTAGATAATCATAGAATTGGAAGATTTATGATTATAAATAGATTCCATTGATAATTTGTATAGTGGAAGCTAATAGATTATTTTATGGTAACTAAAACTTTGTTTTAGTCTTTACAATTTCTTACAAATATCTACAATCCTAATTATTCATATAATTAAATTCAGCATGACTAGTAAAGATTAGGATGGATTCTGTTCCTTCCCACATTCATCTTATATAAACTTCTCACAAACTCATTGCATTCATAATAGATAGAATTTAGTTAGTTAATTGATAAAATTTTGATTGCCTAAATATTAGTATAAACTAATATCAATCTAGTAGTTAATTTAGTCTCTGTGGGAACGATACTCTACTCATTCTATATTACTTGATCAAAACCCAGTACACTTGCTGGTAGTATCTGAATTTATATACACATTCTAGTCAGATCATCTTTCAGCTTTGGGGGAAGTCTATTTTGAATGATAGATGAGCAATTTGCCCTAACTTCTACTTTAGAAACATCCTCCAATTTTCGCTTGTTAGATAAAAGTTCTTTCAATAACTTTGTATACTTCGGCATCTGTGAAAGCGCTTTTACAAAAGGAATGTTAATGTGCAACTACTTAAATAAGTCCAAGAATTTACCAAATTGTTCCTTATCCTTTGTTTGATTGAGGCGAGCTGGATATGGAATCCGTGGCTTGTACTCTTTCACAGCTGGTGGTGATGATTTTTGTTCCTTCTTTGGTCTCTCGAATTCTACTTCTTCGCCAATAGGACTTTGACTCCCTTCTCCATCCTGCTCCTTTGGTAAGGTGGCATGTAACTCCTTCCTGCTTCTCAAATTAATAGCCTTTACATGCTCCCAAGGATTAGGTTCAGTATTGTTGGGAAGTGAACCTTGAGGTCTCTCAGACATCAACTTAGCCAATTGGCCAATTTGCTTCTCAAGATTATGAATGGAAGCCTCTTGATTTCTATGATGAGCATCAGAATTTTGAATAAATTGTGCCAGCATATCTTCAACATTCGGCTTCCTTTTAGGTGGTTGTAAAGCTGGTGGTTGTTGAGATGCTGGTAATTATTGCAGTTGTTGCTTTTGAAATCCTGGTGGATTCTTTGATCTTTGAGCATTTTGATTGCTCCATGAAAAATTAGGGTGATTCCTCCAGCCAGGGTTATAGGTATTACTATAGGGATTATAATTCCCCGAAGTTCTATCAAACTTATTCATAAAGTTGACATCCTCGATGCTAGAAGCAACACTAGAAACATCATAGTCCCCTATGGAACTCATAGGAGCCCCATTCTGAGACAAAATTTCTACATTTGGTATATAGCTTGATCCTACACTTGACATAGGTTGCATTCTACCCATTTGAGCTGTAAGTGATGCCACTTGTCCTTGAAGTTTAGCAATCTCATCTGACTCATGCATGGTAGCAACATGTCTTGGTTTGGTCCTCTCACTGTGCCAATAGAATGTATTATGCGCCATATCATCAATTAAATCATAAGCTTCAGGAGCACTCTTTTTCATCAAACCTCCACCAGCCATGGTGTCAATCATTGTTTTCAATTGATCACCAAGAGACATATAAAATATCCGAATTAAATCATGAAGGGAAATCCCATGGTGAGGACAACGCAGAAGGAGTTCCTTGAATCGTTCCAAGACTTCATATAGTGATTCTCCCTCAAATTGGCGCAAAGAAAATATCTCATTCCTTGAATGGATTGCCTTGTTAGGTGGAAAGAATTGCTCCAGAAATTTCTGTGCTACTTGAGCCTAACTGGTCAACGAATGAGGAGGTAAGGAATTCAACCAACTACTTGCCTTATCCTTAAGAGAAAAAGGGAATAATCTAAGGCGTATAGCATCCTCGGAAACTCCATTGCTTTTGATAGTACTACAAATCTATAGGAAACTTTTTAAGTGAGCATGTGGATTTTTTGTGTTCCCCCACCAAATTGGTTTACTTGCACCATCTGGATTAAGGTAGGTTTCAACTCAAAATTGTTTGCCTAAATTGTAGGCATTGCAATAGGTGGTGCAACTCCATCGATTGTGGGCATAAACAGCTCACACATAGGTCGATGAAGATTATTTGCAGCAACTTGAATTGGATTGTTCCCGTCACCATGAACCTGATTCAGAGCATCCTCATTCCTATCTCCATCCATGGTGCTTGGTTTTTCTAGGTTGTTTCTCCTAGCTCTCAATCTTCTACGAAGTGTTCGTTCAATCTCAGGATCAAGGTCAATATATTCCGTTTAGGAACTTCTTGGCATAAACTGTAAAAGATGAAAGCAGATTAAAGTTTGTGAAATATCCAAGAAGAAAGGTAATTAAATTGCAAAAGAAGATAAATGACTAAATTAGTAGTTATTCAGGCTGTCATAATATTGCTAGATTCCCCAGTAACGGCACCAAAAACTTGATGCACTCAAACCGATCGTATCAAACTTTAAAATTTATAAACCTAGAATTAATCCTACGACCGAGCAAAGGCAAGAATACCTTTTTGAAATAGTATGTGATTAAAATCAGGTATCATCCTCAGGAATCTAAGAAACAATTACTAGTGTTACCTTTTCTCCACTATTTAGTCTAATTCTTAAATTGATATGTATTATCATCAACTACTAATTAACTGATCTAATTAACCCTATGATCCTTATGAAAACTTTCAAGAATTATAATTTATCACAAGATATGTAACATACCCCTCATCTTGTTCCACCATAAACCTTAACTTTTCATATAAAGATATATTGATTAATTGCTTATTCATACTTTGCACTGCATGAACTTCCTTTTAAACTAATTACTCCCTCGAGTTAATCAATTCCTAATCTTGCATGAATTAATAGAAACCTCTTCCTAACTAATAACAATGCAAGATTGCATTAAAGATCTTAGTTCATAAACAAAGATCAAATCTTTATTGCAGCAAATCAAAGTTTCTCTATCTCTAGATGAAACATATGATTTTCCTATTCATGAAGATCTAACTTGCTAGATAAAACCTCTTTCATCTAATAAGAATCATACATGTAATTAACTTTGCACATAAATCAATCACAAAACAATTATAATACATGAATAGATGCAAAGATATAAACTTTTCATTAATTAAGGCAATTTAATTCATATTGGGTTTAGGGTTTCACAAGATTTAGGGTTAGGAAACTACTCCTCCACGGAGTTTACAAGAAAAACATAATATCTAGAGAAGTAGAATAGAAACATGATGTAGAAATACAACCCTTGAATGATCTTGTGATAATCTATGTTGTTCAAGCAATCTTTCTCTTCCAAGTGCGTCTTTTCTCTCCTAGGGTTCCCAATGTGCGGCTCAAGATCCCCAAATAAATCAATAAGGCGGCTATTTATAGTATAGGGAAAAGTCATGTGTGCACAGGGGGTTTGCACGGCCGTGCTCGGGGCCGTGCACAATGAGAAAATTGGGTTTTTGACATCTTTAAGTTCTACACAGCCTTCTGCATGACCGTGCACGGGGTTGTACAGAACTCCAAATCTTCTTTTTCTTCTCGGATTGAGTTATTTGCTTTTGTACTACCTTGTGCATTCCTTGTGCAGCTGCTGGGGCATGAATCAAGATGCTTGATGGTCAACTTTTTTCCCTCTGCACAAGCATCTGAATGGCCATGCATGAACGTTGTGCATACTTGAGAATCATCACTTTGTAGCCTTTGTTAAATCCTTCCTTGTTTTTGCTTAAATCATCCATAAATCTTCCAAATGAGTATTTGAACCCTGCAAAACAAATATTCAACATTTAAGTATCTTTCTCTTAAGAATTTCACATAAAATTAATGCAAAATTATATCAATTGAGTATAGAAAATATGGGTCTTTTAACACTTATCAACCTCTTTGTTCGAATTTTTTTTGTTTAGGACCCTAATTACTGTTTGAAGTGTTGTTTCTCTTAAGTTGTTTATATCCTCTTTTAACAACTTTGTGATAGTTTGGTGGTCAATTGCATGAGTCTTTTGGATCGTATATTGAGTGATTTATCAATTTTTAAGGTTTCAGAGTAGAAACGAATTTACATGTTCCATTCATGAAATTGATGTTGTGCTCAAAGCTTTTATCTATTATGTTCGATGATCAATTTCTCATGACCAATCTCTGAAATAGCTTGTTGATCGATTGCATGTGTTTTTGGGTTCATTCATGGAGTTATGTGGTTACTGAGACTTTTCTAGGACTTTTCAATTCATTTATGACATATTCTTTTAGCTCCATTATTCGGTTAATCCTTTATCATATCACATGCTCTTTCGACAACCATCTCTTACATGCTTCTACTCTGTTGCTTCTAGTTCCATCATGCTTTAACTTTACTGGACTTAACCGTTGATTTTTATTGTTCTTTCCATTTCATTTCTATCAGATGGCACCAAAACGAGCACAAACACCATCAAAGAAAAGACCCCGACATTCTGGAGCAAGTTCTAGTTCTTCCATTAGATCACCAAAATCTCTGAATGATGAGGGAGTTAAAAAATTCAAACAACTTTCTGATGAAAAGATTTTCAAGGGAAATGCTTTCTTAAATTGGGATTTGATACAAGCTTATGGACTAATAAAATCTTTTCAGAAACTTCTTAGTGACCCTACTTGGGAAGCTTTGTTTTTTATAGATGAAAAGGTTTACAAATCGGTCACTTTAGAATTTCTTGCTTCATACAGAATCACCAAGCCGGATATATTGTATGGAATTGACAACGAAGTGTCATTCGTAGCTTTTGAGAAGCACTACACTACGATAATGACACAAATTCCTCTGATTTTGTTACTTCTGATGAGTTCAAGACTTTGAGAACTGATTAGCCAAGAGATTTATCTTATGCCAACTTTTAGGCAATGATTTCAAATTATACTCCATATGATGCTTCTCTATCTAGGGGTTCACAGTTAGAAGGACCTAGCTACCGCTTACTTCACTCTCTTCTAGTCCATTCTTTAAATGGCAAGATCAATAGTGTAGGGGTAGTTGGTTAGTTAGATCTTTACCCTGTTGAACTTTATGTTCACAAATGATTTTGATGAGAATAATTATTACATAATTAATTATTTAGATATCCTTAATTGTTTAAATACTTAAAATATTTATATATATATGCTTTGTATTTGTTCTACTGCTGTTTAAGTTTTAACAGAACAAAAAGTTGAAGAAAAATCAAGACAAAGCTATCGAGTTTAGTAGAAGAAAGGTAGAGGCACTATTCATCATATATTTTGGGCAAAACTATGAAGTTAAGAGCTGAAGTTTTGGGCAAATCTATGAAGTCAAGTGTTGAAGTTTTGGGCAAAACTATAAAGCCAAGAGCTGAAGTTTTAACCAAAACTATGAAGTTAAGAGCTGAAGTTTTATGCAAAACTATGAATTCAAGTGTTGAAGTTTTGGGAAAAACTATGAAGTCAAGGGCTGGAGTTTTGGGCAAAATAAAAAAGTCAAGAGCTAGAGTTTTGGGCAAAATTTATAAAGTCAAGGGCTGAAGTTTAGGACTTGACCTCAGACCTCGACTTCATAAATTTGCCCTCGACTTCAAAAAGTTTGCCTGTGGACAAAATTTATAAAGTCAAGGGCTGAAGTTTAAGCCTCGACTTCAGAAAGTTTGCCCTTGACTTTAGAAAGAAAAGAGCTGTTGGAATGCATTTAATGCATGTATTAGACACATTTAATGCTCTTTCACTGCTTTTGACTTTTACACGTTATTAAAACGTTAAGTATATTAAACACAAGTATGGATCGTAAAAAACTTTTTAATAATGGGCAAATTTTTATTAAGAGTTATAAATAGAAATTTTCTCTTCTCTTTAGAGAGAGTATAAAAAAATTATACTATAATTTTTGAACGCACAGTAAAAATGAAAACAACGTTCTGTAAAGTCTTTTTTACTTGTGTTTTTGTTCTTGTTCTCGTTAATTTATAAATTTTTTTTAAGAGAACAATTAGTGCTCTGTTTCGAAATTTGCTGATACACTCTAAATAAGAGTTTTTGAGCAATGTTTAAGATTTACAAAAGTTGATTATCTGTTCGTTTAAGGAGCTCAGTTTGTAAAAGGAATTTATAAAATTTCTAAAGTATTTTCTGTTGTAAATCTGCTTAAGTAGGAGCGTTTCTTTATAAAGGAAATTTACATATTTCCTTAAGAGCTTTTTAGTTTATAAATCTGCTCATATAGGAGCTGTTTGTAAAAAGTCCTCAAAGGAGGCATTTGTAAAAGAAGTTCTCGTAGAGACAAAGTTAAAAGTCCTCGGTGGAGGCAAAGAGAAGTCCTCAGTGGGAGGTATTTGAAGTCTTGTCTGGAGTTACTAACATCGTTCTAATTGCGATTAGGCGAGAAGTCCTTCATGGAAAGAAAAGAGAAGTCCTTAATGGGAGGCATTTAAAGTCTGGTCGTGTGTTGCCAGCACAACACTTGATTTATCAAGTGAAAGTCCTTTGTGAAAGGCAATTGTAAAGTTCTATTGTGATAGACATTGTTGTAATTCCTCGTCTAAGAGGTATTGATTTTGGAATAATCAATATAGTGGTAAAAGTCCTCTTTGAGGCATTTGCACCGTGGAGAGTAGGCAGTGGGCCGAACTCCATGTTATATCCTTGTGTTGCTTCTCTTTCTCTCTCTCTCTCTCTGTGCTTCTTTATCACTGCTTATTTGTTAATTAGTTTTAATTAGTTTATTTCGCTGCATTTGTTTGTTTAAGATAACTCTTGTCTTATCTTAGCTAATTAATCTGGTTTGATAAAACCGAAAAAATTTGTAATACTTAATTCAGCCCCCTCTTAAGTATTCCTTGTGTATTATTATTTCTAACATACCCCTTATAGAGTATAATTATGAATTCAAGAATAAATTTTGCTATATAGTTGGCTTTTGTTTTGCTCCAACAAGCTCAGATTTCCAAGAAAGGTTTATTTTGTGGAGCCTATATAACAAGAATCTTGAGGAATATGAATGTTTTTCCTTCTAAACCCCCATAAGATTTCATAACTCAATCATATCCTATGAATGACAAAGCGTTAAAAAGCTAAGGTTTTGAGAAAAGAGATGATGATGAAGGGGAAGAGTTCGATATTGTTCCAAAGCCAACTTCCAAACAGCTTGAGTCTCTTACTAGAGAAGTCAAGAAGTTGAAAAAACAAAATAAAAGTTTAAAAAAATATATCAGTTCTGTTGCTCAAGTTTTTGCAAAAAGATTGAACGTTCAACTTCCTGATTGCTTGAGTTCCTCTAGTAGTGAGGATGAAGAGCTGCCTCAAGCTGCTTTGGGAGTTGGATCCTCAGCCCAACCAGAAGTTGATCCCAGACTTGTGGGATCAGATAATGAGGATGATTTTGAGAAATAGGTTCATGAATATCACGAAGAAGGTGGAGCACGAGTCAGATTCTGACATCGCACGAACAGCTGCTAATACAACAAATATGGAATCTGACCCCATTGATGATGCATGGGCAGTAGATGATTGAATTTTTTTTATTGATTCTTTTCTTTTGATGTTTTTGATGAGAGAAACAAAAAGATTTAAGTTTATACTTAATTGGATTCTCATACTCTTTGTTGTTTATGCTAACTTTTTGCTCTATTTTTCTTTTGTTTGTTTCACTTGTTTCTTTTGTGTTTCTTCTGTTTTGAATCAGGAAACAGGTTTTTCTTAGATCTTTGTCTCCATTGCCTTGCCAAATTAATTTTAGGGCAGTATCAGTTCTTTTCCTTCTTAATTTGAATCCAATGCATTAATTAGTCAATTCTATACTTTCTCTGAACTTAAATTTAGCCATTGAGGACAATGCCTCACTTAAGTATGGGGGAGGAGAAAGAAATTTTTAAAAGATGAACTTTAAATCAAGGAAAGAGAAGGAAGAGAACTAAAGGTGTTATAGTGTTTTGAAAAGACTTCCCACTAATTCTTTGCAAGACAATTGGACTTTGAAATCACGATATAATTTGAAAAGAACTTCAGTGAAATAATGAATTGATCCTATGGAATCACTTTACATTCTCACTTTACTTATTTTGAATCCTTAATACTTAGTCAAAATTATGATTTAGAATCTAAGTGAAACAAGCTTACTTACTTTTTAATGATGGAATTTATAGTTGGATTTAGATTTGGGGTCCTTAGTAAAAGGTTAAATGGTTTTACTTTCTAAGTTCACTAGGATTGTATTCTTTCATCAAGAATCTTGAAAGCTCTTTAATCTCTAGTGAAAGGGCAAATGAGATATTTCTCTTAGAATTCTCTCCTAAGTTTCTGTTCGAAAAAATATATATATAATAAAAAAAAGGAAAGCCTTTACTCCGCTGACTTAGGTAAGTGGATCAAGAGTATAAAAATTTGAATGTTAGAGTAGGTGAGAGCTCATTGGGGTCTTTTAAAACTTGGTCACTTAGGTGATGAGCCCAGGATGTGCCGACTCAATGATCTTACTATAACAAGAAAGATGAAAAAGGTAAATAAGGTTGAAAAGATGCGAGCAAAAACCCATCCAGAGGAAATAGAAAAGAAAGAGAAAAAAACCCTCTCCCTCTGAAGGCCAATTAAATAAAATAGTGCTTAATTAACAAAATTCAGTTGATATGGGCATGTCTTGATCCCTTAGAAGAGCAAGATTCGACCTCGCTATTAATTTGAAATTGAGAAAATTGAATATGACTAAAAAAAAATCATTAAAGATCGCAAGAAGGAGAGAAGACTAGGGGAGATTTCGATGCAATATTCTTTTATTCTAGATTCTTGTGCTTAGAAAGATGATTAATGGAATTATATACTCTCAAGTGAATAGGTGAAGTGGACCAAGTCTCTTTTTGCTTTGTTTGACCTTGGATTTACTTCTAACTTTGAAAGTTGTTTTTAAAGAGTAAGGGTAAAGCTTGGTTTACTTTGATTAATCTTAGAAGATTGGCTAAAGTATTTAGTTGATTCAATAATCTTTGGTAGATTGAGAGTCATCTTGTAAAGATAAAGAATTTGAAATGAACTTGAATGATTAAATAGAATTGACATTACAAGACATTCGTATCTTGTTACATGAATCATGATTGATGATTAATCCATTTGTTGGTCATTTTTCCTTAGTTTTTAATGATATGAATTATTTTGCTTGAGGACAAGCAAAGACTTAAGTGTGGGGGAAATTTGATAAAGTTCTACAACACCCTTATTTCTAAGATGATTTTGGGCTTATTTGGTTGTTATTCTAAGTAAAAATAATCTAGAATCGATACTTAACCCATTAAATTGTCAATTTCAGGTAACAAACGACTAAACATGATCAAATCAAACAAAGTTGACAAGAAAATGAGGATTTACATGGATGTCATTACTCATACGGCCCGTGGCAAGGAGAGAACATAAGACTTTCTTCACTAGAATTTCATACGGCCCGCCGAGAGACACGTATGGACCTTGTTTTATATCAGAGCCTGCCACGCCCCTTGCCAAGGGGCGTGCTGAGGGGCTTATCAACTCGGATTTCTGTAGATTTTTTATCATGTGTGCTACGCCCCTTGCCACGGGGTGTGGAGAGAGGCGTATTAGATCACATGTTTTCTTTTTGTCTCTGACTTCTGAGAAGTATATATATAAAGCAAGGAGGAGAGAGAAAGTTTGTTATGCTTTTCCAAAATCTTTTACACACATATTTTTCCTCTCTATTTAGTGAAAGATTTGAGCAGAAAACAAGTATCGAAGAATTCGAGTGAAGATTAAATTCGAATTTGTAGATCCAATTCCATCAACTGAGCTTCATTTCTACGGGTTGTATTCATGAATTCATTCTCTTCTATTGAATTTCAATTGTTTTCTATTATCTCGATGGATGAGTAAATCGTAGATCTAGATCGTGTTTGGATTTTAATTTCATCATATGTTGAGGATCCGATTTTAATGAATTCCTGTTGATGTTATTATATTCAAATTGCATGCTCTTCATCGGTTTCTTAGATTTGTATATCCGGAGTACAAGTTTATGCCTGATTTCATTTAAGTCGATTGAGAAATCGCTTTCATGAATAGATCTATGCAATTTGATGAGATTTGATTGTGATCCTAGAGATAGGTTGCAAAAATCTTCCGTATCTTCTCTGTTTTCTTGAGTTCTTGATCTTCATGCGATCTTAGGTTGTAATTAGTTAAGGAGAGATCCTAATTAATCAATCTAAGATTAAATAAATTGATATTTCTGAGAGGATTGTTAATTTGTATAAGGAATTCAACGGTATAAGAACTCAATTGGGATAATTTTTAGTGTTCTATGATTCACATGATGAAATTAAAAGAAGAACAAGATCTAGGTTGTTTTTAGCTATTGTTTTTTTTTTCAAATCTTGCTTGAATTCTAAGTGCTTGTGTTTCCTAATCTGTTGTAGTTCATAGCTTCTTAGTAAATAGTTTTAATCAATCTTTATCTCATTCATCTTGTTAAATAGTAGAATTAAAGTGATCACTAATATTTATTCCTCTATCATAGACGACCTCGATCTAAACACTATTCTATGAATCGATAGGTTCACTGCCTTTTGCTCTTCATAGTATATTAAGAAAGAGCTTTACAAATTAAAACTACAATTGGCAAGGATTTTGTCCTTTAAAGTTTTCACATGCTCTCTTGGATTAGTTTTCGTGTTACCTGGTAAAGAACCTTGAGATCTTTCGAAAAGCATTGTAGCAATTTGGCCAACTTGAGTTTCAAGATTATGAATCGAAGCTCCATGATTTCTTAAAGCAGTGTCTTGATTCTTTAAAATCAAATCCAAAGATTTTTGCCTTTCATCAAAATTTTTAATGAACTCCATCATTATATTTTCCAATTGAAGGCTAGAACCTTGAGTTTGTTGCTTTTGGAAACCAGGTGGACGATTGGAATTAGGATTAGAATTAACTCGCTGCATATTGTTGTTGTTGCTCCAAGAAAAATTTGGATGGTTTCGCCATCCCGGCTTATAAGTACTGCTGTAAGGATTATTTTGAGCCCGGATGGGATTACTCAAATAGTCAACTTGCTTAGAAAATGATTCCTCACCACAAATTGGTTCAACAAAAGCAAGTTGTTGCTGTTTTGAAACTAATAAACCATCAATTTTCCTAGAAAGAGCTTCCACTTTAGACATGATTATGGTAGCCACATCCACATCCAACAGACCAGCAGGTCTTTTATCCCAGTTCCTTGTGTGTGACCACTTATAGTTATTTGTGGCCATATCCTCAAATAATTTCAAGCTTTCCTCGGGAGTCTTATGATTAAGAGTACCACCTGCTGCGACATCTATCATTTGTATTGTTTGATAATTGAGTCCATTATAGAAAATTTGGACTTGCAACCATTCTGGAATACCGTGATGTGGACATCTTCTCATAGATTCCTTGAATCTCTCCTATGTCTCAAATAAAGTCTCTATATCCATTTGATGATATGATTGAATTTCAGCCCTAAACTTTGTTATCTTCAAAAGAGGGAAAAACTTATCCATGGATTTCTCAATAAGCTCCTACCATGTAGTAATCGAGTTCCTAGTAAGGAGTCCAACCAATGTTTTGCCTTCCCTCTCAATGAAAATGGAAAGAGACAAAGACGAACAGCATCATCACTCACTCCGTTGAACTTAAATGTGTCATAAATTTCAAGAAAAGCTTGGATGTGAATGTTTGGATCTTCATCTTGAAGCCCATCAAATTATGCATTTTGTTGAACCATTTGAATAATAGCCGGCTTCAGTTCAAAATTATTCGCTTCAAAACGAGGATAAACAATACTAGAATTTTCCCTTATCAAAGTCGGTCTTGCAAAATCAAAATTAGTCCGTGGTGTCGCAAAATGTAAATTGAAATTATCATTATGATATTGCTGTCCTCTATCCTCATTCGGATCAGCCATATCTATTCCTGAAGAAGATGATTTAGCTAAGTGCTTGTTCTTCTTTCGATATTTGAGAATGATCTTTTCCGTTCAAGATTAAATTCAACGAGTTTCTTCCCTTCGCTTTGGGTCATGCACTGTCACTGCACAAACAATGATCAAGCACTATTTAAAAAATACACTTCCAGCAAGAAAAAGTATCTCCAAGAACAAGAAAAAAAAAAAGAGCTAAATTAGCAGATTTAAGAGCTTTCCTAATATTATTCCTATCCCCGGCAATGGTGCCAAAACTTTAATGGACAAAATCCTTGCCAATCGTAGTTTTAATTTGTAAACCTCTTTCTTAATCTACTACGAAGGGCAACAGGTAGTGAACCTATCGATTCGTAGAATAGTGTTTAGATCGAGGTCATCCAAGGGGGAGGAATAAGTACTAATGATCACTTTAATTCTACTATTTAGCAAGATGAATGAGAGAAAGATTGATTAAAACTACTTACTAAGACGCTATGAACTACAACGGATTAGGAAACAAGCACTTAGAATTCAAGCAAGATTTGAAAAAAATACAATAGCTAAAAACGACCTAGATCTTGTTCTTCATTTAATTTCATCATGTGAATCATAGAACACTAAATATTATCCCAATTAAGTTCTTATACCGTTGAGTTCCTTATATAAATTAACAATCCTCTCAGAAATATCAATTTATCTAATCTTAGATTGATTAATTAGGATCTCTCCTTAACTAATTACAACCTAAGATCGCATGAAGATCAAGAACTCAAGAAAACAGAGAAGATACGAAAGATTCTTGCAACCTATCTCTAGAATCATAATCAAATCTCATCAAATTGCATAGATCCATTCATGAAAGTGATTTCTCAATCGACTTAAATGAAAGCAGACATAAACTTATACTCTAGATATACAAGTCTAAGAAAACAATGAAGAACATGCAATTTGAATATAATAACATCAACAGGAATTCATTAAAATCGGATCCTCAACACATGATGAAATTAAAATTCGAACACGATCTAGATCTACGATTTACTCCATCGAGATAATAGAAAACAATTCAAATTCAATAGAAGAGAATGAATTCATGAATACAACCCATAGAAATGAAGTTCAGTTGAAGGAATTGGATCTATAAATCCGAATTTAATCTTCACTCGAATTTTTCGATACTTTTTTTTTTTGCTCAAATCTTTCACCAATTACAGAGGAAAAATATGTATGTAAAAGATTTTGGAAAAGCATAATTAACTTTCTTTCTCCTCCCTACTTTATATATATACTTCTTAGAAGTCAGAGACAAAAAGAAAACATGTGATTTGATATGCCTCTCTCCACGCCCTATGGCAATGGGCATGGCACACACTGATATAAAATCCACCGAAATCTGGGCTGATATGCCCTTCAATACACCCCTTGGCAAGGGGCATGGCAGGCTTTGATGTAAGAAAAGGTCCATACATGTCTCTCCACGGGCCGTATGAAATTCCAGTGAAGAAAGTCTTATGTTCTCTTCTTGTCACGAGCCGTATGAGTAATGAAGTCCATGTAAATCCTCATTTTCTTGTCAACTTTGTTTGATTTGATCATGTTTAGTCGTTTGTTACCTGCAATTGACAATTTAATGTGTCAAGTACTGATTCTAGATGATTTTTACTTAGAATAACAACCAAATAAGCCCAAAATCATCTTATAAATAAGGGTGTTATAGCACTTTATCATGAATGCTCCGGTGTTGTTTGTTTCACTTTAATTTAAAGATAATAAATTGTTGTTTACTACTAGTATGTGCTAGCCCGAGTTTTAAATTTGTAATTTTCTTTGCTAAATTTTCGTCTAACTACGATCTCAACAAGGCAAGTGTACCTATGGATGTAGTCTAGTAGAAAGATTTATGTTATATTCTAAGGGAAAGCTGGTGATTACTCCTACTCACCTTTTTCTTATTATCTAGCCTAAACAAAATAGGAAAAAATTACCAACCAAGAAGTAAATTAAGCTTAATCTAACAAACATAAGCAAGAATCAACAACAAACATGCTAGATTATGACATATCAATTCACAAGATAGCTGGGTCATGCTTTACCTTAGGTCTATTCACGTGACTCAAGAAATTCTCACAAAAAGTTGTGTTGATTATTGAACCTTCAGATTCACTAAATTATGCTAGAGCTTCTCTCAAAGTAAAAGCACCTAAACCTAAGCCAAACTGCTGTAATTTCTTCTTAACTATTAGCAGCTTAGATTTGCATAAAGAATAGGAATCATTTGTTTTAGAAACTAACCTACTGAATTTCAAAACAAATGATAGAAGATCTCTCCACCCCTCTCTCAGGGCGACTATGAACAACCTTATCCTATATCTATTCATTACAATGACGTCTAAGCCTGTTTTAACAAAATAGACATGAACCTATATTGTACATTATATAGATTCAAGATATATTAAGTTCAAGCTATTAAATTCAATAAATCAACATGTATTCAAAATGAGCATAGTAGAATTACATGAAATTGACACAAGAATCTACAAACCCAAGCAAAATCGACTACTCCTCCATGAATATGACAAGATAAATCAATGATTCAGAGAAATAGTTAAAAGCCATAATGAGATAAATAAATAAATAACTGTAATCTTGATGAACTGATGCACTGAAGCACAAAAGCTTCTGTGAAACCCTAAAAATTCATTAAGCTCTCTTTCTAAATTCTCTCTCTACAAAGGAATGCTTCTCTGTACGTTCTATTCTCCATATCGTACTATCTATTATGTACGTTTCTGGCTCTCTGTCTCTTTCTTGCCTTTTTCTTGCTTCCATAAAATGAAGGTAAGACAGGTATTTATAGCTTGTTTATTTCATCCCTCCCTGTTCTACCCTTGGTTGTGCTAAAGAGGCAGCTAAAAAGCAAAGGCCTTGTCTATTGCACATACCTGCCCAAACTTGCTTCATTTGCTTTCATTTCTTTTAAGTTATCATAATATCTTCCAAATGAGCTCTTGAAAGCATGAAATGAATATTTAGCAAATTATTTGTCCTTTTCTTTAATAAATCATAAGAAATACATACAAAGCATGTCCAGATAAGCACAAATAATATGAGTCTTTTGACATTTATTAACTACATGACATTAATAGAAGTTTGTGTGTCATTTTGTGTGTGCTTATGTTGCTGTCGTATTGGACTTTGGCTCATTATTGTTTTCTTTCTAGGTGATGATGATGATTTGATGATGTTGTCTCAAGCATAAGATGAAGCGGGAAGAGTTGTTGAGTGAAGAGTAGTATGGTTGATGGATTATCTGTTTTTGTTTTTATTTTGTTTTAAGAGCTGGATTTATCTTTTAAAGTCTGTATTTTCTTTAAGGTCCTTGTGAAGCCCATATGTTTGTAATAAGCTTTTAAAGATTTTTTTTGGGAAAGTTGATCTACTCATGCGAGTAGAAGCTAGAAATGTTTTTATTAAGTTGTTTTCATTGCTAAACTCAGATGTCTCAGAATCTAATAAAACGATTTTAGAAATTAAGGTTAACAATATTCAACATAAACAAATCCTTTTAAGGAAGCCTATGCATGTAATATTTAAGATATTATACATGGTTGAGGGACTAAGCTTGCCTGAATTTCTAGATGTAGGGTAAGTTGGGTCCTTATAGTACCCCGTACTCTTTTCCAGCTTTATCATAACTTCACCTTTTCTCGCCCGAATCGCATGAAACTTGACCCGATTCTTTCATTAACCTTAAATAACCTTCTAAGACCTTTAAAATACATATTAAACAAGTATTAATACCCTATTCACAGTGTACATCATCCAAACACATTTAATCCAGATGCCTCAAATGAATGGAAGTAATTCATACTTAATGATTATAATAGGACATTAAGAATTAAATGAGATTAGAGGACTATGGGAAATTATTCTTGAAAGATCAAGAATCGAGACCTACAAAGTATAGCCCACTAAGGGTTAGTTAACTTAAGCCCCAAAACTGACCCTAACTTACATAATTAACTAGATAACTTGGCTAGATGAAACAAATGGCTCTTTAAACATTATCTTTGAGTAGATATGGTTAAATTAGAGTGACCTAGATGTAAGAAACAACATAAATGAAATAAAGGTAGTAAAGCTTGAACTAATTCCCAACTTCAATTGTAAGCAGTTATTGGACATTGAGCTTTAAAAGGGATTTGAACGCTCAAAACAAATGACAAATATCTAGTAATTGTGTGTTGCTTATTGGGATAGTATTAATAACTGGACTAAGAATTTAACTTGGCTTAATTGATTGTTGGTTACTACTTGATTGCTTGCTCCAAGAGTGGCATCTTGGATTGGGTTATGAGCCTAATTGCATCTTTGGGATGATACGGTAGTTTTAGGCACTTAAACCCCCATGGAGTGTACGACAAGGATATATGAGTAGTTGATAGGGGATATTACGAAACGAGATGATCAGTTAGGAGCTAGTAACAAAGTTATGCGAGAGTATAGGCTCTTGCATAAAACGTTGCAATTGACTATGCTGTTTGTGTGGAATTGACTCGTATGAGACTACTCTCTTTTCTTTTCGATAAGTTTCGAAGACTTATCGAACCCCCCTCTTCGGTGCATGATCCACCGAGGGAACCCTACCCCTTTTGTTTGGCAGAAGTCTTGAGTACTCTTATGTGTGTTTGTATTTCTCGGACGTTAGGAATACTTATTTACTGACAAAAAACTTAATTAAACTTAATTTGTGCTTGTTGCATTAACCTAGGTGTGCATGGCATGCATGCATGTGTTTGCTTACTGTATACTAGGCTTCATCGCTTACTTTTTATTATTTCAGGCATCAAGGATGATCACTTCGTAGACCTTTACTATGACTTCATAGGTTTTGGGACCAATGAGTTTGGAGAGTGACGTAGATGAGTAAAGAGTCGTGTGGACTTTAAGAAAATTATTTGAATAGTAATGTTTCCATTTTAAGGGGTGATTGTGAACTGTAAACTATTTTACTACTTTTATGTCGAGTGCCAAACTTTGTAATCAGGTTGAGCCTAGCTCCCCTTTTGTGGCTATTATCTTAAACTCTTCTAAACTTCAAATTTCTTCTTTTTTTTTTCTTTCTTAAAGCACTTTTCTACATATTGGTATGATGGTTTCTAAATTGTTGGTAAATCATCTTTCGATGCATTATGGTTTTACTAAAGAGCCTAATCACAATTTCACAATTAAAATTTGATTAACAAGCTCACCTAGTTTCTAAAAGCCTTGCACATGTTGCTTAGAGGTGATGTGTGTGCGATGAAACAATCACATCCTTAAGTACCCTAAGGGTTAGGTTTGTTTCAATGTTAACAATGTCAAACTACAAGATATTCAAGATACAATTGCTGAGAGTCAAGATTTCACTTTAGCTAGAAATCTATATCATGAATGTAAGCAGATGAGTTTTTATAGGCTACCCGACCCGTCTAACTAGTTATATACCCTATAGGATCTAAGATAGATTTTGGGATCATTAGTAAAATCTTATAGGGTTTTAAGTTAAGTTCTGGGATGGACATAAAACCCATTGAAAACCTAAACCCGTTAATTGAAAAAATATATATATATATTAAACTTATATATGGACACATATGCGTATTAAACTTATATATAAAATTGGGGTATAATGGCTATATATATATATATAACCTGTAGGTGAGCATTTATTCAACAAAATTATAATATTTCTACCGGGGTTTTAGGTTTAGATTTGCGTCTAGGTATCCTATAAGGTCTATCGGACATGTTTTAAGTTCATGGACAAAAACCTTATAGGATTTGAGATAGATTTTAGGAACCTTACAAGTCTTGGGTTCAAGTTTTGCCAAAAGCATCCCAAACCTTATATTTATTATGTCACGCCCCAAAGGGTACCCTAAACGTGACAGTCCACCGTACACAATATTAAAGCCTAAGAATGACTGCCTCAGTCATGCGAAGGCTTCCACACTATGTACAAGGCATCTAACACATGGAGGAGACACAACGGAGTGATACATTTCATATTGATACAACTTGAGTAACAACGCAAAAGAAATATAATTCATTATACTTCAAATACAATTCACTATACTTCAATTTCAATTCATCAAAAGATTTCACTACATGAAACTATTACAAAGCAATTCACAAAACCTAGCTAATATCTTCAAGCATTCTTATTTCCTGCCGGAATCCCGAAGTCATACTCGGCTCCAACCATCTCGATACCCAGGTAGCATTCTTGAGTTAACATGTTTAATCAAACATCTATTGGGGTATAAGCTACACTAGCTTAGTGAGAATTCCCTTAATTCCGCACTATGACAAGCAAGTTATAAGTCATCCATATGCTATGCATGAACGAACACATGAGCAGACAATTATATATGGGTATCCGAAACCCATACATAAAACGGATTTACGCCCTCCGTATCTTGAGTTAGGGTGGTATTGAAGTCTACACGACCGCTGCTAGTCTCCGAGCACCCAGGCTCATAGCACTCGACTCGGCTAGGCTCACACATGGAATGCATTCTCAGTGCACCTTAGTTCCCTATGAATGAGCTCTGATATCGGGTCTCATTATCCAAACGATTCCTCGAACCATACCGATCGACCTGTGTAGGAGTAGCACGCTACCAAATGCAACATGTCCGATGCGATACATGACCAATTTAATTTTTGCTTAGGTCAAAATATTCATAATTCTTTAGAGTGACCAACCAATATCATACACATAACAGAAGTAATATGAACAATGCAGTTATCCAATCAAATCATGGTTTTGATATGCTTTAGTATTTTTTGGCATACATACATCAAAGTCTCATCATCTATCCATCCCCATTCATATCGGTTTTTATCTTCTTCCTATAATTCTAATGCAACTAGCTGCAAGCACAAATAAGGTAACAAAATAAGGGAAAACTCACCCGGCCATTGAATCACTGGTTTCTTAGTAAAAGTAATCCGGTGGTAGGGAATCGTCGATTTCGGGGTCACCTAAAAATGAAGAAATACTATAATAAGTATTTCATTACTTAACTGATCCAAACTATTTAACAAAACTAGAAAATTCGTAATTCTCATCCTACGCGGGAATTCCAATTTAAAACGGCCATAACTTAGTTGTTTTAACTCGGAATTTAGCAAATTATATACCGATTTCTATCTAATTCGAAAGATCTATCTAATTCTAATATCATGTTTAAGTTTTGAAAACTTTGAAGCTTCAAAAAGATCGGATCAGATCAGAACAGTAGTGAAAACCGATTTAGAAAATTGATTTTGTGAAAGTTCATGAAGTTTCTACTATCCAAAGCAAGTATACATGCAATATGAACAAGTTACTATCATAAATGATTTATCATGAGATATATATACATGTTATTGATGATATTGAATAAAAGAAATTTTTAGATAACATTTTCTTTGTAAGACTTTATGAAAAATCAACTTAGAAAGGCTAGTCTTGTATTCTTGATAATCCTCACTTGTTTTTAGAAAAATTCCTTGATAAAACTTATTTATTCTTGTTAAAATTAAGCCTTCATTATGTATATTCCTTAAGGCCTTTTTTTTCAATAAAAATTTCCATTTTACACTTTGTAAACATGTTTTTAAATATGGTTCATCCCAAAATCCGAATTTTGTAAAATTGTTTTTGTGGTGATTCCTTTAAGTAAAAAATAATTTGATACTTAGAAAATTAAGGCTCAACCATACCTAGCCACTAAGGACTTCATTTCCTTAATAAAACTTCTATTTTGAGTTTGGAAAGTAAGTGTTTTCATGCCATTACTCTATTATTGCGAATTTCTTAAAAAGACAAGCAACTCAAATTTTCCTACTTTATTTCTACAAATGCATCATGTATATATATATTACCTACAAGCTATTGTTATGAAGGTTATGAGATGATCTATCTATATGTATACATATAGTACCAAGATTTCTTTTTGAAAACTTTTACTTTGGAAAACTTTGAATTTTACTAGACTTAAGAAAAATAGTTTTTCTTCTTGTAAAATGATACTTGCTTTTATCAAAACTCAACCTTGATGACCTATATAACTATCACCTTCATTATTTCAATAAAAACCTTCATTTTGGGGTTAGAAAATAGATGTATAAATAGATAGTTTGCCTAAGTACGAATTTTACAAAATTTTTAAGAATTAAAACATTGTTTAACTTATTCTTGGAAACCATTTATTGTTCTAAGATTATATTTTGATAAACCTCTCTTATCCTTGTCAAAACTTGGTCTTTGTTACATAAATTCCCTAGGACTTCCATTTTCCTATAAAAATTATCATTTTGGCATTTGGAAATAGGTGTTTAAATGGTGGCTGTTTTCAAATCCGAATTTTGTAAAAATTCATTTGAGTTTGTTTTCTTTGTAAAACTCATTTAGTCTTTCAAAAACCATTTCCTAATCAAACTTACTCCTTAAGGCTTCCATTTTTTTAATAAAAATCTTGTTTTGAAGTTGCAAAATGGGTTTTCAAAATTGGTCTTGGTTGAGATCCGAATTTACAAAATTTATTTTTGGATATATCTTTTGATAAAATCTATCTAAACTTATGAAAAATTATCCTTTACATATCCTATCTTAAGAGCCTTCCATATCTTGAATAAAAACTTCATTTTTAAGTTGGAAAACATGTTTTTAAACTATGCCTTGGCCTAAATCCGAAAATAGAATTTTGTTATAAATAACCTTTGAAAATCATCTTTGAATCATATAAAATGAAGTCTTGATGATATATACATTAAGCCTTCATTATCTCAAGTAAAAATTTCTTTTTGACACTTGGAAAGTGGTTTTTAAAAATGAATCTTGCCTAGATACTAATTTCATCATTTTTATTTGAGTTCAAAACCAAGATCTACACTTAATATGAACATAAACATAATCAAAGCTACATAAAAAGCTAGATCTACAAAATATAACTACTTCTAGCAAGAAAATAATAATATTACAAGAGAGTACTCATGGATAAGAGGAGTATTTCATTTTGGCATCATCATCCTTAGCTTTTAAGCTTATGAAAGGTCATTTGATGCATAAACTCTCACTATACTTTACCTATATCATATGGAAGCTTTGGACAAGAGTTTTATTAAAGGATCTTGAAGAAATATGTGTGGGAGCTCAAATAAGGAATAGAGGCAGCAAGGTTTTCATGTAAGAACAAGAGGAAATGAAGAGAGAAAGAGGAAAAATAGAGAAAAAAGATAAGGAATGGTAAAGAGTCGAAGGTGTAAATGTGAGAGAGAGAGAAAATGAGTTAAAGACACATTAAATGAAGTAAAAAAAAAAAAAGAAATGGGCAGCCAAAGAAGTACTATAGCAGGCGTGAAATGCAAGAAGAGAGAGAGAGGGAATTTGGTTAGCTTTTGACTTGAAAATGGAATGTGTAATTAATGTGTAAGTATTGCTTATTAAAGAAGGGTTGAAAGAGATTTATTTTAATCAATTTGGAGTATTTCAAAGGACAGATAGCAGCCAAAAGAAGTTAAAATTTCTGCCATGAAGTGATAATGAAGTGTAAAAAAATTGAAGTGAAAAAGAAGTGATGTGTGAAAGGTGTACTTAAAGGTATGGGTTTGTAAGAGTACTTTCTTAATAAATAAAATAAAAATAAGAAAAATATAGAAAATGTATTCCAAATATTTGTAGCAGATTTTTCATAATTAAAATAAGATAATTAATTAATTAATTTTAGTGAATTATCAAATAAGTTACTGATATGATCAAAATACACGAATATGAGCTACAAATGATATTTTTATAACTTGAAAAATTCTAAAAAATTATTTTATGAAAATAAAAATATTTTCCAATTATTAATTTAATTTATTTTATTTTTAGTATCGGGTCTTAAACAGAAACTGATCCCGTAAAAACCTGAAACTAACTAAATTTTAAAAAAATAGAATTTTCTATGATATATAAAATATTTATCTAAAAATATAAGGGTTTATTAAAATAATAAAATTGTGTAATGAAATAGAAGTGAATAGTGCAAAAAACTAGTTAATTACCGGTAATAATAAATACGAATATAATCGCAAAATCAGATAATTCTAGTTATCAAAAAATTATAAAACTGATATTTTTGAAATCCTTATGAAAATACGAGTCTAACGGTATTAATGTTATATTTTTTATATTTCGAGCCCCGGGATACGCTTTTGAAAGTCTACTCCAAACGGATTCGAAATAGGAAAAAATTTACTAATCTGATATTTTTAAGCGACCTTATAATTATTACATGCTCTACACACTTAAATCATACCTCGACCTCTAAGGCTAAGAGTGTGGATTGCGGACTTAAACTATTGTATTCCACTTAGGGTTACCAGGTGATTTTCCTGTTTAGATCTTTGCTAATTTGGAAACTGACGTTTTATGTTTATACAACATATTTAGTTTGAGATAATTATTTTAATTTTTATTTTTGTAAGTATTTAATGTCTCTCAACGTTTTCGGAATTCTTGAATTGGGTTTTATTTCCGAAGGTTTATCTTTATTTACTTTTTAATAATTTGTTTTTGGGTTCTATATTACCTGATTTTACAATTCAGAGTTAAGTATGGAATTTGTTGTACGTAATGGTTTTGAATGTGAAGACTGTTGAGTTCTTATTCTATTTTTAAGGAATCTCATTTTCTTAAGATTAAGAAATTTCTGGATTCGTTCGTGATTTAGAACTAGTCAAAGTTCGGTTTTAATTTGGACTCATTTTTAGGGTTTATTTTGAAGTTCATTTGAGAATTATTTACTGGAATTTTTTGGGGTTTATATATTACATATATTGTTAATAACAACACAATAAATGTTGTTACTGCAAAATAAATTTTCACCATTCACGTGAAAATAGCTTAAATATTTGTTTCCATTTTATTTATCTATTTTCTTGTATTTTTCTTTCCTTTTAATTTTCACTTTTCCTCATTTATTTTTCTCGTGTGGCTAGGTTAGGCAATTTGGAAGAGTTGACCTAGCTAGACCCACTAAAACAAGTGGATCTTTGGTCAGTTTAAACAACTTTCATCAGGCTAGTTACCGGTTCCTGGTAAGTCGATTATTGGTTAGAACCAACTTGTGTGTGTATTGATAAGAGGTTACTTGAAATAGATGTTTGTCGTAAAGTTCATGGAGTGCATGATAGTTATTGAAGAAGGAGATGCCATGGAAAAAGAAAAAAAAATGAAGAATTAGGTGTTAATCCAGTAAACGATTTCTTGAGATTGTCAGGAGTAGGGTTAAGGAGTCCAAGCTGAACAACTATGTTATAAGCCGGATGATTTTATCCAAACAAACTAAGTACTTGATTGGTTTACTCCATTCTATCATGGTAGATGGAGTATGTCTTTGAGGTTAATTTGTGGGTATAATCCCCCTAAATTTTTTGTGATTCCACAATCAATAATATATTATGGATCGGTAGTTGGTAATATGGTTAAAAGGGGCTTTGGATAATATAAAAGACCTAAATGGTAATTGACGATCAAATTCAAAATCAAATAGTTAAACTTAAACAACAACAATATAAATGATAAAATTACTCTATGTTGAACTTTAAATCTTTATTTTATCTCAAAGAATTCACAAATAAATATTTCTTATTAACTCATTATTAAATATTAGGAAAATCTCTCAAAAAAGTAACTTCTCCAATAAGTAGCGTAGACACCCCATTTTTACCTCGTCTTAAAAAAAAGAGACTTATTTAAACATAAGTGACAAAAGAATTTATTTTGGGGCCATTTATTTCAAATAAGGCCCAGGCAAATTGGCTGTTTTGGCCTCGGTCCAAGTCACTCAAATATTATTTGAGTGATTACATGCCTGATGCATAGGCTAATAGCTTGTTAGAAAGATCACATGTGAGCACAAGAGACACCAGGGTTAGATTTCTCGCAGGCATGTGGAAGATTTTTTTCCACTAAGCATATGCGTTACATGCACCTCCACATGTCTTCCTCATTGTCCAATTTTTCCTATGCAATGGAGCTATTTTGAGCTCATTTTTTACTTATTTCCCCTTCATTTTTCACCAAATCAAGGGAGGGGAATTAACGAAGACATGGGATATTACAAATTCAAATAAAAAACCATCTTAAAACTCGTGATTTGGTGTTCAATTGTTGATCCAAACTTTGAAAAAAAAAACTGTTTTCACGCGCAAAGTATAATTTGAATTTTAAGTTGATCTTCCATTTAACTTGCAAAAACACATATTTAAATCAATTTAAACACATTGTATCCTTTTCCCAATGTCTATTAAGCTCGAAAGCTTCAAGAACGTGCTCAATAAAGCTTAGGAAACTCAAACTCGTGCATGCCATTATAGCAATTTCCCACTCAATTCGACCCCAGACTAGTATAAATAAAGGTCGATTCTTCATCCATGGCATTAGAAACATATAATAATCACTGCTAAGCTTCGAATCAAGTTTTGAATACTTAAGGTTTCGATTTCAATTTCTCCGATTACTCTTCATAGAGGTTAAATCGGAGAAAATTAGAGCTACAACTAGATCTAAAGGTGGTGAAAGCTTTAGCTAGTAGCTTTCCTTTTCATCCAAAGCTCTTTGTTGCACCACAACCAAACAACCACCGCCCTCCACCATCGCCAGCTCAAACTACCATCTTAGAGCACTCCTTGAATGAAACCATCACCACTCGACTTCTTTTTTTTTTTTCTTTTTTGCCAAAACACCACTCGACTGTTTGATGGCTCCCGCTCGACCAATTTGACACGCTCGCTGCCGTCAACAGATTAGGATCGCCAGAAACAAGCTCCGTCAACTGCATCGCTCTTTGCGACCTGAATCCGCTCCAAAATCTAACCTGATTCGCTCTAGTATCAGACCTGCTCTCATCCATTTCCAAGTAAGTGTAAATTTTTTTTATTGAATTTATGAATTAATTTGAAAAGAAAGAAATAAAAAAGGGGCTAAAGTTGATTGTTTTAAGAATAAGATAAATAGTTACATTAAAAATAAATAAATAAATAAATAATATGAGCACTGTAAATATATATATATATATAATAAAGTTTTTTGCCAGATAGAGAAACATTTTAAAAAAAAAAAAAAATTGATAGTTTATAAGATCAAATGCCCAAAAGTCTATATTCACAAAAAAAAAAAGAAAAAGTTAAAATTTAATACACTTGAAGTGAAAAGAATTTAGAAAATTAAAAAGGACTAACAAATTAAAGTTTTAGAAAAGAACTACGTAAGGCTTGATCCTAGACTAGCGGGGTATGTAGGCACTACGGTCAACCCAAAAATATAAATAAATATCATCTTATTGTCAAATCTATTTATATATATATATATATGTACATTTTATTATGAATATATATACAACGATTCCATTAATTTGTAAATCTTTGGCAATAGATTGTAAATGCAAAATTTTCAACAAACTTTTTGGGCATTAAATGATTAAATTTTAAGAATTTAAGGGTGGTAACCACATGGTTTCAATAAGTTAGTCCCGGATCCATGAATTTGTTGGTTATTTTAGAAACCAAACTTTTTTGCAACCAGTAGCTAAATTAGGATCGATCTACCAATTTATCCTAATTTAATTTTTCTGACTTTGGTTGGTGGCGACTCTTAAAATTTTTTAAAAGCAAATTTCTTTTAATTCTTAGTCGATGGTTTGTATCAAAAGGGTTAAGGTTTAGTACAAATCGAATTAAAATAAACTGAGCCAGAAATGAAAAAAAAAAATATACTCGACAGCATGAGGACTTCACTGGGGACTTTCCTAGTGGGTTAGCCACCTTATAATTTTTAAATCAAAATATATCCTTTTAGTGCCTTCGTAATTGTAAATATTTAGGCTCTTATTTCTTTAGTCTTATTTCCTTTTTTATACTAACCTTTTTCATCAGTCTTGCAGTTGCCTTTGTTAGCCTTAATTAACTGCCATTTTTTCTAAGGGATTTGTTTTTTTTTAAAGCATGAATGTGTGTTAGATAAAGCCGGAACTAGGCCGTCTTAGGACCCTAGGCAGGGAGGTCGCTAGTAGAATCTGGGGGTTGTGGCATTTTCATCCTTTGGTTCACAAATGACCTCCTGCTCTAGTTTAGTGTCGACCTGTAGTCTACTGAATCGAGAAACTTTCTAGAACCTATCCAATGTTGCATTCATTATCACGAGATGATGACTATGGTCATGGTGAATTTATGACGAAAAGAAGTTGTGTTTTTTTTTTTTAACGGAGTTGGCTTTCCTGTAAAATATGAAAGGATTAAGTAAATTATTGTAACATAGATGCCTTTTATGAGGACTTAGATTATTTCCCCATGTAATCTGAATTTTTTTATTCATTTTAAGGAAACGTTGACTTCAAGCTCAAGTGACAATATTTGCCTTTGGTCCCATCTCATCCAAGAACACTGTGTTGAAACTTTCAAGGATCTTATGCCCTTATTGGACTGATGGATGGTCAGTTTCAATCTTCTCTAGCAATCATTCATCAAAGATAGTCTGGGCCTGATCCTTCAACTCCCTAAGATCCATGTCCCTTTCACCATGTTTCAGGCTCTTACTCACTTACAGGAGCTAGAAGAAGTAGCCTTTTGCTTTGGCTACCATTTTCTAAGTACAACTGTAGAAGAATATACCAGATTACTATAAGCTCCACCCACCTCAAAAGGGATTTATGTCTTAAACCTTAGTCGAGGCCCAGCCCGCATCATCTCATATTTGTTAGGGGTAAAGAGAGGATTGATAACTGAATCCATGAGGGCCTGCAACGAACATTGCATCAGACTATCTACTTTGATGGATTGGTTTGAAACTCATGAAGACTTCAAAAAGAAAAGAGACATTTTCTGTGAACTATTTGAAACTTG
Source organism: Combretum micranthum (assembly GCA_024138025.1). NCBI lineage: Eukaryota > Viridiplantae > Streptophyta > Magnoliopsida > Myrtales > Combretaceae > Combretum > Combretum micranthum. The sequence goes on from JAMXBD010001230.1 coordinate 154,061, forward strand.
GGAGGATAATAGGGTTAATGCCTTTTATAGTTGTTGCTTTTTCCACCATTCTATTCCCACATGGAAACATATTCATTCAGTACCGAGTTGTAGAGCTAGTAACTCAATACTTAGCTGGCAAATCATCCAGCTCTACTAGCCGAGCAAATCAAAAGCCTTAACCACATTTAATCTAGGGGCTAGGGTATTTTTAAAGCCATCATGCATTTGATGATAATTTGGTTTGCCAGCCACACAAGCTATTATGGGAGCAGTTTGGCTAATGGGTCCCTTGTCAGCACCAACTACAACCTCATTCAATCTTTTGCTGAACGGGCCCACATGGAGGATGATGAGCCCCTTTGGAACTTAATTTCCTTCTTAGAAGATATGATGCTCAAAGATTACGGATGGCAAGCCTGTTAGTTCAAATGTCTAACCGCTATATTAGGTTGTAGGGAATATTCCACAATCCACAGTGCCTTTGATTTATATAACAGGTTGCATGGGCATCTACCCCTCTAGTGTGATAAGACAATACGACATGCTTCAAGATATCACTGTCAAGCCTGATTTAGAATGAACCACGGTCGACTGCTTAGATCTAACCAAAACTCTTGCAACACTGAAGGGTAGAGTTACATAGGTCAATACCTTATGGGATAGCAGAGAGATCAAGCCAATTTATGAAGTGGATTTGGAAAATAAGGAGATCAAGAGATATAAAGCCACCTAGTGGTATATTACCAGCCAAATGAAGAGGAACAAGGACATCTAATATGAGGCTACTAGCATCCTTGAACCAGCACCACCTGAGCTGGATCTAGAAATTGTAGGCTACATGAAAGCCGTGTTAGCCTTCCTTGAAGTATGTTACCGAGACTTTCGAGATAAAAAGTAAAGTATGACCTATGAACTTCAGCAAGCCGAGAGCAAAATAGTGGCTCTAGAGGCAGAATTGAGAGATGCTAAGAAAAAGATTTTTATGTTGAAAGAGCAAGTCATCTGTCCGAATAAAATTAGAAGACTAGTGTAGGGATCTCTATTTAATGTTTTTTTTTCCTTTTCCTAAAACAAAAAAAAAAGAGGAAGTGGATGTAATAATGATAAAAGTTATGTACTGAACTCCTTCCTTTTTCAAAATGCAACTCCAATCAAACGTTCAAGATTTACCACAAATTCTTAGTCATCAACCCTTCTTGCGTGTTTTTGCTGCATAATTGCATGTTTCTTTACGTACATTATTCATCATCTATTGAAAAGAAAGAAAGATAAGGGAAAGGAAGAGAAGATTTTCAAAATATTGCTAACTCCACTTCCAGTATTTCCAGATCTTGAAAAATAGTGTCTAAACCGCTAAGGAGCCCTATTAACACTAGATCACGTATAAAAATGGTTAACGCCAGCAGCAACTATAATCTTTCGAATTTCTACATAATTCAAAGTTTCAAAAATTGTAAACTGAATTATGGGATTTTGAGAAAAATTTAGAAAATGTCTGAAAAATCACCCCTAATTTTTTTTAAATTTAATTTTTGATAATCTTAATATAGATAATTATTGAAATAGGAAATATAATTTTGATATTAGATATACTTTATGAACAGATTCAATCATAATTAAATCATACCATTTAAAAAAAACGCAAAGAAAATAAAAGCACTTTTCAAAAGCTAGGCACCACTTTAAATGTTTAAAGATAAACCTAGACTCTAAAATTATCAATTTTGTAACTAAGCTATGTCAAAATATCGATATAATGGGATAGTATATTTTACAAGGAACGTCAATACTTTAGTATGTTAACATATTTAAGGGAAAATAAGAATTTGAATATAAATTATAATAGACATAATTAGAACCATACAATTAATATATATCTTTACGATATAGAGCCATCGGTAAGAACGTGAACTAAAAGTCAAAAATAGTTAGAAGAGTACTTATAAAAGATATTGGAATAGATATAAGTTTTTTTTAAAAAAAAAGAATACTAATAACATTTGGACTATCTTTAAATTCTAAATTTATTAAGATCTTAAAAGTTGCACCAATATATTATAATGAGTGTCATTACCTTTATATATGTAAATAATAATATTAAACAACCATGTGCATAAACAATAATTGAACGCCCCTTGATGTCATCCCCATGTTAGAAAACAAATACAACTAAAATTATCTCTTAAAGGAAAAACAAGATAGGTGGATATTAGGTCGACCTGGGTTTTTCTTATGAAAAATGATATCGTCGTGGTTTCACATATGATATCATATGTGATATCCTTTTTTTCACTTAATGAAGGATCTACTTAAAATAAATATACCAATGATCTACCCAACTCTTGCTCCTTTTAAAACCTTGATCGTCTAAGGCACAGGAGAATGGAGACACAACAATCAAGTCCATATTTTGCTATCCCACACCCGTGAAAATAATAATAAAAGCAAATTGACATGAGGCCTGCTTCTCATGAACATCAATAGCATTTAAAAGGATGAACGTTAGTTGGACTTTTCCACATTAATAATTTTATTTACTAATTTTCAAACAAATGTTCTAAGCCTGTTCTCTTGCAAACAAATTCATGGATAGCAAAACACTTATAAGATTAGAATCAATTAGTTATTATTAAGTTTTTTGGCAATATTGATAATCCATAATCTTTCACTAATTTGATCATAAACTGACAATTGTTATTATTCTAAAATATATATATATTATGACACGATTGCTAAATAAAACATTCAAGTATAAAATTAAATAAGTTAGAAATTCTAAAACGTATATAGAAAACTCTAAACGAAAATCATAAGATAAAAATTCTAATAGCTAAGTTTGGAAATTACAAAATCCATTATGAATATATATCACTTAAACATAATTAAACTCTAATTAAATTACTTATAAATCGTCCGCACTCGTAAAATGTTGAAAAAAAAAATCAAACGAATAAAAATCAATACATTAAGCTAATCAAATGAAAACAAAATTAAAAATCCTACATCATTTTTTTAATGTTTCCACGTACAGAGAGGGCACAGTGAAAGTCTTTCCAAGGAAAATAAGTGGATGACATACTCAAAAGGGTTAGGAGGTGAATCGAAAGTGGAAGGCTCACTAGCATGAAATGTGAAAGTATGAAAAGAAGGCATAAAGTTGATAGAAAAATAGCGGCAAATTTGAGAGTAGGTGGCAGGTGAAGGAGAAGAAGTTGAGGTACCGGTGAGTGTAATGAAATGCCCTTCGTGATAGAATTTCATGAATGGGACAAAATAATCACATAGGAACGAACCGAAAGTTTGTAACTATTGAACACCCAAGACAATATCAGTACCTTGGATTGGAAGTATATAAAAGGGTATCAAGAAGGTAGTAGACTGAATAGAAATGGGAGCATTAACACACAACCTTGAGCAAGTGATAGAATCGCCATTGCCAACCATGATAGAGAAAGAAGGTAGTGTTAACATAGGGAGGCCAAGAAAATGAGCAACACGAGGTTGCATAATGTTGTGATACCTGCCAGAATCTACAAACACCGCAATAGAGAATTCATGGATTGTACCCTGTGATCATAGTGTGCGAGGAGATAAAGAACCCAACATGGCATCATTGGACAATTGGAAATGGATTAAATCTGAAGAGGAATGGGTTGGGTATTGGTAAAATGTGGTGGAGGTAAGGGTGGTAGGGAATGTTATGTAGTATCAGGAGAAGAAATACTATGAAGAGTGGGTGAGTATGGCTCAGGAGTTAAAAGAAGGAGGAATTGTTTGGATTTGTAGTGGTGACCCAGTGAAAATTTATCATCACAATTGAAACAAAGGCCCTTGGATCTCCATTTCTACATTCCTGTTGGGGATAAATGTCAAATGGGATAAAGAGGTTTTGAAGGTGGAGTGGGCAGTCATGGAGGTTGATTTGGTGATGGAGGTTTGGGAAAACAAATAGAGGGGGGTTTTGGAATCGAGTAGCTTGGCTTCAACTAATTTGGCTAAGCCAATAGCTTGGGATATAGAGTGAAGACGGAGGATGGCTAATTCCTGTTGGATGTCACAATGGAGACCGAAAATAAAACAGTGGAGAATGGTCTCAGGAGCAAGGCCAATGACTCGATTACAAAGTTCTTCACTAATTCTTTGGTTTTTCCATGGGTTTTGGAGGCACGAGGGAAAGAGAGCACTAATGATAAGAGGCAAAAGCTAAAAAAATTCCCAATTAAAGCAGGGATGACTCCATAAATTAGAGAAAGGAGATAGGAAAAGAGAATATCATTTTTTTTTTCCTGTTTGCATTCCCATTACATAGCTGTCATTAAATATAAATTTGAAAAGGATAGTTGTTACTAAATATAATATGTAAAGGACAGAAAAGAAAAGAATTTGCTGACAAGTGTCCTTTTTTTTATATATATCTTAGTGGAATAACATACTATAAAAGGTTCTAGAGCGATTTTAATAATAATTTTTGAGCCAATTTGGTTTATGAATTGTTCCTTTAGGCCTACCATCTTGGAAATATTTTATTCTTATCTTGGTTTTATGTCTCAATTGAAAATGTTTGGTCCAATACTCAATCCAAGCCTATTAGGTAGCCAATTTTCTATGGTTTTGATGGACTATGGAATATTTTTATTCAAACTATTTTTATATTAATTATATATATAATATACAACGAAAGAATAATTACTTAGTATATTACAAATTCTGACTAGTGGGATGGTCACCATATTATGAGTAATATGACAAATTTAAAAAATTTTTACTAGGTCGCTTCTAAGATTGTTACAATGGGCCATTAGATTAACTAATGTTGTAATTAAGTCATGCCGAGTTTGAGGAGCTCTAAGTCTAAATCCATCCATCAACGTCAACAATTAAAACTCAAGAATAAAGACTTCATTGAAATTCAATTGGAAATATGAGAAACTGTACATCATAATAATGATCTCCATAGACAAATTTGATAAGTATTATTAACTTCATAAGTAACAGCATAGATTTCATGGTATTTAGTAAATACTTAAACTTTGATATGTTTGAATTACAAATGCTTCATAATATGATAATGAGTCTGTTTGTTTAGCTTTTTTGGATAGATTCAGACATTTTTTTCAAACTTTTTTTTCTAATAAATTGTTTATTAAGAAATAGATATAGATAAAAAAAAGTTGGCAGTTTTCATGAAAATATCAAATAGATAAAATATAAGTACAAATCGGATATATTTATATATATCTTTTTTATACAGATACACATACAAATGAAAAACAGACCATCCAAACAGACCTATATACAACATCCATAACAAGCAAAAATATTATTGTGATGTGGTTTAAAACAAAGACAATAATTAAAAGGGAAAATGATGCATTTGGTACCTGAACTTTTACAAAAAACTCAATTATGTACCTAACCTTTAAAAAGTCCAATTTCACTACTAATTAAACTTTGACTGGCTATTTTCACTACCCACATTAACTCTGTCAATGTCGTTTGTCCATTTGTATTAAACATCCAACAGTTGTACGCCAAGTGTCCATCTACGTTAAAACAAAAACAATGCTTAAAAGTTTTCACCTATAAACCTAATGAAAGATTACCAAGGTTGAGTTTTGAAAAGAAAAAGAAAGAGAAGATAGAAAATCATTTGAAGGAAAAGGCTGAATGCATCTTTGGAACCTTAAATCCATCATCTCTACACAAGGAAACCCTAATGTGAAGTTGGTTCTGTCCATTAAATCCCCAAAGCAACAAAGCTCACAGTGAAAAATGCCTAATTGTGTAGACTAATTTTGAACCAAAGGGGAGTAAAAACTAGTCAAAGTAATGATTAAGTCTTGTAACTCATCAATGGGGTCGACATTTCATTCATCAAACAACGACGATGAAGGCATCCTCTGGAACTTGGACCGAAGGCGAGGCATTTGATTGCTAGGACGGAGAGTAATCGTGATCGCAAGTTTTATAGGCGTCCAAGATTCAATAAGGTAATGTGTGAGGGCATGCCTTGATTGTTATTCCTATGTGCCTGACATAAATCTATAAGTAGTGAACGAAATTGGCAAATCGCAGGTGCTATAATGCAAGCCTTTTTAATGGAATATGTTATTTCAATGGTGTAAATTCAAATGTCCTATGTCTGTGCTTATTTTGTAGGGGATAGGCTAGGCTAGTAGCTATATTTTGAACATGTTAGTTACAACATTCTGCTTCTAATTGTTTCATTTATGTTGTTTATAGGGATGGTTGCAATTTCTTTTAATGGGATCAATGTGGTGATGAGATAGAAAGAGGAACTCGAGCTGTTATTGAAGAGCTTAGATTGAAGAACTTAATGCTTCGATCAATGGTTGAGGAAGGTAGGGTTGAACTGCAAAGCTTGAAGAAGAGAACTCATTTTTGCGAAGGATTGCATTGAGCAATACTAAGGGATCAAGTGATATCGTCGATAGTGTTCATCCAAGAGAAATACTTAAAGCATGTGAAAAACAAGAGAATGGAAGATTAGAAATGTGGACTAAGGTTTATAAGTATATGCTCATGGCGACATGGGGTGGGATTTTAGTCTATTGGATATTGTTTAGGGGGTGATCTATAGTTGAATTCACTGGACATGTAGTAATCAAAGATGTCAACAAAAGCAACTTATGTTTGTTCGAGAGGGACATTTCGTGGGAAGTTGTAGTTTTAATGAATCAATCTACATCTAGTAATGCGCAAATACTTTGATAACATTTGGAAAGTAGTCTTTTTTTGGAAGCTTCGTTCTTTATCCTTTCTCTTTTTATGGATATTTCTAAATGCTGAGTATGGTCTTATATTCAATTATGTGAACACATTTATGATTTTATGAGATGGATGGTGATTTGTTGATAGCATAGTATCCCAGGAAATACTTGTGGGTTCTTTAAAAGAAAAAAAAAACTAAAGAAAAAAGCTACAATTATCTGGGCATAATACTACACGTATAGTAACTTGAACATAAATTTTGACCTTCGTACTTTAAAAATTTTTAAAAAATCAAAAAATAAAAGTTGTAGATGTCTCTCTTAAATTTCTATATGATTTTGAATAACATCAAAAGGAGCTCGTATGAGTGAAATGTGCGCAATTTACCAAGATGTGTTAAGTCTGCAACTTTTGGGCATCATTCTACACATGCAGTAACTTCAACATGATTTTTGACCTTCATACTTTCATAATTTTGCAAAACTCAAAAAAAAAAAAAAGTTATAGATGTCTTTCTTAGATTTCTATGAGATTTTGAATCATATCAAAAGGAGCTTGTATGAGTGAAATGTGCGCAATTTACCAAGATGTCTCAAGTCTGCAACTTTTGGGAACTATATTACACTTGTAGTAACTTCAATATGATTTTTGACCTTTATAATTTCATAATTTTGCAAAACTCCAAAAAAAAAAAAAGTTATAGATGTCTTTCTTAGCTTTCTATGAGATTTTGAATCACATCAAAAGGAGCTAGTATGAGTGAAATGTGCGCAATTTATCAAGATGTCTCAAGTCTGCAACTTTTGGGAACTATACTGCACTTGCAGTAACTTCAACATGATTTTTGACCTTTATAATTTCATAATTTTGCAGAACTCCAAAAAAAAAAAGTTATAGATGTCTTTCTTAGCTTTCTATGAGATTTTGAATCACATCAAAAGGAGCTCGTATGAGTGAAATGTGCGCATGATTTTACACATTTATCGGGGGTCTTGCTCATGGCAAAACTTCTTTTAATTTTATTAAATTATTAGTTGAATAAATAAATTGAGAATTCTTATACATTAAAGAAACCACTTGTGTACATGCTAATAAAGTGCAGCTGCCAAAGCTGCTATACAGCAAAGGAGGTCGAAAATCCTAGGGTGCGTATCTGAAATACATGTTTGAATTTAAAGGAAAACTGTCAATACAATATATCATGGCATTGGATCCGTATGAAATAAATGTGCTGAAATTTACTTGTCTTTGAATGTGAAGTAAAAATTAAAAAAGGGAAACAGGAGAAATTGGGAGCTACTAAGCAGCCGAATACACAACAATACTCTGGTTTTAATGTTGACCATCCAAACTTCCACACTAAACAACTAACTCTATGTACATGGAACAAACCACATAGGTTCATTTGCATATTGTCTAGAACATGAAAAGGGTGCATTTGCTTACAAAAGGTACCTTACATACAAAAAGTCAAAACAATGGTTATGTACTGGTCTCCATCATACACAAGACATGAATTTCCAAAAAGATCAGCATCACAATAGTAAGAAACATAAGTTTTAAATAGCCAAATATTGTTGCGTCCCATGTCTTCCCAATTAATAGCAGGTCTGTAGAGTGGATTATGTAGTAAGTTGACTCTCCAGTGTCATGATTCCGCTGGCACCGGTATCATCACCCGACTCCTCTAAATCTATCAAAGTTGGACTTGTGACTTTTGCATTGCTAAAGTTTGTCATCGAAATGCTTATCATCTTACGACGTGGCATCAACTTTTTTAATGCTTTCTTCTTTAGAGTTTGTTGGGTTGCCTTCGCTTCTTCCAAATACGAACGAAGTTATGCTTATCGTCTTGCCATTTGCTTATTCAACCATTGCCCATGCCTATGAAATTGGCAGCTCTTCTTGAATCCTTTACCTGAGGTGATATAGGGACTGCATTTTCAGATGTGAATTCCTTACTGGTAGGATTCGTGTTGTTCGCATTGCCAGAGGGGGTAGAATTATGCTCAGATTGGACAATACTCACTTCACGATGCTGTTGAACCTGGTGAAAGCATATGAAGTTAACAATGATATCAACAAAACCATTTATTCCATATTTTATTAAGGAGTTAAGAATTGTACATCCATACTTATTGTATTTTGAGGATGAGCTTTAATGCTTGAGCATGAGTTATCTTCTTCAATAGAACCGCAATCACGCAGTAGCACTTCATGCTCCTTAGTTGCATATGGATGTTTGAACCCAGGTGACATCCATCAAAATTCAATAGGAGTGTTTGATTGTGCACCTGTGTCAATCGGGCATCTAACTGACGGATTTTTTACTTCTTTGTGATGCTGGATAAATAGCAATAAGAAAAAAAAACTGTTATAGTGAATTTAAACATATATCAAATTTCCAAGTGTCACTGTAGAAGAAATCAAGGACTTTAATGAATTCTAATAAATGAAAGTACCTTTTGTTACTGTTGTATCTTCCCACCTTTCACTGGCTGCTTCGGTGCAGCTATACTTTGACCCCTTAAGGGGGTATTTTCGACCTGCAGAATCATTAATCCACATTATCAGGTGTGAATCACTTCAACCAATGAACCTATCCACTAAGAAACATAAAAGGCACCTGGTTAGCATGCATTTTCGTATTTGTTACACCACCCATGGTCACACCGCTTCTACCTTCATTCATTGCAGTCTACAAAATGCACATACAACAAGAATGATATAATCAGCATTACATTATAGCAGGCGAAAGAGAATGATATATCAACTAAAGGATCAAACATTAGTTACATATTTTCTGCTTGGACATCCCCTTGTGTTGTGATTTTGTTTTCCACATAGTTGACATATCATTACCCTAGATGGCCTTTTGTAAGTGCCCCTATCCTCACCTTCCTCTTTATTCCTACTTCATTTCGGCCTCCTTGGCATTCTCTTGGGAATAGAGGCAAGCATAGGTTCCATTGAAGTTCTATCCTAGAATTTTGCATTGGGAACGGGCATCACAATATGCTCATATGTTTTCTTATATGTGTCCATTGTGTACCAATGACTAACATAGTAATCAACACTTCGACCTAAATACAAGATATAGGCACAAGCATAAGCACAAGGGATTCCCGTTAAAGCCCAAGAGTTGCATGTACATGCTCTGTTTCCTAAGTCAATGGCGTATCCATCATTTAGCTGCATGACCTCAAACTCCAAGTGACCGTTTGGTAGTAGGTGGCAGTTGAAGCTAGCTCTTTTATTCTTCTCAATGCGTTGACAAATGCGTGGAGTAAAATGTTGAGTCCACTTGGTGCTTTCATCAATCTTGGTAGTTATCCTGGACATTACTTGCTTCCTAATACATTCCATCATCGATATGATGGACATGTGCCTCGCTTCAATGATGGTTAAGTTGAAGCATTCGGACATGTTGTTGTCCACCACATCACATTTTGTCTCATGGATGAATAGTGCCTTACACCAATACTTTGGATTTTTCTGCTATAGGTCGTCCGCCGCTCCAGGTTTCAGCTCTCTTATCTGTCTCACTTGTTCATCTAACTCTGCTAAAGTTGTAGACTTGCATGCAGCCTAAAAAAATTGCTGCAATTGACTCCCTTTATGCTTCTTTCTCCAATTGGCAAAAAAGTGCCAAGCACAAAATCAGTGCTCTACTAGTGGGTAAGTAGCATAGATTGCTTGATCTAACCCCTGCAACGTGCAAACAGAAAACATAAAAAACCTTATTAAGCAACATGGTAGATTAAAAATCTACATGCAAATACAACTGAAGAACTTTGGCCAACTCCTCTTTAGCTTGCTTCTTCATGTCCCTGACTGACATCTTCGGCATTATTTGAATGCGAGAGAGAAAATGTTTTCCAAGAACCTTGTACATCACATAATTATTCTTAAAAGTTGGCCTACAAAACTCACTATGTTTATCCTTGAATGCTTTCACAACAAACTCTTCAATCCTTGACTCATAGGAAGCATAAATGGAAAAGTTACAACCCGGGTTCTTACATTTGAACTGTATTCTTCTTTTGTCATTAAGGGTCAACTTCAACTTATGTCTATCGTGGATAGAGAAATTGTTCATAACATCCTTGAATTGCTCTCTACTAAGAAAAACCATACCAACACATATATGTGGAGCATGATTTTGTGGATCAAAATGATCACTCGTTCTAACTCGTCTGCTAAGTCTCACACCTTTGTCCTCTTCCTCCTCTCCACTAGAGCATGTATAGAAACTGCCTTCATCATCAGAAAAGAGATTTTCCACAACATCTATAGAACTGCCTATACCTCTATCATGTTCAACAGTCCCACTACGTGACCTCCTTAGCTTGTCCTTATAATCTTCAAACATCGTATCAACATTTATGTGGAAACCCTCAATCTTATAAGCACCTCTATTTGCAATAAAGCTCTTTTTCTTCCTTCTTGTAGCCAACACTTCTTCATCATTGTTATCGGATAAGCAATCTAACTCAACTATCTCTTCCTCCTCATTTGACTCCAAATTATGCCTAACATCACCCTCCTTACAAATTCGTCTTGGAATATGCTCCATGTAGATATGCCTATTGCCACACTCCCTCAAGATAGCAACCATTGCATTATAGGAAGCATTTTCTCCCAACCCCAAGTATAACAAACCATCTGAGATGGTTCTCCATGGGACTAAAAACGAAATCTTCTCTATATTCAAATAGTGGAAATCACCAAGAAAGCAAAGGAGTGCATCCTCACTGATGTTATTGGCATCAATTGTCCAACCTATGCACTCACCATCGACATACTATCTTCCTTGATCTTCCCCTTCAAACCGTCGTCCTACATGTATGAGAAGATTGACCCCGCATATTATAGAAACAAATTAGAGGAGTAGTCTACATAAGCAACGTATAGCAAGTTTATTGTAATCTACTATGTTGTTTGACTGACATAGTTAGTTTTGCATTCCATAACATACATAGAACACCAAAAACAAACAATCTAACAAACATAATGTAAAACATGGTCATGATACCTCGGCTATGTAGAAGATACAATATTTGCTAAGGTAATAGATCTTTATAACACAAATAATCAATCAAACAAAAGACATGATATGTGACAACATAAGCCTGGTTTTGTAGAGCCATTTACTAGGATAAAAAAATACAGCTACTTCTATGGTCATTTCCCAAGAAGGTGGGAAAAAAAAATAAGTATCGAAAATATCAAAAAGAAGTTACCTTCCATTAAGGTTCCCAATTGTAGACGTCATTTGCCAACCAAGATTCTTTGTTTGACTAGTCGTTGTATGCGACAAAGGAGATAACGTTGTGTCGTCTTGTCCGCTCTTGCTAATGGAAAAGTACACTACTGTCCTTCATGTAGGGACACCCCCATCAGTCAAAACTCCACATAGTCACACCTTCAACATCATAGGGGCTTCATTGAGATTTTAGGGTGTTAATGGAAGTTAGGGTTAGGTTTCACGTGGATTTGAGAGTGGGGGTTATTCAAACAAGGGTTAGTGTTTCTTTTTTTGTAATTGAGGATAAATCTCTCCTCACCTATGGCTTCACTGTCCTCCTTCCACTGTTCTTTTCTCGTGAGCTCCCACGCTTTGTCTCTCTACTGGATTCTATATTTTCAGTTCTTCAGAGATTAACGTTAGGTGTTTTTCTTGCTGATGGTTAACCATGGTTTGATTAGGTTCTTTTTATTGTTGTTTTAATGGAGATGAACAAAGATGGACAAACGAGGTTGATGGAGTTAACGTGGGTAGTGAAAATGGTTGGTCAAAGTTCAGGGTCTATTTGTTTGGTTTTTTTCGATATATATTAATATATTTTTTTTTTATTTTTTAATAAATTATTTATTAAAAAATAAATATAGATAAAAAAAATTAACAGTTTTCATCAAAAGATTAAATATAAATATAAATCGGATATATTTACACATATCATTTCAAAAAATATATAAATATAAATAAAATATTAATCATTCAAATAAACTCTTAATTAGTAGTGAAATTAGACATTTTAAAGCTTTTATTAATTTTTTTTTTAATTTTTAAAGTTTGGGTAGCAAATGCGCCATTTTCCCTAATTAAAATAAAAAAACACCATCTTCGTCTTCAAGCTTCCGCAGTTTGCATCAACTTCAGAAGGGTCAAGACTCTGCAGGTCCTCTCCTCCCCTCCTTCCTCGTAGAGAGAGAAAGAGAGAGTGAGAGGGACGGAGGGAGAGCACAAAGCTTCAGATCCACGTACTGGTTTGCCTGAAACCCTTCATCCTTTTTTACGGTATTATCTTATGGAACCAAAATCACCTTCAAAATCGAAACTTTACGCTTCTTGTTACACAAAGGCCCTAAGAATCGGCTTTGTAATTGGATTCACATTGATGCTTTTACTGGGGTTTTCATATCTAGCTCTCAAATTCAATAAATTTCATAGCTTTATTGTAAGGATTATTATTATTTCACTGTAGTTATCGATTGTGGTAGCACTGGAACTAGGGTCAATGCGTATAAATGGATGTCTAGACAAGTAATTATATTGCCCGGTTCGGGACCGGGACTTCCGGTTTTAGTGGATTCATATCCGGGAAATTCGATGAGAAATTGGGTTAAAGGGAATGATTCGTGTCGATATCATTGTTTTCAGACCGAACCCGGGTTGGATAAGCTTGTAGGGAATGCGTCTGCTGTTAGGGATTCTTTGGTGCCGTTATTAAGACGCGCTGAGCAGTGGATTCCTTATGAGAGTCGTAGGCAGACTCCGGTTTTCGTACTTGGGACTGCTGGTCTTAGAAGATTGGGAAATGAGGATGTTAGGAAGGTTTTGGATGATGTCAGGACGGTTGTGAAGGAATTTCAGTTTGTTCACAAGAGTAGTTGGATTAGGGTGCTGAGTGGGGAGCAGGAAGCGTACTATGGATGGGTTGCTTTGAATTATAGGATGCAGAGGCTTGGGAATTCGACGGGTTTAGGGACTCTGGGTCTCCTTGATCTGGGTGGTTCATCATTGCAGGTGGCCGTTGAAGCTAATGATGAAGCAAATGGGGTAGATTTATTTAGGTCGAAAATTGGCATTGTGGAGTACAAGTTGCTAGCTTACTCGTTGCCCGCATTTGGTTTGAATGAGGCTTTTGAGAGAACGATAAAGATGCTCAGTCAAGAACAAGCAGGAGAAGGTGAAAATTTGGGTGGTAGATATATTCTAAGACATCCCTGTCTCCATTCAAACTTCTCCAGAAATTATACCTGCCGTGATTGCTTAGGAAGCAGAGGTACAAATCGAGAAACTGCCTATTTGGTTGGAGATCCAAACTGGGGGGAATGCCATAGAGTAGCAAAGGCTGCTGCTACAAATTCAAGCAGAGCTGGTTCAAATGGGGAACTGGATCTGTCTTTTCAAACTGGTGAGTTAGGAGCACCAGAACTGCATTCTTTTAAGTTTGAAGTTCCATTTACTATAGTTCATTTGCTTATTTCATTTGTTTTTCGCCCTAGCATCAATGTGCAAAGTTCATAGATTGAACTAATAAAAAAGTAGTAGTCCTCTTTTGACGAATACTGTCAAATTTATATATTTATCTCAGTACTTGCTTTTACAATCTTTCCATTCTAGCTGGTGCACTTGTGCTTTACTGCTGCAGAATTTTCAGCTATATTAAATAAGAAAGTCTTACACTGATGTAATTTTAATGAATTCTTAACATGTAGCTTGTTTGCTTGTATATTTCGTGAAGGATTTTGCCTCTGTTTCTTTGCAGGCAAAGACATTCTTAAGTTGACTGCTTTCACTGTCCCCAAGAGTTTTCATGCTTTATCTGGATTTTTTGCTGTGCACAGCAAATTGAATCTGAGCCCTAGAGCTAATCTCACACAAGAATTGGAGAAAGGATACAAGTTGTGCTTGAGATCATGGACAGATCCTATCTACCTTCATGAAGATAGGAACCATGAGACACAATTTTGTTTTAAAGTGCTTTATATGACATCAGTCATAGATGACGCACTTGGCTTAGGAAACCATAATATAACGTTTGGTCCTGCAGATATTTCTTGGACCTTGGGAGCAGCTTTGCTCAATGGGGAATTCATATGGCTTAATGGTCGCAAATTTAAGAAAGGCACATCAAATTTTACGATGCTGGACCTGTACCAGTCTATATTTGTCTTTGTTTTACTTCTATGCCTCGGGCTTGTTGTTTACTGTCGCCAGATCAAGCTACCTATGCCTCGAAAGAAGGGTGTTGATGCTCCCAGTGTTTCATTGCCATCTTTCTTTCAGAAACGCCAACATAAATAATTAGTAAAGCTGGGTTAGTCATTATAGGCATCTTTGTTTGACTGTTCTTTTAACAGGCAACATTCTTTATTCTTTTGTGTATAATTTTCCTTGAAATTGCTGTAGTATTTGATGACTGGAGTAAGTCAAACTGATGCTTCAAATCTACTTTACTTTCTCATTGTTATATTTTAAATCAGATGCCTAATTTCTTCTGCCTCTTCTGATCTCCGGAATGATGCTATTTAGCCAAATCAGACATCAGTGTGCTCCAGGAGGCATTTTGTTCCAGACTGCAATACTATTGCTGTTTGACGATCACTGTTTCAACTTTAGTGTTGCCTTCTGTAGAAGTGCATTTCTGATGATAAAATTGAGAATGGTGTTACTCTGACCGGAATTCCTTTATAACTTTTATTTTTTCTTTTTTAACTTGTTTCATTTTTGCCATGATATGGTGACTGAAACCTAAAGTTTTCTGAAATAGTTTTTAAAATTCTTTTAAGCAGCTGTAGTTGCCATGGATGTAATATAGTATCAAAGCTGCTGGTGGTTTTTTTCTGCCAAGCGTCTTATTCAAGACAATCAGAATTATACTTATGATGGCAGATGCTACTTTGGTCATGCTGTTCTAGTTTTTTCGGTCATCAGTCCTTCAAGAGTTTCATCTCCCTATTGGGCTTATGATGGATGCAATCCTTCAACTTATGGCCCAAAAGTTCTAGCATTCAATTGCCATCTCTGACAACACATGTTCCAGCCTGCTCCTAAACATACAATCAAGATGCAATTTGGCATTTCTGCCATTTGCTGACATGTTTACATCGTGGTATGGATCTCTTTGATCCACCATCGCTATTCAGAGCATGGTGTAGGTATTCCTAGAGCCTACATGTACCATGATGAGTATGACACCCCTCTCTCAATAGCTCATCAACTATTAGCAATTGAGGGCACCACAGGATTCCAATCCAGTCTCGATTACTGCTGTTCTATCTAAAGTAATTGATTGTGCAAATAAGAGGAGATTGCTGCTGAAGATCAAACTTCTCAAATATGGAGCAGGTATTTTTTGATCTCCTCTCTTTTTCTTCTGAGTAAGTTGTCCAATCCGGTTCTTTTCAGGAAAATGATGGCATTCTCCATTTCTAAATTCTTGTGTTAGAGGTGAATAAGGAAATGTGGACTAAAGAACTTGCAAGCATTTGCTATCTTCTTCTGTGGTGTGCTTACTATTGTCTATTTAGATTAAAAAAGCTACAAGTGGATTGACTTGGAGTCATTATGGGATTGCTCATTTCTTACTCTTTCCCCTTGATGGTTATGTCCGTGAAAAATTCTGGGTAGATTGGAGTATTAATATCCTGAATATTTGGAAATTGGAACGTTTATGTACCATTTCCCATTTCCCATTTCAATATGTTTGTATCTTATGATTGGATGTTATCATGAAAGCCATTAGCATTATGAAGTTACAATTCTTTTGGTGTGTTTAGCAGGACCCTTTCTCAGTCAGTCTGCCTGTTTCAATATGTTTGTATCTTGTGATTGGATGTTATCATGAAAGCCATTAGCATTATAAAGTTAGAATTCTTTTGGTGTGTTCAGCAGGACCCTTTCTCAGTCTGCCTGCCTGTATATATGTAGGTATGTATGCATGTAAGAGAGAGAGAGATAGAGTCATTTTCAAATTATGACATGTTCATTGGAATCATGATGTGTACTTGCTGCTAATTATCTTCTTCCTTGATTGATATCTGTTTGTTCTGTCTTAATTTTTCAATTGAAAATCAAACAAGCCAAAAGGAGAGGGAAAAAAAGAAAAAAGGGAAAATACACTGTTAGATCTCGAACGTTAATTCCAGAACTGATCGATATGTTTAAAATCCTGGGACAGAAAAATGCTTTTGAGAGGAAGTATGCGCATATGGTTAAATTACCTCAGGAATTGCCCATAAAAGTGGGAAAGCAACTATAGAAATAAATTTTTAAGCGGAATTCCATGCAGACATTCAATCGCAGATGCTGCACATTGTCCTTGTTTTTAAATGGTCTGTCTTTATATGAGTTGTTTATCTAGAAAAAAATATCTAAGAAGGAAAAGTTCCTGATGCAGTGGACAAGATAGCAAATAATTATTTGGAGAAATGGCACAGGATTTGATAATGGCAGTTTCGTAATTTTGGGGAGTTTTGGATTTTTACCGAGTGAGACCATATTCTGAAGGGAAACGATCCAACGAACAGAACTCACCAGCTTCGCTCGTGACCTAAGCCGGTTTTGGTCAAATTCCTTTGTTTAGGCTATCAAAATCACGTTTTTACTATTTTTAGTAACTTTTCTTTATGTCTTATCTTTTCATTGGATAATCTTTTTTATATGTCGTCTGTGGCATTAATCTCCACCGTTCATTTGTTTTCGCCCTAGGTATTATTTAGATAGGTTTCCTTTTTTGGTAAAAATAGCATATTATATATTCTAGGGTTACAGAAGGGACATAATATGTTATTTTTGAATGAATTTTCTTTGAGAGTGTTCTCTCTTTATCCCAAAATTCGTAATCTTGTGTAGATTTCGACTTTTGATGTCAAATATCTAGGTATTCTCAGAATCAATAGATATTTGAAGATCAAAAGTCGGGTATTCGTGCGCGAATCAACGTCTTACAATTGTTTCTCTTTTACTCCGCTGCGTCAGTTCCTGACTTATTCAAACCAAAAGCTCTGGGCTGATAAGCATTTATTTATAGCATGAGCAATGGGGTACCATGCTGGTGGAAGTTCTTGTCAGATGTATGTATTTCATTTGGGAGGACAACTTCTCCCCAATATGAATCTTCATGGTTGTTGTGTGCTGAATTTCATCACTGGTTTGACAGTGAAACCACCGAGAGGGAGCTGATCATTATGGCAGAATCCTTGGCCAAGATCTACCAGGAACGGCAGGTTTTATTTCCCTTGCTTTTCGTGGTCGTTGAAAATACAGTCACAGCTCTCTCTCTCTCTTTTTTTTTTTTCCACAGATCAAATCAGGTAGGATGTATTCTCCCATGGACATGATTATAATCGCAAACTAATAAAACTCTCTGCTCAAATATCTGCTTAATTTGACACGATATACAAAACTGATGCTCTTATTTTGCCCCAAAGAGGAAGAAACTAACAATCTGACCAGTTAGTTATGTAATGTCCTAACAGCTATTTTTACTGACTGAAGATGTAAACATCTAAGGTTCATATGAGGTAGACACATGAAGGGAAAATTACAAATACATAATTTGTGTTTTATTATTTTCACATGCAAGTAACTTGACTTTTGATTTTTAACAAATATATATAGTGTGTGTGTGTGTTTTGACATTTTAACAAATAAGTGACATGGGTTTAATTTTTGATAAATATATGATCCGTGTTTTGTACTTTTGTAAAAAAAGCAATTTGAGTTTTGTTTTTTGACAATTAGATGATTTGTGTTTTTGCATGTCTCTTATATATTATTAATACAACAACATAGATTATATATTTGTTCAAAAACAAAACTGAAGTCACTTTTTTGCAAAAGTACAGAACATAAATAGTGCATTTGTTAAAAATAAAACTCATATCACTTGTTTATCAAAATATGCAATGTATTTATTAAAAATCAAAACTCAAGTCACTTGTTTATAAAAATATTGAAACATCGGTCATATTTTTGTAATTAACCCTAATCTGAAATAAAAAACCATATTTGTCTAGACATTCTCCCGGGAGCATGCGCAACAAGAGGAACTGCTATCTTGTGCAATTGTTTCTTACGCCTGCATACAAGGTAGTAATTGAAAAGTTCCACGGGAAAAATAATGCAACAAGAAAACATCTGAGTCTTTCGTCGAAGTATATAAATTGTCCAACATTGATCTCCGGAATGACGCTATATCGGTCAACATCTGAAACTGGCATTATTCACTTAATTGCCAAACTTACCTAGCCAATGGCAGATGTGCTCATTTTGTCAACCATCTTTGCAAGTATTCACCAAATTACAACTCTCCAAATAATGCAGTTGTCTGAAGAGTGAAAAAGGCTCAGTTTCTGAAGTCAGCCGGCAATGTTTCTTCTGTGAAGTACTCCCTCCTAACAGTCTCTGCCGAGCAAAATCTCACCTAAAGAAGGATGTATTCTTAAAAACCCAACCAATAATTGGACAAAAGTTAACATGCTTCCATATTAAGTACCGTTCAGGAGAACTGATATTATGGAAAAGTAAGCAATATAAGATCAGCCATGCAACTATTACCAAATATCGGAAAATAAAGAGAGAGTTGCAATTTTGTACCATGATGATCAGCACAAGAGAATCTTTTCGAGTACAAGAGTAAAGGGAATTAGACTCGAAATAATGCACTCGTATGAGGATTATTTACAAAAGCAGGATTCAATTAACAAAATCAAGAAAGCAAATAAAATGTCTACAATGGAAAATAGGTATCTTTGATAGGGTTGAATTGCCAGCATGGAGGTATTCACTTTCAAGGTTAGAACTGATAGCAAAACACTAAGGGATGTAACTATTATATGATGCTGGATTTGCACCGTGAGGTAAATTTCAAGCACAGGAGTGCGAAGAAAGTTCATATATCAAGGAAAAAATCACCTAGGTAAATGCTGATTGTAAGTGTGGTCAATTTATCAATAATGGCCTAGCAAAAGGACTCTTTTTTCAGAGTGGAGTGTGAGTAATTTAGCAACTCACTAACGCAATGGTGACCAAAGTCCCACTAGGAAACTAAGTATTGGACTTTTGAGGTAAAACAAAGAGCCACTTCCTCCAATAAACTAGCATTTGTATCAATTATCATAGAACATCACAATTTCTCAAACAAAGAAGCAACAGTTGTCAGAGTTAAATAAGACAGAAGCACTTTCTATATGAGCATACAAGAAAGCTTAAACAGCAATAATGAAAATGAAGGATCTGCCCTGGACATACTGAAATCAATACTATATTAAACTTTCCCATAGACAGAAAAAAATAAGGAAGTGATTGTGTTTTGTGTCTCACAGTTGAGGAAAATCAAAAGCACAAATTATAAGCTGATGCATGCACAAGGCATAGAATGGTGTGTTGCTTCCAAAAATTCATGTAGGTACACACAAGTGTGCACATGCACATGCCAACTTTCATTCTACAATACATACCAAAGAAGCATAGGATTTCAGCAATGGCTTTGCAAGCTGCCATATTGGCTGGAAGATGAATGGGGCTTCAACGAAAAGGACTTGTCCTAGCGCCTTGGATGGTAATAGTAGAAGGCATCAAACTGTCAAAAGTAGCATAACTTAGATTGCGTCAAAGCATGTTGCAACAATAGTATGCAAATGATTTAGCGAATTCAGCTGGTTTGCTAGTCCCAACACAAATGTGCATATGCCCCTCTATGCTTTCTCTCTCTTCATTTTGGCAGTTCAACTTATGAAGTTAATAAACCAGCATAATCCTGCCACGAAACTATTAGCAGCTCTACCAGAAATAACCATGTTGCTAAGGCTGCAACACACAGAGGAGGCTTCTCTTCCTATTGCCTTTCAACAAAAAAATATCAGATGGCTATCTCTTCAAAGCCAAAACACCATAAGCACATAATAATTAACAGCAACCACTATCACTCACATACAAAATGCCAACATCATATATACGTACTATGAATGTCAAGAATTTGAGATCTGCATTCTCAGCTCCAAAGCCTCTCAGATCAAATATACCAAGTATCTCTTCTTTTCCAGGAGGAAGCTTGCTGAGAGCCTTTTCAATCAAAAATGCACAAAGCTTCTCATTATCAATAGGCTCCTGAGCCTGTACCAAACATTGGCATTGAAATTAATGATCAGGAAGATTAATAGCTTTGCCCTATGATTAATGCAAAAGTCAAGGAGGTTAAGGCGTAAACTAAGCAAGCATTCTACATATCAGAAATTGATATGCTGATGCATTGAGGAATAATATGTTTATTACTAATCTGCATTCCGAGAAGAAGGATTCAAACAACAGAAAATATGTTAAATAAAATATATATTATAAAAGAAGGAAGCATTTATAAAGTGAAAGCTGTTTGCAGTCAAGAGTGGGTGGGGAGCCATATTTTATAGTAGGGATGATAGCAAATTTGGTAGAATAATTCTTTTTTTTTTTTTTTTTTTTTGAAAGTGAAGACACAGATCGTATATGTAACCTTTCTACTATATTCAAAATGGAATCCTTCCTAAGTATAACTCTTTCTTAAACTTTCACTAAGGTCTTGAGTAAAAAAATCAAATGTGCAGCAAAACAGACCCCTATGCAAAAGAAGCAGGTAACATGATGCTTACAAACCCAAAATATGTTTATTCAGACAGTGTAATGTAAGAATTGATGCTACAAGGAGGTGCATCAAGGGTTTGTTCAACAGAACTGTGCCCTTTTAGCTGCGTAGACATAGTTATTAAGATAAAGTAATTAAAAAAATATGTAAAGGAGAATCTGTTAAGAAAATGAATGGAAGCATGTCTAGAAACAGCAGTCAAAAGAAAAGAAACGAGACAACAAGAGTAATTTGCTGATAAATTGCTAATTGCTGCTCTGACTACAAGGCTTACTCCAGGAAAATGCTTGGATGCAACCACTACAAGCACAGGTCTTTCATGAATATCAAGAGAGTCGTGCACATAGGCTTTTCCAGTTTCAGCAGTGCTTCTCACGGACTCTTTGGACAACTCAGAAATTCTAAATTCTTGACGCCATTTCTAAAAATTATGGAAAACCCATTATGTTAAGGCCAAGTAACCATTAAAGATTACAGCTATTGCTATAAATAGATATTCACAGCCTCAATTTCATGTTTCATAGTGTCTCTACGATACAAATCTTAACATATTAGCTAGTGGAACAAACTTTTGTGAGTATATATTAATTCCATTTACGCATGTGTTTGATTATAATTGGCAGAGACTCCATTGAGACATCAAAAAATTGAGACAGTGAACATCAATCATACAGAAGATGCACAAAAAACTATATATGGTTCTGCAACAAGGGGTCAAGATAGTCTTTGGTTTGAAAACAAATGATTCAATGAAAAGCACGAATAGCAAACCTTTGCTTTCAGAACTTTTTGCATTCATTGGTTTGCTTTAACATCTCATCAAAATTACCTAACATAATAAAAAAACATTATGCAAACTTTTGCAATGTAATGTGAAACAACAATTTTTAGGATACAATGGCCTTGGTCAGCTTCATGACTGCTTCTTCAACTACAAATTTCCTGTCCATCAAGAACCAGTAAATCATGTCCTCATCATCCCTTCCATTTTTTCCTACAGGAAGACTGGAATAATCCCTTTCAAGCCTCTCTTTTACTTCCAAAACGAGCTGCAACATTGCACAACCAACATACTATAAGTAACTTATCCCATGCCATTATTCCATGACAGTAACCTGAAGAAAGATTCCACTTTCAGGTTTTGCAACTAGGACCATAAACAAAACATAATGTCATTATCTTAAAATTTATGAAAATAAGCCATAACAATGACCATTTTCATAGTCATTAGGATAACCGCATCACAGTATATAAAATATTAATCAATAGCAATATGTTGCCAAACTCCGAAAGCAGAATTTGCCTGCCAAAACTTCCAAAAGAAGTGTATCTACCTTCCTAATTACTTCCGAAATGCCTCTTTGGGAATTTCTAGTTCCACGATTCGTGAAGTTTGGGATATATATTATCTATCTATCTATATTTATATACAGTGTCAAGTCGAACTCAGAGCTTAAGCAACTCAAGTAGCTCATAAAGCCACAAGCTCTAAATTCGAACTTCTAACTATTCATTCAACAAATTTGCAAGCCTAATCGAGCTTTGATCAAACTAATTTCTTCGAATAAAGTGTAATCAGACTGAAATTACAATTCCTTCAACTGAAAATGAGTTGAACGAGTTGAGTCGAACGAGTTACAAACAGCACGGAAGGAGCATTGAAGGAGAAAGAAGATATTACCTTACGCGCCTCATGCGCGTCCTGCGAAGACTTTAGAACCGACAACCTGCAAGCTGGAACCAGGGTTTTCTTGGAGACGATAGGGAATGTAAAAGTGTGACGAAGCGCGTGACACGTACGAAACGCCATCCGGAATTCTCTGCTTAATGTTCAGGGAAAGAAAGTGCACCGCTGAGCAAGAAGAAGAAGCTATTGCTACGAATTAAAAGCGGTAAAAACTAGAAACTGTTAAATCGCGGAAAATTTCACTGGTTACCGGTCTGGACACCGGAGGCTACCACCTGTTTGGCAAATTTTGATCGAAAAGAAATAGCTCTATTTATTTCCTTTTATTGCGTCCTTTTTTTCCCTAAATTACCACATTTTAATATAATTATAAAATAAAAATATATAAAATATAATCTTTCAAATTTCAGATAAATATATATATATATATATATTCGAGTAGATACAGATAATACAAATGAGATGAAAAAGATAATTCTAACAAGCCTTCAATTTCTAGTTTGTGTTTAGTAACATAAGCTTATTTTAGTTGTTTGGCTTATATTGAGAAGGAAATATAGGGCAAAATTACCCCTAGGATTGAGAAATAATGTTTGAACTGATAATTTTGTATTATTTGCAATCCAAGAGAAAAAAAAATGGTTTATAAAATGGTCCTATTGATCCTTGGGGTACATATAAGATTATGTTTGTCATTTATGCAAACTATTTCTTGACAATTGAAAATGATTTTAATTGATGCATTTGGACATATCTCTTGTCTAATCAGTATCAAGCTTTTAAAGTGTTGAATAAATTTTTCTCTTATGTCAAAAAGCACTTCAATATTACACCAAAATTTGAGTGAACGAGCAATGCATCGGAGTTTATTTACTATTCTACTAGCCAAGGAATAGTTCACCAAATAATCATCAATTACACATCACAACAAAATGGAAGATTGATGAGGAGACAATGGCATTTACTAGGCACTACTCAAGCTTTATGTTTGCATGCTAATCTTCTAAAATTCTCTTAAAGCAAGTGTGTATGGACAATGAATTATAGGAGGAGCCAATCAAATGAAGCAATCCCATTGCTGGCTTGGTCTATGCTTGCACATAGACCGCACCATGAATTCCCTATCGATGGATTTGAAAAAAAGAAAAAAGAAAAAGAGAGAAATCATAAGCATGTTTCATTTGTGTTCGAAATAGCACATTGAGCATTTAACATCATCACTTTCAAAATCATCTTTTATTAATTATTAGTTAAATGGATTTTTTTTTAAACAAAAACACTACTAATCTTAAGTATGTTCTTAAATGCCCCCCCTCCTCCCACTCTTAAAAAAAAACGAGAATTCAAGTGATAGAAAGAGATAGGGATTGGGCAATGAAGTTCACTTATGTCCTTTGATAGTAGTTACCCAAAAAGATAAAAAAAAAAAAAAAAATTAGTAGTTGCGGTAGGATGAAGAACAAAAAGGAGAGAGATAGAGAGAAAGGAGAAAAGAGCGTTTGGATAACTCAAAAAGGAGATAATGGTAAATGAGAAATTGACGGTCAAAAAAAGATAAATGGGTAACTGCTAGAACCTCATGCTACATGTTTGTCACGATATCAGTAACTGTTAAATTTTATGCTAAGTATTTTTAACATGAATTGCACAAGATTGGTATAATAACATTATAGATAATGATAGTATAGATAAACAATATATGATGATGGTATTGATGGTATTTTGTGGTTCTTCTTAAGCAATAATTATGTAAGTAGCAGTGAAATAGAAGGCACATTGCAAGTGATTGTACTATAGTAGTTGTGGCATTTTTTTGTGCAATTGTTTGGTGAATCTAATGTCAACATGGTGAGAAACCAAAATGCAACCACTTCATGACATCATCATCCAAACTTGCTTTTGACAAACTGAATATCAGCTATTGAGAGCTTAACGTAGTCTATCTAATTGAAGATTATTCATTCTAACATGTAAAATACAACTAACCTAGTATTTGATGAATCTAAAACTAATGAATTAAGTGGAAAATGGAATCCTTCTTAATTTTGAAACATTATCGTTATTTTCATTTATTAAAGTTTTACTAATGTATTTTCCAACTTTGCATATTGAATTTAAAAAATGAAACTATGCAGGCCATCAAACAAGGAATGAATTGGAGGTTGTTTGGTAGTTTAATTAGTATTTTATTATACTCTGCCTAATAGTATGTCGATAGGTTCGTCATGCTTAATACCACTAGTTTTTAATAATTTTCATCATCCCGAGGTTAATCATGTAGACGTAATATAATTTTATGTTAACATTAATTATGTATACATTAATCCAAACAAAGGATAACACAATGTGTTACAATCAAATGCACGGATTGATATTTAAGAAAAAATACTGAAAGAAGAAAAACCCATGAACATCTATATACACACATGATAGCAAGCAAAGAAAGTAGAACACAATTTGAAGTTTACATCATGTGATATTGGAACACAATTTGAAGTTGATGCTATACACACATGGATACGTAAATATCTGCTGCTACATTGGTATGGTGGTTAAAATATTTACTAAATAATGTAATAGATAAATAGTAAAACTAAATATTTTAAGAGATAAATAGTAAAGACACAAAGGGTATCTTTCTCTTTAATAATATGGTTGAAATATTTACTAAATAATGTAATAGATAAAGAGTAAAACTTAATAATTTAAGAGATGGATTGTCAAGACACCAAAAGGTGCCTTTTCTCGTTAGTAATATAGATTCATTTTTTTTTCTTGTTTCTTTTCAAATGGATCTTTTTGTTATTTCCCTTCCATTTTACCATTGCCTTACAAATCTTTATTGCTTTATCTTTGTAGATGCATTGTTTATTTATTTATTTTTGTTTTGCTTCAATCTACAAACAATATCGTATGAATGTGGTAAAGTATACTTCTATCATCACTTATTAAAAGTGTTTATAAACACTAAATAATGTAGTAGATACTAGATAAAGAGTAAAACCAATTAATTTAAGAGATGAATTGTAAAGACACCAAAGGGAGCCTTTTCTCTTTAATAATATAGATTATTTTTCTTTTTTCTTTTCAAATGGATCTTTTGTTATTTCCCTTCTGATTTACCCTTGCCTTACAAATCTTTATTGCTTTATCTTTGTGGATGCATTGTTTATGTTTATTTTTTCCTTTTGCTTCAATCTACAAACAATATTATATGAATGCAGTAAGGTATACTTCTATCATCACTTATTAAAAGTGTTTATAAACACTCAATAATGTAATAGATGAAGAGTAAAACTGTCATCCCTAGGTTTTTACCATAGGTAGATTACAAATAAATAATAGTAGTAATTTAAAAAGAATTCAAAAACTAACTGAGTATTTTGGAATAATAAATATTTTTGGCAACATATTAATTAATAATTTCTTGATAATTAAATGTGTTGTCTTTCTTATATCAAAAGTAGTGGCTTTCATTAATTAATTTCTATTTCATAAAGGTATTAAAGCCTAACTTATCTTATATGCATTAAAGATTTTAAAGTTCCATTTTCTATCTTTTAATCTTTTTTAAAGCACCAACATTTAATGCAAGTTGACTATAATAAGCATTAAAGCATGGACTTACTATCCTTTTCTCTTAAATAGAACTTTTTTCATCAAATGCTGAAATGACAACTCTCATTAAACAATACTTGTTTTCATTTTCGTAAAAGAAAGCCAGTCAGTGATTTGAAAGTTTACACTAACTAGGCGTTGCTATTCTCAGAAAGTAATCTTGCTATTTTCAAAATACCTACTTTTCTAAAAACACCCTCCTTCAGCCGCTCAAAAATCTGCTTTTCCCAAAACCTTATATTTTAGCTTGAAAAATCCCCAAAGACTGTGATTTTGTGCTTTACGATATGAGTTTTGGAAAGAAAAAGTAAAGCAATCTTTAGGAGCACGATAGGTAACTTTGTTTTACTTTGTTTTCAGGAAGTTACAGGAAATATCTTTGTTTTACCTTGTTTTAAGACTTATGGGAAGTATTTTCGTTAAAATACACAAATTCATGTACACATTTTCTTATTTACAGTGAATATAACATTTTTCAGCAGACAACACGTTTTAGATGGATGAAAAATGAATCTAATCTACTAAGAAATGTCAGAAAAAGATAAGAATATGTTTTGAGAAGTTGTTTAAGTTTAAACTGCACAATGCCTGTCATATGTGTTTGAAAACAAGTCATATGGACCTCATTTTTATAAGAAGTGTCAAAAATTTTGCTCTCTAAGCTTGTTGAGATATGGAGTTTTGATAAATCTATATTATGAGTCGAAACAAATTTTTTTTTGAGTTTTATCTAAAATAAATAATGACAAAACATGTAATAAAACGAGGTAGATCGGTCTCTAAGTTTGTTGATGATCTAGATATAGGTTTTAGATGATAAGTGCCCTGTTGGATCAGTATATGGCTAGAAGCTATTGTCTTAGAACATTTTGATGTTGTTTTGATGATAAAATATGATTTAGAATAGTTATAACAAGGCAGAGTTGCTTATGAGCTCGTCAGTATGCTGCTGCTGCTACTGCTGCTGCTGCTGTTGTTAATTGAGGCGTAAGTTTTGCCTTTAGTGTGGCTCTGGTAATTGTTAGTGTTGCACCCTACGTTGGCCCTGCTAAGTGATGTGCCATAAGCCATATGGATTCTATGTCATTTGAATGTTTATTATTATTATTATTATAATATATATGCCATTTTTTTTATCAAAGTTGTTGTTGGCCTTTTTGCTTTGATAAAGTATTATTCCTTGAATAAATTGGTTAGTCCTTATGTCATTAAAGTATATGACTTTAATAGTAAAACCATAAGGTGAGAAATAACTTTTTTCTAAATTATCCCTAATCATTCATTATATGGAATAATAATGAATTAAGATTAGTATGTGGGTTGGATGATGGTCATGTTTTACTGATTATTGATATAAGATATCATTCCAACACATGAATACATGTAAGAGTACATTGTATTGGATTGACCAAATATGAGAATGCTATATGGATCAATGCGATAAGTATTTCTCATTAACAGTGTTGTTTTAGTCCTTGACCTGAAATCACCATAGATTCTAACATGAGGAATATTGTGTTTTGACTCAATCAAACGTTATATTTAACCGGATAATTATAAAAGTTGAGATTGGGCATAATATAAATCATGTAGAGGAAATTGAGTGATTAAGATGGGATTTGTTCCTCTCATTAATTTGAGAGAGATCTTTTGGGCCTTTTGATGAGTAAGACTAAGAAATGCATGACCATGCTCGAATGAATTGATAAGGAGTTGTCAATATCATTTGTTTAAGTCAGTCATACTCTGGAATCAAGAAATATGTGATTAAACAATATAAGAGTGTATTGATCCACACCTTATGTTTAATTATAAGATATCATATAACAAAATGATTAAATAACTGACTGTTAATAGGTAAAGTCGGATCACCGATCTTTACTTAATTTGGGTAGGCATAATCTCTTACTAGAGACCAATTGTGTCTTGTAGGTCTAAAAGATATTTGAGATCTACTGCTAACATTAAGTGAACCTATATGGTCACACACAAAGAATGAATTAATTGGATCATGAGTTATTATAGATAACCATATTGGGAATTAACTGAGCATTTATTAATCTTAATTGGATTAATATTAATAAATATTTAATTGGCGAATTAAATTTCGCATTTATAAGGTCAACATGAAACCCTAATATGATTAGGGGTAAAATCGTCGATGATGATTTTATCTTATAAATAGGAGGTTATGGTCACCTCTAGGGTTTACAGATGCTTGCCATCACATTAGAAATTACAGAGTAAGTCTGTAACCTAAAAAGAGAGAAACCCTTTTGAGAGAGATTCCAAAATTAGGAATTGTTCCTATGTGCTACCACACATACAAAGATCCAATTGGAAATTCATTCGTGTGGATACAATAGAGGGTGTTCGCATTTGCAACATCTTAGATCCGAATTTCCATAAGTGAAAGCATAAAAAAAGGTAATTCTATCCGTTGTAATTTGATTGAATCACATGGATTTGCCATTGGGGATTTAGGATTCGTATTTTTATGAAAAATAAAATATATTTTCGCAGCATTTTGATCCCTAAATTCCCAACAGGCCCTTATGTGGATCAAAGGTAAGCTTAGTATAAGTGTTGAAGGGTAAAGTTCTTACGCATAATGTTTGTCATGGCCTAAAGTTGAGCCATCGACTTGCCCTCGATAGACTTAAAGTTTGTCGTGCCTTAAAAATATTCAAGTAAGAATACTTAGTGACCATCATGGCCTGCTATTGAACTCTCGACATGACTCATGACAGCTATTAAAGCTTGTCGAGGCCAAAGTTAAAATGAAGCCTTGAAGCATAACTTTGGTTGAGGCCTCAGGTTGAGCTCTCGATGCAAACTGTGCATGTTTTTATCGGTCTTCGACCCTCAAATTTATTAAGCTATGACATGTTTTCTTGCACCTAAGTACCCCGTGACTCTTTTCTAAGTGACCATCGACCCTTAATTAGTTGTTATAGAACAAATTTAGTTTTTGGTAGTGATGTGACCCTCGACCTAACCTTAGTTGAATGCGATAGTGCTAAGCTTAAGAAGTTTATTTTGAGAATTTAGAACGCTTAAAGCTTTAAAAGGAGTTCCATCTTCTCTGTTATATGTTGGTGATACATGCTTGTTGTTCTATAGGAGCTTTCGATCAAGATCTTGATTTTCCTAAAGACTACAACGATCTTTAAACAAGATGCAAAGGTGAGTGGCTTGAATTCTTATCAAGTTGTCGTGCTTGTAATATAGTTGCATCTATCTTTATAATAACTTAATCAATCATGCATCGGTTGGGGAAAATATCTGTTGCATGGTGTGTATGATATGTGCTAAGCCTTAAAATTTGAAGTGATAACGATTGTCTTGTTGTTGATGTGTAAGGAGAATCATGATAATTGTATAAACATTGCTTGGTCACCAATAAATTAACTTAAGTTTATCGAGTCCTTAATTAATAATTAGACATGCATTGCACGAAAGCATGTCGCATTCACATCGCACCCATGTTATGTGTTAATATTCTGATTCTACGTTGATGCCTTGACTAACAGGAGAGGCTGGGTAGGGTCATCTTAGGGTTGCTCGGTCTTATGGGAACTATGTATGCATCAAAAGGCGTCGCCCGTGTTAAAATCGGCTTTTAGGGTGTTAATACTTAGGGGGATTCTGATGGTTCTAGGGTGAAGTGGTAGTTATGTAGTAATGTATATACATATACATACATACATATATATATCAAAAAAGAATTACAAAAGAAATTATCCCTCCTTAGCTCTATCTAAGGAGTAATTTGAGATTATGTTTATAATAAATATTTATGTTTATGTGGAAAGAGATGATAAGTTATCTCCTTTCTTAGTTCTCAGTTTCTTTTGGACATGAGATACTTGGCTAGTCCCTTCAACGTGCTGGGAGAGCGTAAATCCTCATTGGTTTGGATTATGGTCATCCAAATTGTGCATTTGATATGTTTGAGTGCGACATTGCATATGATTGTAATTATAACTTGGTTGATATTATTTGAATTGTGGTTTGAATTTGGTTATCTCACTAAGCTTGGTGTGCTTACACTCCTACAGATTTTATATGATTTTTCAAGATCTCTAGAGTGGATCTAGGTATGAGGATGGGAAACGTAGTGGGCAAGGGGGGAGTCTGAGGATCGAGTGATTGTGGAGACAAGTTCCTTATATAGAATCTTATGTTGATCTTTTGGGGATGTAATATTATCCTATATGGTCTATCTTGAGTTGTATGGACATTTTATGCTATTTCCGTTGTAAAGAACTTTTATGTATGTGAAATTTCGATTCTTATCTTGACAATCTTGCGATCCTATTTTTAAAATGTTCATGCAACAGAGTGTCTTAATAGTTTGATGCCTATGGAACATTTTCTTAAAGGCCTTGGTAGGCATCAATACTACTAGAGTGACTTGTGGGGTGTGACAAAAACTAAATAATTTAAGAGATGAATTGTAAAGACACCAAAGGGTGCCTTTTCTCTTTAATAATATAGATAAGTATATGATAAAACAGTATCTCAAAGCATCCTATCATGCCTAAAACAATAGGTATCTCAAAAGTATGTAACCCGAGTCATAAGTATCTCAAAATACTGTATCAGCATGGAATACTGAAAACTAGAATATACTAGGCCTCAACAAAAGGTCTGCTATATCTAAACATATCTAGATGTACATGGTACTCTCCATGGAGAAGCATCAAATGATCCATGATCATACTTACTAAATTCATCAAGAAATCTTGGATGTTCGTTCTAAAACCCTTATAGTCATAACAATCATTATTTGATCCATTGAAACTTAAAAAATAAAAAGAATAAGACAAAACCTAATACGATAGTAACACAAGCACACATGAGATTATCATACACATATAGTCTAAATGCAATGCAATAACCAATAATTTATATCTTTTATTTTAAGTGTCTCAAACAATAGTGAAGCAATCACACTTTGGCAATACATTTTGGATTTGGAGATTCCAAGTAGTAGCAACTGCTTAGGGTGTTGATATAAACAGTCCAAATACCTATATCTTTTATAGAATTAACTACTGTAATAACATCATCTAGGGTTCATAATCATTATGCATCTTCATTTCTTTCAACCCATAATATAATATATCTCAATCGAAGCCCATAATTGTGAGCATACTATGTTACTTCTCATCAAACGTAAATGAATGTTATCTCGATATCGTTTCTCCTATTGGCTACCTGCCGAGCCACCAAGGGTGGTTTAAGTACCTAACTATCGTATTGGTATTGCTTATCAAAGTTTTCGCCCCTCAAACTAGATAAAAGGACACAAGCACAAGCATGACAACCATTTATTATGTCATCTTTAAGTTTTAATTCATTTTAGGATACTTATCCTAAATTGTAAACCCTTAAATTTTGATCGTCAACTTGGTCGATATCCTAAATTTGTCTTAAACTTCTTTTTTTTTGGCCAAATATGTCTTAAACTTAAATCGATACATTTCAAACCCTAATCAATAATACTAATGCCCAATTGAGAAACCAATAATATATTTTAGGTCCCAATCATAAATTGAGAAAAATGTAATAATAAACTAATCTCACAAAATAATTAAGTTATATTACTACTAACACGAATAATGGAAAATTATTTTATACGACGAAAAAGCCTAAATCATGAAAGAAAAATTTATCCGTTTGTCAATATTACTAGAAATTAAACTTTGCATTGACTAAAAACTAAATTCATGCTTCAATGTACCCAAGTAAACTAAAACAAAACAACAAGTATATTGGGGGCCTACGTTTTAAGTTCTCTAATAATGTTTTGAAGATCACAAAAGAATGTTGAAATGTTTAATTGTTTATGTTTTCTTTGATAAGTATGATTTGATAGAAGCTAGTTCAGAACCTTTAAAATGTTGAATAAATAAGGTTTTATAAAGTCAAAAGCTCTTTCAGGAGTTTCAAACAAGCTTTGGTGTCTAAATAAGTTTGATAGAAGCAGTTTCAAAACCTTCAGCGATAGAAAAATAAGTTTGACAGAAGATGTTTCAGAACCTTCAGCAATAGAAAAATTCTGATAGAAGCTGTTTCAGAACCTTCAAGTGTGACACAAATTTTTTTTTTCAAATTCACATGAAATTACTTATAACTTAGTTTTTAATATTTTTCAAGATCTAGTTCACTTGTCAAGTATATTTAGGTAATATACTTGATGTGTTTCACTTAAGTTGGATTTCATATCATGGGGATCAAATCACATCAAGTAAATTTTACAAAGATTTTTAATGAAAAATTTGTTTTGGTATCCTCAAATATGTTTTACTAAGATGTATGAAAGTTTTACAGAGTTTTTATGGATCACGAATACGATAAGATATAATATGTTTGTTACATGAAAAGATATAGAAGATAAGGCTTATTATAAGAGAGGATATGTTTGTTACAAGAAAAGAAAAGATATGGAACATAAGGTTTGTTTCAAGAGAAGATATGTTTGTTATAAGAAAAGATATGGAAGATAAGGTTTGGTATACAAAGATAAGCTCTCATAATTTTAAGGGATATCACATTTTTTTTGGATAAGCATTACAGTATCTATAAGTTTATTTTATTGAGTCTATCCAGATTTTAAATCTCATGAAAAGATCTCAACAAACAAAAGGAAGCTTATTCGAAGGAGATCATAAGAGAAGATCATGACAAATTATTGGATGAAGATCATGTTGTCAAGTATATCTCGCTCAAATCACAGCAAATAAGGAGGAGAATATCTTGATAACTTCTAGATTAGTTTATCAAAAGATTTACAGCAAGAATCAAGGAAATAATCATGATGAAGATTATTGAAGATTCAAAATTCAAATCAGGATGAAAAGAAGCAATCGGATAGTTTTCAAATTTTAAAAAATAAGGATAAGGATTAACAGATTTATAGCCGAGATATTTTGGAAAGAGATATCAATCCTTCAAGCTTCTTTTGAACGTTGGAACAAGAAGAATATATGTGAAAAAGACAAAGAACTTCAGAGGCTTTTCACACAGCAAATAAAAACACTCCTTCCTCTTAAAAAATCGAGACTATTTAGCTTTTAAGATTTTATCTCCCATGTTTATAAGTGTTCATGGATCTGCAAATTGTGCAAGCTTTTTTTGCATTTAAGATTTTAAATCTCTTTTATTTGTAATAGAAGGAACATGTTGTTGCCTTTTTAGTTTAGTAGTTCAATTACATGATTAGACTCTGCAGGTCGATTGTAGCTAAATGATAGCAGTAAGAATCGAGCAAAGAGGATTGCATTATCTTGTAATCTTGAACTTTTTGATATAGTGAAACACAACAGGTATAAACAACCAAGTCCCCAGTGTGGAGCTGGAAGAGTAGATTGACACACAAGGCGGAACCATTATAAATTGCTGCCTGATTCTCTTTTCTCTGTTCTTTTATTTTTAGCAATTTATTTTCATACTTGTTTAATTGTTATATTGTTCTCATATTTAAAAATTGAAGGGAAATATTTTTAAAGGCGAAAATGTTTATTAATAATCAATTCAATCCCCCTTCTTGATTATTATTTGGGATCAATACTACCAAATCATTTGAACGGATTAAATTGAAAAATTTATGGAATAATTTTGGAAAGTTCTAAGGATCCCAACTTTTACTTACATGAAGATTATACACTTGCCTAATTTAAAGACCAACTTTCCTACTTTGAAGATTTTACTCGCCAATTATGTCTTTTGATGACAAAAGATTGCCTAAAGATCTAAAAGACAAAACTCTCTTTTTAACGATTGAAAAGGCTATTCATAAGAAACGTAAATTATCGGCAACATAGAGTTTCAATAGAAGCATAATCGTGCTATAAGACATGCTTCTCTTTGACTTCGGTCTATATGAAAATAAACATTCAACACTTGCATGAGCGTAAATACGGGTTCCGCTCCAACCGTGCTTTACATATAAAACATTATGCACCACTTTACTTCTAAGCCAATTTCAACAGGCTAAATGTCTCTCCAGCCAATTCTACATAAAACATTATACACCACTTGAAAATTGTCTTTTTAAAAAAAAATGTTGTATTTTTCGCTTTGAAAGTTATAGTTATCACTTATCATATCACATATGTAATTTCGATTTCTATAACCATTTCAGCTATAAAAAAATCGATTAGATTGTCGAGTGACTATGAAAGACAAAGTTACCAATTTTTGTGATTTTTTAATTTTTTGGTTTATTCAATTATATCTTGTGATCCTTTTTTTTTTTTTTTTTTTTTTTTGCTTGTTTTCCTATGTCTTTTGTGGTGTCAAAAATGGGGATCTACATGTATATTTTCTTTAGCACCAAATTTAAGACTTTTTATTATCAAACTACAGGGGTGAAAATGAACGAATCACCAACAATAAGATGATCAAGTTAATTACTTAATCTAACGATAATTAATTTTCCTTTACTAAGAATTAGATTAAAGTAATTCTTAAATTTAAGGATAATCAAGGTTCCAAAACTCATCAAAGGATAACCCTAGTTTCCGTTTGCAAACTTTTGAAACATGTCTTAAGAAGGAAATATGTCAGCTTTAAATATTACAAATAAACGATATATTTAATATTTTGGCCCTATCGAATTGTCGAGTTATCTTTTTTCGTTTCCTAACTTAAGGAGGAAATATGCCAACTTTGAATATTACAAATAAACGATATATTCAATATTTTGGCCCTATGGAGTTATCAATTCTATACAAAGTTTGCCACTAACCCTATATTCATAGATTATAAAATA
Organism: Combretum micranthum; assembly: GCA_024138025.1. Lineage (NCBI taxonomy): Eukaryota > Viridiplantae > Streptophyta > Magnoliopsida > Myrtales > Combretaceae > Combretum > Combretum micranthum. The sequence goes on from JAMXBD010001230.1 coordinate 189,495, forward strand.
GAAAAAGATTATAATCCTCCTAAAAATTTCCACTATATGTTGAAAGAAAGATTTATAATAAAACCTATTCATTACTTATCAAACAAAGTAAATAAAAATATAAATAAAGCCCCCGTTTCTTCTTGTCATTTTACATGATAGCATGTAATTCATTGTAATATATATAGAAAGTGACATAATAATTTTATCAATAAAAACAAACCAAGAATGCTCGCAACTCCAGAATCCAAGTCCAACGATTCAATAAATTCACATCAGCCATAAAGTTGGAAGTTTGTAGCTCAAGGGTCTTCAAGTATAGCTCTAACAATTCATGCTGTCAGGAATGTACATCTATCATTTACTATACAGAATTATCAAGATCAATGAGTTGCAAATTAACTGCCGCACTTCGGTATCGTTTTTCTTATTTCTAACGGCAAGAGCAACAATAGAAATTGTTGCTAATTATATTGATGCATCTTCTTTTTAAGAACCGAAGGAATGGTTGCGCGACAAACATGAACGACTCAAACATCAATTTCTATTTGTTGAAGATGCAGTGTATTCTGGTGTACCTATAAGAAAGATGAGACATGTCTCAAGCAAATTACAACATTTATGAAACGTATGAAGATTCAGATAGGAGATTGTTCCTTAAAGGGAACAAAATGACGCTTAAAGAACAAAAATCTGATCAAATATCTAATATTTTATGCGTGATATGAGGCCAAAGCTGATATTTAATATATGCACCCCGCAAATCAGAGTGCCGTGTCTTCTATCCAACTAAAATTGATTGAGAATCCCACTTTTGGTGAAAGTACAATTTCGCAACAATTAAGAGAGAAAAAAATTACTCAAAAGTGCTAGGCCGAAATGCTAGTATCATTTGAAGAGTAAAATAATTAATAGTTTAAGAAATGCACGACAATAACGGTAAAGGAGTATTTTAAATTTTTACAGAGAGTTTAAGGGAAATTTTAAGCTTGGAACGAGGAAAAACTAAGAAAGTGCACTTGTTATTTAAACATAGTACCACTGAGAAACACGACCGTTCCCTAATGTGGTGTTTTGATGCGAGTTGTAGGTTAGACTATCCATGTAGACTACAGTTTAAGGACATGGCCTTGCGACCAAGTTGTGTACCTCGGGGATCTCAATGACTCATTGTTTTGTGCTTTCTTTTAAGGAGTGTTTGGTTCTCATTGTTTTGTAGGACACGACTGGACGAAATCTATAGTCCATGTTTGATTTTCTTTTTTTTTTTTTTTTTAATAGGCATGAGACAGGATGAGAGGTCCTTAAAGGACTAGATAACTTCTAGAAAATTTATCAATTGTGGATAATGGAACACGACATTGCAATACTGGACAACTAAACCTTTTCTTTTATAAGCCCAATTGTGCCCCCTGTTCAAATAAGTTGTTTTTAGAATTATCCTCCTTCACTACAACCCTCGAACCTAAACCCTAACCCTAACTTAGTTCTATTATTTGCTTCAATGCTTGATCTTGAACCTTAACCCAAATTCAACCTATTTATGCTGAGTTCTATTTTGCCACCAGTCTCTTGCTCACCACCGGTAGGTAGTCTAACCCATCTGTAATGAATCACACTTGAATCGCTTCTGGAACATCAAAATTCAAGTCTTCACAATTTATTTTTCCTTTTCTAGAACATTTGTTGCTGGTTCATGCATGAAATGGGTTTTGACTTTGGTAGTTGATTATATCTCGAGTAAAATTGAAAAATTGATCTTTATTTTGATTTTGTTACATTTTGAATAGAAGTTTCGATCTTTTTATAGGTTAGTGTTTTCTTTCTAATGAAAATTTTATTTTTTTTTTCTAACTCTTCAAAACTTTCGTTTTTTGAACCAGGTTCTATTGATTTATACTAGGCTAGTAAGAGAAAGACGATTTCGGTAGCAGAACAGGAGAGTGGGGCTTCGAATTTCATGGTTAGATGGGGGTGCTAATCGCAAACATCATTGTTTGTTATCAATAGATGTGCTAGGGTTTGTGCGTTTGGGATAAAAATCGTGTTCTGTGGAAGTAAAAGAAGGAAATTCTGAGTTTGACGTACAAGTGCATGGAGCTTCAGTGTCTAATAAGCTTGTGTAAAAAATGGATGCGCTTGGACTGAAGAAAAGTTAGGCTGGATTGCTGTCAAGTAATAACATTATGGGCTAAGAAATATTATTTTTGCAAACCATTAACATATTATTACATAGTTAATATTACTATCATCCATTACTTAATATGCCTGCATATTTTTGTAACCAGCTGATCAGTTGATAGCTTTAGCACATGTAGTTCATATCTTTAGGAGCAAAATTAGTTATAGTCATCATATTCATGTATTACACAGTATATATACACCTCTTGTGTAATACCAAAAAAATAGGAGAAAAAATCAAATACAAAATCCTTTACTCCAATTACTTGCATTAGAGCAACATACTGCTGTATTCGGCATAATTGAGCTGCATTCAGCTTAATTGTATTTTATTAATTGAAATTCATGTTTCTTTTTAGCAACTATTATCGAAGCAAAAATGGTGACTAAAACTAGGGAATTCAAGAAGATAGAAGAAGCATTAAGAGGGGTTGTGAGGGAACAAGTTGAGAGGCAGAAAAAGCTTCTTAAAGAGCAATCTGACAAGCAGGACAGTTAGGTCGAATTATTCTTGGAAAATCTGCAAAGACAACAAGCCATGATTGAGAAGCAGAACCAAACCATCGTACGCTTAAACAACAAATACATGGCAAAACTTCAATCATGGAGTAAGCAACTATTAAGTCCGAAATAAGCAAAGATATGAACCCACCAGTTTTGTTGTCCGAGGGTACTACCTCAAACAATTCGACTACTTACTAGGTACCTACTATAAACACTAAAATGGAATTCCCTGTTTTTGATGGAGAAAGGTTTAGGAGTTGCGTCTCTAGAATTAAGCAATTTTTTCCTTAAATGAAACACCTGAAAATCTCAAGGTGAAAATTGCAATGATGCACCTAAATGATAGGCCTTATGAGTGGTTCAGTGCATATGCTAAGACTAAGAGTGATGTGAGCCTATTAACGTAGGAAAAACTTACAAAAGCTTTGAACTCTAGATTTAATGACAGGGGATTTGAAGACCCTATGTCAGAATTGAAAGAATTATAGTAAGTTGGGCCCTTACAAGAGTAAAATTACGAGTGCATGCACTTGTCAACTCAATTTCAATTGTGGGAGTCACATCTAGTTAACTGCTACCTTAGTGGCTTGAAATCAGAAATTCAATACCCAATCTGAATGTGCCAACCTAAAACACTAACCTAAGCTTATACTCTTGCAAAACTTCAGGAAGCCACTCTGTTATCATCCAAACAAAACTTAAAACCTATAAGATTATAACCAATACCTTCCATTCCAACTCAAAATACACCACAACCTATTACCCAAACACAAACACTTCCCATACCACCCTTACTAAGCCAAATATTAACCAGCACCGGAACACTAGTCAGCACCCAAACACTTCACAACCAAACACAAACCGTGGAACCCATTTCCAAGGAAACCGAATAAATAGACGTTTGACACCTGAAGAACTTGAGGAAAAACAATGTAAGAAACAATGTTTTTGGTGCAATGAATCATTTAGGCTAAGGCACCATTGTAAGAGTAAGAGGTTAAGCTTATTGGTGGTTGCTCCTGATGAGAAGGATGAAGTAGACATGGGAAATGATGTTTCTATGGAAGATTTAGAAGTTGAGTTCTCTCCATTGACTTTATGTGCGGTTGATATGGATGTAGGATCAAACGAATATAGCATGCGTGTTAAAGGTAAATTTAAGAATAGACTCTTGAATATTCTTACTGATACAAATAGTTCGTCTAACTTTACTGACGAACGCCTTGTTATTGGGTTGAATTGTGCCCTGCTCTCATTGGAACCAATTGTTATAATCTTAGTTGATGGTACTAAAATATTTAGTACTAGTGCTGTCAATAACTTCTATTGGGCAATGGAGGGGGTAGAGTTTGAATCTGATTTCTACACTTTAACATCGCAATCATGTGATATAATTCTGGGAATGCCATGGTTGATGAAATTTGGTACTGTGACTTGGAATTTCAAGCAAAACAAAATGAAGTTTGTGTGGGGAGATACTCATCGTGTTTTGTTAGGTGTGCAAGAAATTATCCATAATGTTTTAGGATAGGAGCTGACTTAGATTTTGAATTACATTACTAGACAAGTTGAAATTCATTGCTAGGTGATTAAGGAAGATGTTCTTAATCTGTCCGATTCACCTGTGACATTGCTCCCATAAATCTTGGATCTTTTGGAGGAATTTTATGATCTGTTTGATAAACCACATGGATTACCTCCCAACCGAGCTTGCAATCATAGAATTCATTTACAGGATGGTGCTAATCCAGTCAACTTAAGGCCTTATAGATACTCTGCTCTACAAAAATCTGTTTTGGAGGAGATGATTAAAGAAACGTCGTTAAGTGGTATTATTAGGCTAGGTCATAGTCCATTTGTATCTCCAGTAGCATTAGTGAAGGAAAAAAAAAAAAAAAACAATACTAGGAGAATGTGTGTGGATTATAGGGATCTTAACAAGCAAACAATAAAGGATCATTTTTCCTATCCTTATAATTGATGATTTATTGGATGAGCTCAGTAATGCAACATATTTTAGAAAATTAGACCTTAAATCAAGGTATCACCAGGTCTTAATGCACCCCAAAGATGTGTACAAAATGGCCTTTCGCACTCATGAGGGTCATTATGAGTTTTTAGTCATGCCTTTTGGCTTGACTAACGCTCCTTTCACATTTCAAGGACTCATGAATGTTGTATTTAGACCCTATTTGAGAAGGTTCATCTTGGTGTTTTTCGATGATATCTTAGTGTACAATACTAGTATTGACTTGCACATCAAACATTTAAGGGAAGTTTTCCAAGTACTAAGGCAAGAACGGTTATTCCTTAAATGTTCAAAATGTGTATTTGGTGTCCAGTAGATTGATTACTTAAGGCATATCATATCTAAGGATGGTATAGTTAAGGATCCAAGAAAAGTGGAGGTTATGGCACAATGGCAGTCCTAAAGAATCTAAAACAGTTGAGTGCGTTCCTTAGGTTAGTAGGTTATTATTAGAGGTTCATCCAAGGATTTGTTTTAATTACTAGACCTCTGACTCAACTACTTAAAAAAGACTAGCTCAGATGGAGTTCAGAAACTCAGTTGGCTTTTGATCAGCTTAAAATTGCTCTCATAATCCCCTGTTCTCAGTTTACCTGACTATACCAAGGTCTTTGTGATAGAAACTGATGCAAGCAGCGAAGGGATTGAGGCTGTCTTAATGCAAGATAGACACCCTATGGCATTCATGAGCAAGTCGCTAGCTCCTAAACACTGTGGCTTGTTAGTTTATGAGCGGAATTAATGGCCATATTGCATGCCATTGACAAGTGGAGGCATTACCTTTGAGGTTGACATTTTGTGATCAAAACATATCACCAGTAGCGCTTAATGACCCCTAGTCAACAAAAATGGCTAATTAAGCTATTAAGACTTGACTATGAGATTGAGTATAAATCTAGTCAATCTAACATTGCTGCCGATTTTTTGTCTCATAGTTATCCAATTACTTTAAGTCAAATGGTAGTGCAAGTTTTTGCACTTGACTTATTGGCTAAAATCAAGGCCAGCTTTGTAAACCCCGGGAATTTTCACATTAGTACAAGACCTTATAATATATTTCATAAACTAGATAATAGATTAATATTTAGATTTTGGATAGATGAAGAATTTAGGAATCAAATAAAGAAATTCTTTAACCCTAGTTAATACCGAAAACGAGATTTCGTATCTTGAATAAATAATTCAAGATATGATCTAAAATTTAAACCCGAAAACCTGATATACAAATATATTTAAATAAAAGATATGAATATAGAGATTAAATGATTGTTTTTGATTCTGATAATGATCCGAGATTAGAATAACGAGTAGTAATGAGTTTATATTTAGACTTAAACCTTAAATTCAAGATTCCTAGTTAAAATTAAAAGCTACTAATAATAATTCATGTTCAGTATCAAAATTAAAGATATATATATATATATATAGTTTGGTTTCTGTATTAAGTCCAATACTGCATAAATGATTATTTATGCTCATAAACAGAAAACGATAATCCAAAAATGAACCGTTAAGTTTTTAAATACATAACGAAAATATAAACTGTCGAATAACTCAAAATCTAAACTCCAAACAAATAATCGGATCACGCTATTGTTCTAAACTGAGCTTTCTTAAGCTATTGAGGCCTGAAACAAAAATTGACCTGACGAGCTTAAGAAATCCAAATCGCGGGAGATAAAATTATACGAATAAATAACTACGTATATATATATATATATATAACCTAAATTTGTATTATTTAAAAATCTAAGTGGTTTGTATAATTTTATACACATATTTTTGTACAAAAACTTCCAAATATTAGCTAATTTATACCCGTATAACTCGTTTAATTAACTCAAAACTTAACTAAAATAATAAACTAATATATTTATATATTTTGGGCTGCTGCATTCGGTGCAAATTTTGGAGGAAGAAAGAGGAGTCGAAATATGGCTCAATAATGCAATTCCAAGTCAACAAAATCAATCTCAACAACCTATCAAATGAGGACAACTCACCTCAGCATTTAATGAAATGTAAACAACAGCCAAGAGACATCAAATTTGGAGGAAGAATCGGAGGAGAAGCAGCCGTAACTTCTTCCTTTTCCTTCTTCTATATATTTGTGTGTTAAAGGATATTAATGAGGAACAAACAAAACTCATTCATTCCTAAGTTCCACAACAAGAAATAGACTCCAAATAACAACCAAAACGAATCAAAAACAGAAAACAAACCGATCTTAACATCCAAGTTCAGATCAAAGGAAAAACAAAGCCAAAAACCCTTGAATACGAACTCAAAGGTAAATTGAGGTAACTCGAGTTATTTTCGTTCAAATCAAAGCTTTGTAACTGACTTATAATCATCTTAGGAACGTAATAAACACAAATACGAGCTTCAGATTACATCAAACGAGCTCCAACGAGGTAATAATTCAAAACCCTAGTTTTATTTTCTAAAAATCGAGATCTATATATATATATATATATATGTTTTTAAACGTATTGAAAGTTGTTTTATGTCTTTATATATGATATATAAACACTTATAAGTAGTTTGAGTATGTTTTTAAAGTATAAAAATCAAAGAATATGAATTGAACCGAGGAGGAAGATGATGAACAGTACAACACTGCCTCAAGGCCGGCAGTGTAAACGCTGAACGCCGGCGGCTTACATGGATAGGCCGGCGGCTTATAGGCGGCTTACACTGATCAGAGGCTATGTAAAATAATTTTCACGTAAAACATGAACATAAGCCGGCTACTTGGAGATCTACGTCGACGGCGTAGGGCCGGCGTACGTTGAAAGCCGACAGCTTTCAACACCGGTACACTCGATATGAAAATTTCTATAAAACCAATTTTACACCGGCACCTGGGAATGAAGGCCGGCGGCCTTGAGCCGGCTTACAGTCAAAATTTTCCAACGAAAGCTTTTTCGAACCCAAACAGAAACTACATATATATATATATATATATATAATATGCCTACTGAGTATATATACATGAGGATGCAAGAATCTATAGATAGTTAGTTTAATACAAATATTCAAGCCTATTTGGATTAATGTCTAATAACTTTTAAAACCCTAGAATTAAGAAAAATATTTAGTATTAATTAAAGTTAGTATTAGTCTAATATTTGTTTTATCAAGATAAAATAGGTAAGAATGGAAATTGAAATAAGCTAATTTCTTGAGTAATATGACTTCTAAAAATAACAAAACAATTATGCGAGATAAAATAAGAGAAACGCGACTACACGAAGTATTAATAATCACCAAAATATCGAGTCTAGGACACTAATCACAAATAGGAATTTAGTTAAAATTGTATTAATGAATACTTTGTCTTAAATAGGTAACTTTGACTCATTAGAGGATCTACCAGCGGATTACTACGATTGAGTCAGTATGAGCAGGTGAGTAATTCAGTCATATTGTACTGGTTGTGATTGTAAATAGTCAAATATGTAATGCAAGATAATCAAATGAATGTTTGTTGAGAGTATGATATGATCTGATTGTATGATTGTTAAAATATCATTATAAAAGTGATAATGCAATGATTGATGTTGTGAAATAGTGCAATGATGATTGTGTGTAATGTATGGTCACCCTGAAATTGATTAAGAATTATGGACTTAACAAAATAATATGAACATGCATTGCACGAATTGCATTATTGCATATATGGTTGTGACAGCCTGCTACGTATTAATATTTCGGATCTCTGTTTTCGTTTGGTTGTTCTAATGTGTTCTTCCAAGGTTCTCTTTGGTCTGGCGGTCCTATGAGGAACTAAAAGGCACCGAAGAACGTCGCCCGTAGAATCGCTTTGAAATGATTAATACTTAGGGAGTTTCTAAGAGAATTGCAGGAGATGATCAGTTTAATCAACTATATTAAGAGTGATAACTTAAAATGAGAAATTGCTGATGCTCCTGTGTACTTAGTCTCTCCTGGGCAGGTGGGTCATTAAGATTTGGTTCTTCAACCCATTAAAAAAAGGGCGTAAATCTTTTTCCTGTTTGGATTCTAGATCATCCAAACTTGTATCTGTGCATATGATTGAGTGCTTGCATTACATATGATTGGCTAATAACTTGTGTGATGTATGGTATGTCTGGTTATTCACTGAGCTGTGGTTTCGCTCATACTCCTACAGTCTTTTCAGGTTCACTTTACGACCCTGGTTAGTTACATCTAGGAATATGGCTCCGGTAAGAGCTTTGAAGCTAGAAGTCTACAGATATATTTTAGTTTGATGGTTATGTACTATTAGAATAGATTATTTAGTTATGTACTTCCAAAGAACTATATGGTTTGTAATAGTAATGTAATGTTTATTCACTAAGTTATTTCTTTCATATATTTGTTATTTCTTATCAAGCAACTAAAAAAGATCCTGTTGTTTTGAAAACCTGTCATTCTCTGAAAGTAATCTAGTGATAGTATTCAAGTATAACTTGTTTACTACTACTAGGGTACTATCGGGGTGTGACAAGCTTAGATTTGGATGCTGATTACAAGTTGAAAATTCAACTTTAGAAGAAAGGACAAACTGTGGGACACTATTCTTACAAAGATCATATATTAAGACGCAAAGGGAGAGTAGTAGTAGGTTCTTCACCAGCTTTCAGACACAAACTATTACAACCTTACCATGGAAGTCCTTTGGGTGGTCATTTAGGTGCTAATGTGACATACAAGAGGATATCTATGGTGTTCTATTAGCCTAAATTAGAAAGACATGTAAGGCAATTTGTGAGGGAATGTGACATTTGTCCACGTTATAAGTATGAGAATGCAGCCACTTTAGGGCTTTTGAGTCCCTTGCAGATACCTAATGAATGTTAGCAGGATATAAGTATGGATTTTATCAAAGGTTTTCTTAAGTTTAATGGGAAGGAAGTGATATTGGTGGCAGTAGATTGGTTGAGTAAGTATGGCCACTTTATTGCTCTTGCCTATCCTTATACAACAGTGGCATAGGTCTTCTTAGATAATATCTATAAGCTGCATGGTCTACCAAAATATATCACTTCTGATAGAGATCCCTTATTTGTCAGTGTTTTTTGGAAGGAATTTTTCAAATTACAAGGTGTAGATCTGAACATTTCCATGGCTTACCATCCACAAATGGATGGTTAAATCGAAGTGGTTAACAAGTGTCTCGAAACATATCTGAGATGTGTTACTAGGGAAGTTCCTAAAAGATGGGTTTAGTTTCTCGTTTTAGTTGAATGTTGGTACAACACCAACTTCCATTCTAGCTCTAAACTAACACCATTCGAGGCACTGTATGGATATTCTCCTCCTTTACATCTTCCCTATATACCAGGTGATTCTAAGGTTGAGGCTATTGATAGATTACTGACTAATAAAGAGGATTAGATGAAATTGTTGAAATTCCATCTTCGAAGAGCTCAACTAAGGATGAAACAAGTTGAATATAAGACTCCAAGTGATAGGGAATTTAGGGTTGGGGATATGGTGCTACTCAAACATCAACCCTATCGACAGAGATCCATCCAATCAGTAAGAAACAACAAGTTATCTACTAAGTATTATGGACCCTACAAGATATTGAAGCACATATGGTTAGTAGCTTACCGATTAAGGTTATTAATAGTGGCTGAGATCCATCCTATGTTTCACGTTTTGCAACTTAAGAAGCATTATGGTCCTCGACCTGATGTCTCTTCTGTTATACCTACAATGGATCAAGAAGAGGAACTAGAACCAAGTGCAATATTGGAGCGAAAAATGATTAAAAGGGGAAATAAAGCTGAAACCATGGTTCTTATCTTATGGAGAGGCAAGGAGATCAGTGAAGCTACTTGGGAATTTTGCCATGATCTGTTGTTGCGATTTCCAAACCATCCCTTGTGGTCAAGGGATTCAGATGGGGAGGGGAATGCACTAGGGTTTGTGAGCTTGGGACAAAGTGTTCTGTGGAAGTAGGAAGAGGAAAGTTTAAGTTTGAAGTACAAGTGCATGGAGCTTTAGTGTTTGATAAGCTTGTGTCGAAAATGGATGGGCTTGGACTGAAGAAAAGCTAGGCTAGACTACTGTCAAGTAATAATGTTATAGGCTAAGAAATATTATTTTTACAACCTATTAACATATTATTACAAAATTAATATTATTATTATTCATTACTTAATAGGGGTAATGTCGTAATTGGTATATGAACTTTGAACAAATGTGTAATTAGCTACCTAAGCTTTTAATTTGATCAATTTGATACCTGAATTTTGAAATTGATGAATTTGGTACCTGAAAGAATTTTTCATGCATACCAATAGTACCTTTGTTAAGTTCTTTGATGTACTAAATTGATTAATTCAAAGATTTTTAGGTACCAAATTTATTAATTTTAAATTTCAAGTATCAAATTGATTAAATTAAAAGTTTATGTAGCTAATTGCATATTTGGTCAAAGATCAGATATCAATTGTGACATTGCCACTTACTTAATATGCTCGCATGTTGTTGTAACCAACTGATGAGTTGGTAGCTTTAGCACCTATAATTTGTATCTTTAAGAGCAAAATTAGTTATAGTCATCATATTCATGTCTTACACACTATATATACACCTCCTGTGTAATGCCAAAAAAAAAGAGAAAAATCAAATACAAAATCCTTTGCTCCAATTACTTGCATCCGAGTAATATAGTGTTGTATTCGACATAACTAAGCTGCATTCAACTTAATTTTATTTTATTAATGGAAATTCACGTTTCCGTTTCGCAACAGATAAAAGATTGGTGGATTGATTGATTTATTCAATATTCTTTGAGAAGTAGCCAGCTAATTCAATTTTTGTAAGTCTCTATCCAGTGGTGGTAATTTTCCATCTATTTAAGGTTAATATTGAGTTGAGTTATAACTGATAATTCTTATTATAAATCCCCTTCTTGATCAATTCATCTAGAGAAATAATTAATGATTGCCAATCATAGAATGAAGTTTAACATTCTTGATTCATCTTGTCATTAATGTCATGGAATTAGTTCATTGTGGAGATCTACAATTACCACAAAATCTAAATAGGAAATCATGTGCCCAAGTTCTTGCACCATTTGATTATTTTCACATGCTAGTACACGATGACAGTAGTGTTGCATTATATTGTTTTGTTAATTGTTGGTCCAAATTTAACAATAGACAAATGCACAACTGAACATTTTTGTTATCAAGCATTCGATCATGATCGAAGTGCTTCTCTTGTACCAATTTATGTGTCATGTCTTCTATGAAAGTTGTTTATTTTGCTGGGTAGTTCCTATAACTGCGTTAATTAATTGTTTCAGACTTCCTCTATAGCATGGATATGTTGGACTTGTAGACCTGATAGCTTTCTTTCATATAATTATTTTGGCCATAGATTTTAGGACCTAATTTATTTAAAATTTAAACTTTTTTGGTTCTTCTAAAGCTGATGAAAGTTTATTTTCTTTCTGCAGTTTAAAGTACATTAATGTTGCCATGGTCACAGTCCTGAAGAATGTCACAAATGTGATTATAGCAGTTGGTGAAATGTACAGTGTTTTCATTAAATTATCTTGAAGAAAAGTGGCTATTGAATGTGATGAACTGCGTGATATATTGTTATTGGCTATCACATCTCAACTTTATCCTCTTTGCACAACACTGTTTGTACACATTTCTCTGAACATAGTTTCTTTACAACATGATGCTTTTTGTACAATGATCTATAGTATGAAACATTTTAAATGTCAAAATGTTGATATATGGTGAAACTTGTTGAGTAGATCATTTCAGCAATATCTAGAGGGATCACCGATCTATCTTTTCATGCAATTGGCTATACGTGGTAGATTTTTAATTATTTCTTGATAGTATCATATTCAGTGAGTTGACTAACTCATTAATAAACAACTCTATCCAAAAGTGGAGACCCTTTGTTTATCTATATAGTTTGATGTTTTGTTCAAATTTTTGTTTAGATTTTTTTTATCAATAATATTGTCGAGCATGGATTTTGATTTCCGGTTCAATTTCTTTTAATCCTATTCGTACTAAACCTTAACCCATTCAATACGAATCCTCGACTAAGAATTAAAGAAAATTTTGAATTTTGAAAATATTTTGGAGTCGCCACTCAACTAAAGTCGAGAAAAAGGATAAACCAAAACCAATGGATAAGTTGATTTTGGTTTTGCTACTGATCCGTGAAAAAAATTGTTTTGAAAATGAGAAGCAGAAATTTACTTGAGTCCGGGAGCTAACATATTAAAACCTAAACGGTTACTACTTTAACTTTTCAATTTTAAATTGCTTTCTTTTAAACCCTAATTTCAAATTCTAAACTATTTACAAAGATCTAACTAACTAATCCTATGGCTAATATTTACAAATATGTACAAATTTACGAATTTAATCAACTAATCAAATTCCATCAACAATCATATATAATCTAAGAACTCAAAATAGTGAAATTAATCAAATTCTATCAATATTAACATATTCTAAACTAAACTAAGAGAATCAATAAAATCAAATCAAACAAATTCACAAAAATAATTTTTTTACATATTTTGAGTCGCCCATTTAGGTGCCTATATATCCACTAATCGGGATTAGACAATACGTAGTTCTTTAATGAAAACTTTAATTTGTTGATCAATTTTAGAGTTTTTAATTCTTTTCGCTTTAAATTTGTTAAATTTTAATAGTTTTGGCAAAATTAGCTTTTTGATGATATGGATCCTAAGATTTATCAATTTAAGTTCTTGCTATTTCATAAAAATCAAGTTTTTTTTCTAAGTGACAAAACTTTTTAAGGAAACATAGCATATCAATTCATATGTTATCATTAATTAAATTATCACAAGAAATCAAATTTCACACATACAGGAGAAAAAAATGTTATTACAAATATATAAAAGATGAAATATTTATAACATCAAATGATGTATCGTGGATATCATGGTTATCATATAATAACTTATTATTTGAATACATCATGGCAAAGGTTCAATCTATGTCATTACAGTATTTAAAAAAAAAAAACTGAATTTATTAGTCAAGAGATTATAGTAAAAGTTAAAATCAAAGTGCTATGATAATATTAATAAATCAAATTTATGAAAATCAATTGACAAAGCTATAATAAATCTTGTCAAGATAAAAATTAATTTAGGAATTTTAATAGCAATATTATACAATATAAACCTAAGAATTTAATATATAAACAATATTACAAAGCAATCACTCAAAAAGACATATTAATTAACCTCATGTTTTGAATGCCTAAATAACTATTAAGGTAATATTTATTATGTCAGAATCTTATTATTGTTTATTATTTTTCATTATTACAATGCTACGATAATTCATTAACTTATAATATTATATTACTAGTATGCTTTATTAAGTAAAAAAAAAGGGCTTTTCTGATAATTGAACGCGTGTGGGGGAATTGATAGTCGGAGCTCCGACTGGTCGACTTGAGACAGATGAATGTGGAGTTGGGTTGGGGTAATCACAGGGCGATGCGGTGGCCGAATAGGGGGATTTTGAAGCCCTCGATCTGCCGATTGCTCCGATTTTCCTTTTTTTTATGAAGAATTTAAAATTAGAATGTTGAAACCTAAATTTAAGAACACCAAGATAAAATCAAAAATTGAAAATAAAATTAAAAGTATTGAGAGAGAGCAGACCTTTTTTTTTTTTTAACAGAAGATGGGGAGGCTATTTATATGTTTTAATTCGGCTCAAAATTTTCCTATATAATCGATTGAGAATCTAGGGTTCTAAGAAACGGTTTTCATAAATTCAAAAGAAATGGAGCAAAAACGGTTGTAACTTTCCAATTAAATGTCTGGTAAGATATGTCTTTCTCATATTATAATGACCCAAATCTTCAATCTTGCCTAAAAAACGAATTTCACGTACTTTTAAGTTTTTGAGGAAACTAAAAAAACGCGTTTTTTTCAATTTTTAAGCCCGAATTTGAAACAATTATTATTGATGAAAACGCGTAATCTACATACCAAATTAAACTACTCCATACCTAGTTTCCATATGTGCATTCGATTCGTGGAAATCGGGTCTGGAAATGGGCCCAAAGAGGGCTTAGAAGATTAATAGTATTATTATTTTATATATTTTTTAAATTTTCTGCATATTATACTATATTATATATGTATATATATTACATCTATTATATTTATTTCTCTTGATTTGATTTATTTTCCTAATTTTCATTTCTAATCCTAATACTTATAATTGCAAATATTCCTTTAATTTAGCCATATATATACTAATATTAACATCTAATTATCAATAATTTGACAAAAATAAATTATCAAAATGAGGTGTCTACAAATATGATTCTTTGTATTATGCAGTTCATTCATTGTGTAAAATATTGTGTGATATGATAAAAGCTTAATAGCAATAAACTAGGAGCTTCATAATGGTCTTTTTAAGTGTAAACTTCAAGTATTGATTCAAACTTAGCATTTGATATCAGTGTAGTAGATGTATTTTCTATGTTTACAAATGCACATGGTATATCAGTTCAGCTTCAATTTGCATATAATGGTTCTGAAGCTGCTGTTTGTTAAAGATTTATGGTTGGAAGACAGTTTGTTAAAGCCAGAGGGTCCGCTAGATGTACATTCTTTATGTTGATACTTTGTTTAGATCTTTCTATCCATGGTTGGCAAGCTTTAAGTAGCAAAAGTTTTGGAAAGTAGCGCAAAAAGATCAAAAGTGGTTTAAATAACGAGATCACAGGTAGACAATGTGCTTCTTACTATGAAAATATTGAGTGACCTGCAAATGCTCAAATTCCTTGGGTTCATGATGATCTAATAAATGAACAGTTTATTCAACCACTAAGCACCATCAAAATTTTCTAATACTAATTAACCATGTTTTTTTTAATCATTTATTTAGGTAAAGTAGCCGCTTATTTCTAGTGTCTACTGGATTTTTGTGTTGGAAAGTAAGGTGATCCTCCATTTTTTCAAATCCATTCTCTTTATATGCTCATGGAAGAGTTACTCTTTCTTGTTGTAATTTCTCCCCATGATAATTGGAAGCAGGGGAAATATAATGTGGCCCTGGCATTATTTTACATTTCTAAACAAAATCTGTACTATTGTCTAGCGTACCAAGCTCATTATTATTCAGCAAGCTTATGTTCATAACATTAATTAATGTCGAAAAAAAGTCTTTGATTGTTTGATCATTTGCAATTATAGTTTTCTAAGTTTAGATTCAACAATATTTATTATCTGCATAAGAGAGACATCAAAATTTCAGATGGTTTTATTTGAACAGAGCATGTCAAATATTTTCAAATTGGCGCTAGCTTCTTGAGTATGCTTATTGTACAAATGATCTGTTCCCACTTTCATCACTATGAGGACTTGACATTTATGCTTTAAGATGGAGCCTAATCCTATTTAACTTTTCCTGTACCAAATGGAACTTTATCCTTAATAGGGCATTCTAGAAGAGGATGGCTAGCACATGTTTACATGGAAGAATTTGGTGTTTCTAACATATCTTTGTTGCTGACTCTTGGTACTCCCACTTGTATGTCATAATTGGCTGAATATGGAATTTAATCTTATTTCTTTTCTAGAGTTGATTCAACAAATATTCTTCTTTCTTAGCTTTTGAATTTGACATGCAATATGATACCTGAAGTTTTCATTTAGGCCACCTCCTAAAGGTCTACCAAGGGTTGTAGATCAAACATGGGTCTATTGGACTATGTTGAAAAGAATTGTGCCAAAGCAGTTTATAGTCTTGAGCTGAAGTTTGTGTGTAGCAAGAAGGTAAGCAGGCTTCCTTACTAATGGACTAACATTTTAATTCCAACCATTTTATGGTGTCTTTGGCCCAAAAAAAAAAAAAAAAAATCATTTTGTGGTGTCTATTTCCTTCTTTAATTATGAAAAGTAGTTTGTTTTTTGGAAAGTTGCCTTCAAAACACAAATGAAACGTGTCTTGGTTTTATTAAGGGCATATTTTCTTGTAGAAGATGACATCAACACAATTGGAACAGCAGAGACTAGTCTGAAGTGAACTCAAATGAGAGATAATCTAACATAAAAAATGTATGATGAATTGAGGGCATGCCACAAAAATTAGAAAGTTGCTTTTTTGGATAATTACTTGTACTTTTTTTGGTTATTGTAAACTTTCAAGTGTTGAAAATTGCTTGATATTGCAAATTGGATTATGATAGTTATTGTAAATGTATATTCTTTTTGATGATTTACTATTAATTTAATAATTAGTTAATATTGTTCATTATTACTATTCACTAATAATGTAATAATTAATATTGATCTAGATATAATCAAATTGATATGTAATTAATTAGCTTGATATTGATAGTATTAATTTAATTAATTTATATTCATTCAATATTAAGCTAATTAATTTATTATATGAATATTTAATATTTTAATTTGGTAGCAAATTTTTGCAAAAAAAAAAAAAAAGTTTAATTATGGTTTTTATTTAATATAATATGTAATTAATTTAATTGTATATAAAAATTAATCTTTTTAAATTGTATTTATTAAATCATATAATTAATTAATTAAATAAATATATTACAACATAAGAATATAATGGTTAAAATATAATGTCCTGTTCTATACTGGTGCATACCAATCACTAAATAGCATAAAAATCTTTATTAAATACCATACATACTAAACGTGTTATAAGAAAATTATTCTTTCCGGTACTTTTTATACAAAGCTGTCTAATTCCTCTTATCCCGTTGAGTTCTCGTAACCAACCGAACCATATAGTGCATGGTAAGAGGCATGTGCGTTGCGTGTGTTTCATCTGTAGGGCCGCACGGAAATTTGCACAACTCGAATTTTTCATACCTTTAACCTTTAATGCACCTTGTTCGAGAAGATAATGCTCTTTTCTTTAAATTTCCATATAGAACCCATGCAAAACTACTTTTAATGCCTTAACTAACATGGGGCTACTCCCCTTGCATCGCCGATTTTCTTGGCTTTTGAAATAGGCCAATCGCTTCAACTAATTCAATGAGTCTTATCTTTCTTTAGCCTTTCCTTTTGCCAATTGCCTTGTTACTTGCTGATCTCCAGCTCCTAATGTGAGTTGATTATTCTTCATGTCAATGATTACACTGGCAGTGGCCAGGAACTGCCTTCTTCAGTTATATCCAAGACTAAAAAGTCAAGCAAGAAAGAAAATCGATTAACTCGAAGTAAAACATCTTTGATTTTCCCTTCCGGATTCTAACTGGACCCATCTACCATCTAAATGGTAGTGTCTGTATCTTCCAGTTCATATTGCAGGCCTAACATTTCCACCATTGAAAGCGGAATCAAATTTACACTTGCTCCTAGGTCAATGAGAGCATTTTAAACGATGTATTGCCGATTGTACATTCAATTGTAACTCTTCCTAGTGGTCAACTGTGGTTTCTCTTCAAGCAACGGCTCTTGGATCTCCTTCAACATGGTTTTGTCCTTTGGAGACTCTTGCTTCTCAAGAATTGCTTCAGACTCTTTAGATGGAATTCCTCTCCACGATATCTTTTTGTGATTTAGTAGTAGAAGATTTTGATTCAACTGCCTTACTGATCTTCTCTTCCAATCTATCAAATTTGACTATCATCAACTTTGCCAATTTCACAAAAGTGATTTCCCTCGTTTCTTCGGAGATTTGCAATCTTGATTGACGTAGTCATGACGTGAACTACTGCCTTACCCTTCTTGGATCTTTCACCCTTTTCTGTAATAACACTTGATATTAATGTTGGAATCAGTGATGAAATCCATTAAAAATATTTCCAATATATAGTATACCATCATTTTAGGTAAAGGAAGAAGAAGTGATAAAGCTAAAGTAACTAACAATAATATTGAATTGTTGCTCTCCGTGGTGATTTGTTATTTACGGGATCGTGTGAATGGAGTGAGCATCTAATATTTCTTTTTTTTTTTTGGGGAAGTCATGATGTACACGTTTGTTTCTTGATGAGACTGTAACTTACGCACTATAAGAATATTGCAAATTTTGTCTACCAACTCAATTAGAAGTAAAGCCAAGAATCAAAGGTAACAATCAGTCTGTAACTTGATCCAATAATATATGCCACAGGCATTGGATGCAACAACAACAACAACAATTATTGGTCCTAGCTACCAAACAAGAAGGGAGGGGTGAATTGTTTGTTATTGAAAACTTTTACAAATTTTTTATTTTATGTGTGCTGTAGATGAATGAATGCAATGCAATAAGAAGTAAAAAAAAAAAAAAAAAAAAAAAATTTAAGTGTGGAAAATAAATGAAGTTTGAGATTTATAGAGATTCATTTTTTTGAGCCAATCCTCTCTTTCAATTCCATTGCTGATGATCCAGTTATCATGCCCCAAGAGGTACCCTAAACACAGCAATCCACTACGTACAATATTAAAACTTAGGAATGACTTTCCTTAGTCATTCAAAAGTTTCGATACCATACATAAGGCATGAGGTATGTAATTTAAGATAGTAGTAAAATGACATACAATAAATACTAAACGGTACTTCATAACTTAAAAATTAATAGTCTTACATCATCTTAGGGGCATTCCCCTAATAAAGTCCCCAAAATATTGTCATATTAACAAAATCTATACCAAAGCAAGATAAACATAATCTAAGACATTTTCAAGGAATTCTATTATAAGGTCTTCATGTAGAGTTTCTTCAAAAGCTCTCCAAAAAGCATAATTCTTACTCGAGCAAAGGAGACCTTAGGTTAAAAAATACATATAGACCTGCGATATCAAAAATCTGTTGAGGTATAAGTATAGCTAGCTTAGTGAGATAATT
This sequence comes from Combretum micranthum, assembly GCA_024138025.1. Taxonomy (NCBI): domain Eukaryota; kingdom Viridiplantae; phylum Streptophyta; class Magnoliopsida; order Myrtales; family Combretaceae; genus Combretum; species Combretum micranthum. The sequence continues at coordinate 209,043 of JAMXBD010001230.1, forward strand.
CCTTACACAAGATATACATGTACTAAAACAAACAAACAAGTTTGTTAACAAGCATATGAAATGCAACATCCTTATGATCGAATAAATACATACAATTAACTAAAATTCGTATGTAGAATGGATTTACACGGTCTATATCAAGGGTTAGAGAATGCTTTGAATAGGCCCATCAACCTCCTTGAAATTTATGCACGCATCTTGAGGTTCCAATCAACCATACTACTAGTCTCAGGTTTTCTTACCCAAAGCGATTGATCCTGTAAGGCTATACTATAAGGTCGTATTCCTTGAACGACCTAATCCCCCATGAAGTAGCTAAACAACTTACCATTCCGGTCCCAAGCAAAGAAATAGTAGCAAAATGCGAATGTGACTCACTAAATGACATGCATGATCAATTTATTTTAAAAGGAGTTTCTAATCCGTAATTAATTTCGATTTAAGGTGATCAACCCATATTCGCACACGTTTCAACATAAACATGGAAACAGATTATATAATTCAATCAGTTAAGCTCCGATATGTTTATTGTTTATTGATCAAGCATAATAAATCACATAAATAATACCCATAATATCTCATATGCATTCCATTTTTATCTTTCCTTACAATCTAGTGCTTTATTTTACAAGCATATATAAGAGTAAATACGACATAATAGAAAACTCACTCAACCATAGGGATCGCTATCAGTCAAAGTAATATTTAGGAAATGATATATCACAATCTTCGTCACCTAAATAAAGGGAATAACCAAAATGAGTATTTCGTTCTAGTTCTACTTAAATTTCTAGCTCTAACTATTAATTTTTCTTAGTTATAAAAATTCCAACTTAAAATGATCATAACTTGCTCATTATAACTTGGAATTTCTCATATGAGTAGTCATTTTCTACCTACTTTGAATAATCTATCCATTTCTAAGGTTATTTTTAACATTTAAGATCCTTTAGGATTCGGAATCATGTGTTATAGAATGTACGCTGAAGGTTCCAGTCCTTGTTTTTATCAATTTTTTAAATTTTTACTTCATTTGGACCTATAAATCATGTATAGAACATTTCTATCTTTAGAAATCATATAATAATGATAATTGCTCACATATCATGCATGATCCTAGTGATGTTACTCAAAATAGAAAATTTATTAAAACAACTTTCATGAAAGGTAGAAAAGTTAAGTTTTTGGAAAAATTACTATTGATGTTTAAATAAATTTCAACTCTTAATTTTTTTAAAATATGAGTAATTACTACAAGTCATGATTTTATATTTATTTTGAGTTTATGAATATGTCATTTTTATAATAAAATTCTTTTAGTTAATTATTTCCAAAACATGAATTGTAGAAGCTGGTGGGAAAAAAATTATTCTAAGTTATATTATCCTTAAAATTTCTTAAGCTTTGGCATACAAGAATAATTTAAATGCCTTGTTATAAATTTTTATTTTTGATAAAAAGTTTCGTTGTATTGAAAAAGAGTTTTAAGCAAACATTTTTTATGCCAAGAAATCAATATTCATATTTAAAAATTTATTTCAGACATAATAACATCACTATGAACTTACATGGACATGAGTTTAAAAAATTAATATTATGAATGTAAAACAAAATTTATCAGCACAACCTCATACCAAGGATAAATAAAACAAATAAGAACATAAAGTTGTTAGAATAAAAACATGGGAGTCTTAGCTTGTTATTGAGACTCCACGGGATTTGAAATAAATACAATCAACATATAAAATAAAGATAACCATAAAGAAATAAAATATGGAAGTCTTAGATTTATCAGGGCTTTTCAAAACATGAAATATTTCTAGTCTCACAAAATTGAAATAGATAATAAGAAATTATGGGCGTTTTAGCTTTTATTTCAAGGCTTCCTGAGAATTGGATTACTCCAGTTTGGACTTGAAAATGGACAAGTCCAAGACTAAAAGTTGACTAGTCCTATAAAAGTATGAAATAATTAACGTGCATGAAATAAAAAGCATAAGATAAAAGAGTTATATTAGTGAGCATTTAAGCTCTGAAAATTATAATTATTACATATGCATATTATCATATAAGAAGTCAAGTTAGTAACATGAACAAAATAACATAATATGAACATAAATATAACATAATATTGTGACATGAGCCTAATATGTTGTCTTATATTTCCATTCTTAGCATCAAGCATCATGGGAATTATTTTTAAAAAACATATAAAACATACATTACATGTCATGCAATAAATATCTAAGAAGAGAATGTTTAGAATATTTACCTAAAGAAAGATGATTGTGTAGGAATATAGAGAGAGTGTGTTTGAGAGGAAAATTTTAGAGAGAAAAGTTGAGAGTAAATTTTGGTAGAGTTTTGTTATGTGTATGAGAAGTGTGAAGAAATGAAAGAGGGAAAGTGTATTCATAGAGAAACGTGGAGGGAAATTGATGGAATAAAATAAATTGAAAAAAAAACTAAGAGGAAAGGAGGGGGGGGGGGGGGGGGGGGGGGGGGGAGGGAATGGGATCATGCCAGCCATAGAGAGAGGAGAGAGGGAGAGATTAAAAATTAATTTTAAAAGAAAAAAATGTAATGTAGTATAAGAGAAATTAAGTAAAGTATAGTAAAAAGTAGTGTTAGTAACGCAAATTTTAAAAATAGGTGTATAAGTTGTATCTGACGTTTTTATGAGCCATAAAAATTACATATGATATTTTATGAGTTTCTTAATATTTTACTAGTCTAGATTGTTTGTCGGAATATTTTTTCTCAACTTGCATGTCGGTGTCTTAATTTTGAAACTGATCCCGTCGATTTCGAAATGCTTGAAATTGTACCAAATCTGATCATTTTAAGACTTATACTATATATTCGGTTCATAATTTGGGTTTATCTCATTTTGCGAATTTATTTAATATTTTAGGGTTTTGTAAACTGTCTGGTCCAGTCTAGGGTTTCTAAGACTCAATGTTGACTTGGTTTGACTCTAAGGTTCCGGTTTCAATTCCGGCTCTAAGGTTTACTCATAAAACCATGATCTGATCGAGGTCAGGCACATGTTTCCACAAAATCGAAACATGGAACACATTATGCACTCCAGAAAGATTCATTAGTAAAGCCACGCGATAAGCAAGACCTCCTACTCTTTCGAGTATCTCAAAGGGTCCTATATATATATTTATATATATCTTAGACTAACTTTCCTTGGGCGCGTACTCGGTGTATGCTCTTGATAGGGTTAATCTTTAGATTAATGATCTCTACCTCGAACTCGAGCGTCCTTTTTTAGTCAGCTCAGCTCATTTGTCGATCCTAAGCTTCTTTCATTCTTTATTGAATGACTCGCCTTTTCTTGACGTCTTGTCCCAGTTGGGTCCGATTGCATGCTTCTCTACGTTGTCTCAAAACAAAGGGGATTTATAGCATCTTCCATAAAAGTTTTATATTGTGGCATTTGGATTGTTGAGTGATAACTATTTTTGTAGGCGAATTCACAAGGTAAGTGTATGTCCTAACTTCCTCTAAACTCCTTAACATAGGCGTGTAACATATCCTCTAAAATCTGAATTGTTTGCTTCAATTGGTCATTAGTTTGTAGATGATATGCTGTATTGAAATGTAGCTTGGTTCCCAAGCATCTTTGTAGACTCATCTAGAGCTTAGACACAAATCTTGGATCTCAATTCAACACAATTCCAGCTAATATTCCATGCAAATGCACTATTTCCTTTATGTAAAGCTTACCCAGCTTGTCCATTGAGAACGTCATGTTGATTGGTAGGAAGTGAGCGGATTTGGCCAGACAATCTACAAGAACCCATATGGCATCATATCCTGTTAACGTCCTTGGTAGTAGTTACACACAAAATCAATGTGATTTGATCCCTAGTTGGTTCGTTGGTCTTCAGATTTAAAACCATTTTAAAAAAGCGAAGTTGAATTTTTAAAAATTTATAAAACCAAGAAGTTCTATTCATCTTCAGAAGTAACTACCAACATCAGGCAAGTACACCTATTGAAGTAGCATAGAAAATATTAGGTCGTATTCGAAGGGATCGTTGGCATCTACCATGCTCACATTTCTTCTATTATTTAGTCAAAGAAAATTTAGACAATCATAATGAAAACAAAATTTATACTTAAGTTAATGAATATACACAAGTTTTCAGGGCAAATCATAAGATAAACTTGTTAATGCAAGATGAAAAGCCTTAGGGGTTGCTTCACTAAGACCTTATCATGTGATTTCTACGTAAACTTATAGAGTTGTACACTGGTATATTTTCTCTATTGAATTCATAAATGTAAATTAAGGCTTTTTTCAAGTTAAAAAATTCTAGATCTAGACCAGACCACTAGAATCTCTTTACAAGTTATCAACAGTCTAGATTGCATAAAGTTTAAGAATCCTTTGTTTTAAAACCAACCTAATTAATTTTTATAAAATGCAACAGAAAGCTTTACCATCTCTCTCTTAAGATGATTATAAGCAACTCTATTAGTAGCTTAGATCTATTTAAAAGAATGATCTCCCAATCTATTCGGTTGTAATCAAACATGAATCTAAAAGGTGCACTATGCATTTAAACTCACTAAATTAAGTTTTAGCTACTAATTAAAAATATCTAGTGATAATTGTTAAAATATTTTGAAATCACATGAATCGGGTCTTGGATCCGCAAACCATAAGTTAAATGTTTATTTCTCCATAGATGTAGACATTAAGCACAGATTATTGAAGAAATAATATGGAATTAAAGATAAAATTACAAATTATGCATAGGGCCTTGCAAAAACAAACATCGAGTTTCTAATGAATTATCTAGAAAACTTCGAGATTTCTAAAGTAAAAAGAAACAGTTCTTTTGCCCAAGAATTCTCTCTCTACACTATGTTAGGAATTTTTTACATATGATATAGGTCATTCTTTCACATGCCTATGCACGTTTATTTATAAGCTAGAGGCACAGAAATCATGACGATTTCATTTGCTAATGCGGCAGATTCTTCTAACCGAATTCATTATTTACTCTTATGTGCACATCATAAATGCCAACTCATAAGGTCACTGTTCGAGGGGTAAGGTCAAGCGCTCCAATGTTGCTTGAAAGACAGGGCTTGACTTAAGCTGTGGCATTTTGTCAAAAAAGGCTACGTCTTTTTCTAGATTCAATTGAGGGGTAAATCAAGATCATCAAAGGCTCGAAGGTAAAACTTGATCCAAGTTGTATTTCTCTTCTTGATGGTGTGATTTGGTCCTACTTTAGTCGTGGGGTAGATCCAATGCTCAACATTATGCACGATAGAAGCTCTTTCATAAAGTTTAGAGCTTGATCCCCTTAAAACAAAAGTCGAAGGTCATGTCTAGGGCTCGATGTAAGGCGCAACCGACTATTTTACCTTAGTTTGCCTTGCTGTTTTGGCTTTGATAGGCACTTTTCCAAGGCTCGACCAAGTTTTGTTTTGTATAATTGTTGTTGTTTTGCTCCAATATGATTCAAATCACTTTGTTTCTACTTCTTTTAATTCTAGGAGTTGAAAAAAAAACATTTAAACGATAAAAGCACTAAATTCATAGGAATTTACCTAAAAATACATTAGTTTAAGCCCAAATTCCTAAGAAAAGAATAGAGTAAAATAAACTTATTAATCCCACTTCCATTCGAGTATCGATAAAGGTATCAACAATCCTCTCGGTCTTTGATATTTGACTTTGACTTGCTGGCATGTTAGGCATTTCATCGCACAGCCAGCTACATCCTTCTTCATACGATTCCACCAGTAATGGCTTTTAAGATCTTGGTATACCTTTGCTTCTCTAGGATGCATTGTATAACTAGAGTTGTGAGCTTCACTCGTAATCTCTTTTCGCATTTTGACATCATCGAGAACACATAACCTTCCTTTCATCCTCATCACATTATCTTCATGTACAGTGAAGTTAGTATATTTCCCTTCCTATAATTTCGATATGACCTTTTGTATCACCTCATCATAATGCTAAGCTTCTCTAATTCGTTCCACTAGAGTTCACTCCATCATTAAGTTAGATATTTCTACCTCTATATCTTGACCCACAAACTAGATGTTCAACCTTTCAAATTCTCTTATCAACTCTTTTTGGTTGGTCAGCAGGGCAGCAACTTCTTCATGATTCTTATGGCTTAAGGCACCAACGACGACATTTACTTTACCCAGACAGTAGTTGATTCTAAGGTTGTAGTCCTTTGTGAGTTCCAACCATCTTCTTTGTCGCATATTTAGCTTCTTCTGGGCAAATAGGTACTTAAGGCTCTTGTGGTCCATATATATCTCACATCTTTATCCGCACAAGTGATGCCTCTATAACTTATGTGTGAAAACAAAAACAACTAGCTCTAAATCATGCGTTAGGTAGTTTTACTCGTATGGCTTTAATGCCATTAAGTGTAGGTGATCACATTTCCTCCTTGCATCAGCACACATCCCAAAACATTTCTTGAAGCGTCGATGTGTACCGTATATGGTTTCTCAGGATTTGGCAAAATAGGTATTGGAGAAGCTACGAGTTGTTACTTGAGATCTTGGAAACTCTTTCCCTTTTTGTCAGTTTAGATGAACTTCTCATTATTTTGGGCAAGTTATGTCGAAGGCTTTGCTATGATGAGAAATTTTTCATGAACTTTCTATAATGGCTAGCTAGACTAAGAAAGCCTCTCACTACTATTACCGTCTTTAGTTGTTGCCATTCCATCACAACTTTGAAATTTTCAAGATCTACTGGTATTCCTTCTCCTGAAGCTACATGTCCTAAAAAAGATATCTTATGTTCTCTCAATGTCTAAAGCGCCATTCGAAGGTGTTCCTCATGTTGCTCTCGTGTAGCTAAGTAAACCAAGATGCCGTCGATGAAAACTATGACCCACTTATCTAGTAAAGGCTTGTATATTCGGTTCATCAGATCCCTGAAAGTGGCATGTGCATTGGTTAAACCAAAAGACATCACTAAGAACACATAATGTCCATAATGAGTCAAAAAAGCGGTCTTTGGCACATCTTATTGCTTGACTCTTAACTAATGGTATCTCGATCATAGAGCAATGCTTGAAAACACACTTGCTCCTTGCAACTGATAAAAAAAAAATCTCAATTCTTGGTAACAGGTACTTGTTTTTTCCGTAACTTTGTTAAGCTCTCTATAATCAATGCATAGCCTCATTGATTTATCTTTCTTCTTGACGAACAACATTGGTACTCCCAGGGCGAAACGCTTGGATGAATGTACCCTTGATCTAGAAGTTCTTGTAGTTGCTTTTTAAGTTCCTTCAATCTTATTGGTGCCATGTGGTATGGAACTTTTGATATTGGTTCGGTATTTGGCATCAGGCTAATTTCAAAGTCGATCTCCTTCTTAGGCTATAATTCATGCAGCTCCTTGGGAAAAACATCAAGGAACTCATTGACTATAGGTATATCCTCTACTCTCGGTTTTTCACTTTCTTCATCTATGGTGTTGACTTGGCCATCGTCTCCTACCGTGGTTTCCTCATCTATTACTAACTTGAGAGAACTTAGTCCTTGTCTTCTTACAACAGGGGATTCTCCTTTAAATTCTACTTTCTTCCCATCTAATCCTTAAAACTTACCTTCTTTCCTCAAAAATCTACCATGGCCTTGGTGCAGGTTAACCAACTCATGTAAACCCCTGAATTTTTCATAATTCTCAGAAAATAATTCTAGAGTTAAATACCAAAACCAAGACCTTAAAAACCTACCCAAGAATACGAAAAATTCTTAAACTTGAGAAAAAGAAAACCCTCAAAACAAAATGGAAAAAAAATCCAACAATCCTTTGATTCAACATCCGTATGCCAACCAAATCATCTATTCGATCCATAACACGCAAATCAAGATGATATATCCAGATAACACTCGTTGACAAAAAACTAAAACCTTAAATCCTTCGGCGAATTTTAGAATAAAAAATTTCAATTACCACCAAAAGTCAAATGGAGTCAACTCATAACCCTAGACTCGGTTAAACAATCCCAGGAATTGAAAAATATTAAACAAGTAAAATAAAATAAAACGAAAATTTTGAACAAAAATATAACACGGTCAAAAATGCCAAAATTTTATGATCTTACGAATAAATCAAAAAGCCAAAAGTCAAACCAAAATCTTAAAAGTTAATAAAGTCTACAACAAACCCTAGTGTTTAGATTTGATAATCTCACACTCTTAAACCCCAAGCAACGGAGTTGAGATAATTATGGATAATAGTTCGTAATAATATAAGGAAACTTAAAAATATCAGATTCATTAAATTTTAGTATGTTTTGAACCCGAACTTGATCAGCTCTCGAAAAGCATGTCCTGAGCTTCAGAATAGTAAAAATATTCCGATGACACCATTAGATCCGTAGTAATACAAGAATTTCAAAAATATCGATTTTATAATTTTTCGATAACTAAAAATATCATATATCACATTTTTACATATATTTTCTTTACTACGAGTAAATTATTAGTCTTGTTTAATATTCATTATCCTTTCTATACTATTCATCTATATCTACTTTTTGTACTATTTATTCTTACTATCCATATACATATTTTCTTACCTTTTACTTTTCCCACACAACTTTATTTCACATCATATTTTACATATTATTACTTTTCATTACAAAAATTAATTTTCAACTCACATTTCCTCCCTCTCTCTTTTTGCCGTCCACTCCTTCCTTTAGTTTTCCCTCCTTTTTTTTTCTTTTTCATTTATTTAATTAACTCATAATTCCCTCCATATTTATCTATAAATACTTTATGTCCCTCAACCTCTTTCACATATATCATAAAACATATCAAAACTCTACTAAATTTTTCTCTCAACTTTTCTCTCTAAAATCCTCTCTATCATCCACTTCTCTTTAAGAAAAATATCAAACACACTATCCATTTGTTTGTTCTAACTTCAAATCCTTCATTAACCTTAGGTAAATGCTCCTAAACATTCTTCATGCCATGAAACTTAACATGATCATAGTGTGTGTTTCTTGAACCCATGGGTAGTAAAAAAGCAACAATATGTTCATGTTTTTTTCTTGTTCATGCACAAGATTCCATTATGATATTCTATCATTTTATTGTTGTTATATTGTTATTATTATTACTCTAGTCTAACTTTATATATTATTATGTATATGTATATTCATATGTCTTAGAGCCTAAATTGCTTACTAACTTCTCACTAACATGCTCTTATTATTATGATTTTTCTTTTCTTTTCTTTTCTTTTCTTTTTAGGACTAGTTTATTCTTAGTCCCGGGAAGCCTTGATGAAGCTAAGGCTCCCAATGCTTAACTGGGATACCTTGATGAAGCTAAGGTTCCCAATACTTCATCTTATTATTGCTTCTTATATCTTTCCTATATTCTTATATGATATGTTTCTCTTTCTCCTAAGTACATATTCATATTCATGCATGATCATATTGATTCTTGTCTCAACGAAAATGAAGAGGAGTTTTTTTGAATAAGGAAAAATGAGACTAAGCTCTCTTTAAAATAAATTTTGTCACTTAATAAAGATTTTTCCATCAAAGACTTGGAAATTGTTTTTAATAAATTCTTTTCAAAAACTTAGACAAGCTTATCACGGATTTTGTGAAAGTATCAACAAAGATTACTCCTTCAAGAAGTAACTAAGTAAATAAAATTTCTCTTTTCAAAATAAGTAATGTAAGATTTATTAAAATTCTAATGTGACAATTCGTTGTTATATAAATTTTCATAAAAACTTAATTATAGGATTTTTACCAACATCACAATTAAAACCAGGAACCAAACAATCTTTCTAAGTCGGGTTTAAGATCTACTTACTTAGTTAAAATCCACTTAGAAGTAAAATCAGTATACAACTTAAGGAACTAAGTTTTAAGAAGCAAAATCCATCTTTTCTTATGGAATTAAGGAAATACAAAGATATTTATAATGACTAGACACTAACTAGTAATAAATTAAAGATTTTCAAATGAAGGTCCATGTATGGAAAAATTATGAATTAATAAAAAAATATTGTAAGCATGAAGATTTAGAATAAGTCACTTACTAATTTTTCTCATATGCTAAAACTTGAAACATCTTAAAGAGAAGCATGATTGGAACACAGTGTACCCTATCATGTTGTGCTTCTCTTCGAGTTAAAAATCACACATGAAACAAGGTGAAACATGTTGTTTTGTTTTTAGGCGTGTTTCTATTATGAAGAAACACGACCTTGTAAATGCCGTGTTCTTTCAATATATATATTTATTTTTAAAATTTAATGTTATGAAGTTTTATATAGATATGTGTATAAATGTTAAAGTTGTGATTTAATATCAATTTCTATTTAAGTTTTATATTTGATGAAGGATTTAGTAATTATTTATAACTGAAGTTAAATGCTATATGAATTGAATTGCTTTATCTTACAGAATACAATTTGTTTGCTGATCTTTTACAAGATACTACATGTATGCAGTAACTTAATTGTTGAATCTTGGGTAAGCATTTTGTATAATGGACTAAAATAAAAAATGGCCTGAAAGTGTTTGAATTGGTTGTGCATGTGCCGTTGAATGTGGTTTGAGGAACGATAACCCTATTGACGATGTTAACATGGTAGTTAGGCGCTCAAGCCACCCCTTGTCATGATGCAATGACGCTTTATAAGTGGGTTAGCAGGTAATTGATAGGGGTAACGGTATTAGCATAACTTTTACTTATTCTTAAATGTAAGTAATATGATTTAGTTCATATTTATGGGATCGGTTAAACTAGTGATGTTATGGACTAAGTAAAGTAAAGATGAGAAATGGTTGTAAACCCTAAAGGATGTTACTTTTCTTTTTCAATTAGATATAGGAAACATAGGTATTCAAGCTACCTATATTAGCCCTTAAGCAACTACTATTACTCAGGACTCCTAGATTCTCTAAGGATTGTTCTCGAAGTTTTAATACTCCAATGTTAATTTATTACAATTAATTTATAGATAAACAACTTAATGATTGTTGCATTGCATTAGACGAGAAACGTATGCCATTTTGTATTTGTTTGTGTTACTGAGTATTGGGCCTTTGGCTCATGTTGTTTCCTTATAGGTGTTGTTGATGATGAGTATTATAATGATTTGGGATATAGGACAGACTGGGAAGTGTTTATGGAGGAATGAGATGACTAGATACCTATCTACAAGCAAAGATGTTTTGGAAAAGATTTTGTAAAGACATTTGAAGTTAAATGGAATTTTTGTTAAAGGCTTAGTGGTTAAGCCTTTGGTTTGTAATATGAGATTTAAAGCTTTTCTTTTATGTCTTCGAAACGATAAAGTTTTGTAATCTTTTGAAATACCAATCTGATGGTATATAATGATGTATATATATGAAATGATGATCTACCTATGATTGAGTAGATTTTGTAAAAAAATTGTAAAGATATGATAGGTTAATCAAATAGTCGACATAAACATATTCTTTATTGATAGCCTTACAGGTAATACTTAAGTATTATTCGTGGCTAAGGACTAGGTGTGCCTAATCATAGGATTTGGTAGGCTGGGTGTCACGCCCCAAAGGGTATCCTATATGTGACAGTCCACCACACTCAATATTTAAACTCAAGTATGACATCCCTAGTCATCCCATGAGTTTATACACCGAGTGTAAGGCTTACATTCACCATGTAGAGGACCTTACTTTGAATCGAAATAGATAAAGAAGATATACATAGCGATAAAAATATAAATCATAACAATTTTAACCAGATTAATCTATTACAAAGATCTAAGAGACATACTCCCGTCAAATTATTAAGAGTCCTTAGGTCTACAAAAGTATCTTACAACAATATATGTATATTAGATTAAGAAGATTTAACTAGAAGTCTATGCCTAACATCTAGGTTCCGACTTCTTCAAAAAGCTCCTTAAATTCCAAAAACTGTACCTGAGAAAAGTGGCCTTTCAGAGATAGTCATAAATAATCATACTGCAATAGGAAACTATAGAGGTATAAGCTTACGAGCTTAGTGAGATTCACTTCCAAAATTAAACACTCCATCAAATAATAGGGCAAGCAAGTTATATTAACATTCATATGAAATGCACAAGCACGTAAGAATACAATACATAAGACTTTCTGGGAGTCATATATTGAATGGATTTATGCCCTCCGTTCAGGGTTAGGTGTTTCAGGCCCATACGACCATAGATTTTAATTTTTCCTATTTATATAGTGGTTGATTCAGGTGCCCACCCACTCACTAATTTTGTAGCTAATTCAAGTGCCTACTCCGCTTCCATTTTAATTCAGGCCCTTCCACGCCAACATTCAAGTTTTCAGGCCCATTCGTTGCCTAGCTATTATGCCTTCTTCCCACAAAGCTATAATAACAAATGTAATGTGACTCAACATATGGTATCCATGGTCAATTTAATTATAAGATCATGACATATTATTTAAGTGAATTATAGGTGATCATGGATATTTTAGACACTTCAATACTATACTAAATCATACAAATATTTATAGCAACTCCCATTTCGATATTCTTATCATCAATTCAATCAAACAGAACTTACATGCACATTTCAATTTTATCTTGTCCTAGTTCTAATGCCACTATTATTACAAGCACAATCAAGAGCATGTAATTTAAGGATAGTGAACTCACTTTGCCATGGCGCGAAAATCCACTTAATCGTAATAATCCTCAAGAAAGTCTAGTCCATCTCCCAAGTCTCCTAATCAAAATAAATAACTCCAATGAGTATTTCTATGAAGTTTGAATGAACTTATAAATTCTATTCTAATAAGTTCGTCAAAGTTCGTCTAAGAGGAAATTCCAACTTAAAACGGCCATAACTTGGTCATTTTAATGCGAAATTTTGCATATTATATACCGATTCTACTTATTCGACGAGAGGTATTTATTTCTAAAGTTATTTCCATCAAACAAGGTCGTTTGGTCCATGTAAAATAGGGTACAGAAAGCTATACGAGATTCCCAACCCACATATCAATTTCCAATTTCAATCCGAGCATCATTCCAAAGCTTTGATAGATACTTAGCTATCACTATATCTTGAAAGACTCTTTTATATACATAATTAACTCAATATCATGCATGATTCATGGGTGTGGGTTAATCTATTTCCTCATGTACTTAGATAATGCTTTATGGGATGTGTAAGATACTATTTTCCTAGATTTGTTTCTACCAAGTGCATTATGTGTACATGCAATACCTACAAGTATTATCATGAATGTCATGAGATGGGCTATCTATATGTATATCCTCAATGATATATGATATCAAGAATTCTTTTAGAAACTTTTGCTTTTCAAACTTTTGAAATTACTAGATTTAAGAAAACTAGTTTTATTCCTTGCAAAATCACACTTATTTGTATCAGAACTCAACATAAATGACCTATATGCCTAACACCTTCATTATTTTAATAAAATTATTCATTTTAGGGTTGGAAAATAGATGTTTAAATAGGGGGTTTACCTAGTTGCGAATTTTACAAAATTTTAAAGAATGAAAACATAGTTTAATCTATACTTTGAAACATTTCCTTGTTTTAGAATTATACTTTGATAAATTTTATTTATTCTTGTCAAAATTAGGTCTTTATTACATGTATCCCCTAGGACTTCTATTTTTCCATTAAAATCCTCACTTTGGCATTTGGAAATAGGTGTTTAAATAGAGGTCATTTCTAAATCCGAATTTTGAAATTTATATTTGAGATTGTTTCTTGTGTAAATCTCATTCAATCTTTCTAAAATTAGTTCATAATCAAACCTAACCCGTAAGGCTTCCATTTCTTTAATAAAAATCTTGTTTTGGGATTAAAAAATAGGTGTTCACATGTTAAGCTTTCCTTATTACGAATTTTAAGTTTGTTGTTGGGATTGAAACATAATGCTAACATAACTTTTGTATACTTTTCTTGTTTTGAAAATATCCCTTAGTAGATCTAAGTTTACTCATCAAAACCATTCACTTATGATACCCATTTCCTAAGCCTTTCATTTTTAATGTAAAATACTCTTTTTGAAGTTGGAAAATAACTTTTCTATATAGGGTTCTTTTTAGATCCGAATTTCCAAAAACCATTTTTGTTCAAACTAAAATAGATCTTAGACTTTCTAACATTTTCCCTCTATTATTATGCTACTACAAGTTTTTTATGTACATAAAACAAAAACTGAAGGCATTTATGTACTCAAAACAACTAGATCTAGTTTATTATGCAAGTCATAAATGCAAATGCACTATGATCATTATGTAGATAAGGTTAAATGATGAATACATGCACTAGACATCATTAATAACAACATAAATCAATAATAAAGCAAAATATTAGCAAAATAACTTAGATAACAAGATCCACAACTTTGTGATGGCAAGGATCTCATGTTTAAGCATTTCCAGATCCCTACCATAAAGCTCATGGGGATTTTGAGTGGAATCACACATGTAAGATCTTGCCATAATATGTTTTATTGTGGTAAGGTGTAGATCTATTACCTATTGATGGTTTGGAGCAAGAAAACTTGAAGAAGAAAAATGTGTGTGTGTATGTGGGTGAGACTCACAGCAATGAGCAATGAGAGGAAGAGAGGGAGAGAAAAAAAATTTGTAAAACAAATGTGTAGGGGGGGGGGGGGGGGGGGGGGGGGGCGCGAGGGTGGGGTGGGTGGTGGTTTGGGTTGGGTTGGGTGTAGATTGATAAAGGAAGAGATAGAGGGATGTTTGATATTTGCTTTGTGTATTAATTCAAATTTAAAAGTAATTTATGTAATAAAATGTATTGGAAATGTAAATTAAGAAAAATGATGTAATATTGTAAGAATAGGTTGTAAGGATGTAAGAATAAGATATGGATGGTTGTACTTGTGAATAGTGTGATTAGAAATCAAAAAGTAGATTAGACAATTACATTACTGATAGTAATAAAAATACGATAAAAGGCTATAACTGTAAGTTTTATAACCTGAAAAATTATATAATTGATATATTTGGAAATCTTATGAAATTACGAGTCTAATGGTACTAATAACAAATTTTTAGTATCTCGAGCCTCGAGACACGCTTTTCTAAGTCTGTACCGATCGGGTTCGAAATAGGTCGAAAATTCACTAATCTGATATTTTTAAGCATCCTAATATTATTACGAAACAATCTATACTCTCTACTCATATTTCGACTTCTTGATTTAAGAACACGGGGTTGCCAGATCTAAATTGCTAGGGTTTCTTGGGGATTCGTTGACTTAGGGTTTCCAGTTGACTTTCTGGTTTAGGGTTTAAATTCGAAATTACCCTAAAAATTAGAACCCCCTTAAAGAAAGTTTTGTCCTCAAAACTTGAAAAACATGCCTGATTCTTCAAACAAACTAGGGTATTTCTGTCACATCTTGTTTTCCGCCTCCCAAGTTGCCTCGTCGTGCGAGTGATTCCTCCAAAGAATCTTAACATATTTGATTTCCTTATTTCTTAAATTTTGAACCTTTTGGTCTAGAATTTGCATCGGATGTTCTTCATAAGTGAGGTTCTCCTTCAATAACACCGGTTCCAATTCCACAACTTGATCTGGCTCGGCTACATGCTTTCGAAGAACAGAGACGTGAAAAACATTGTACACTCCAGACAGATTCGGTGGTAAGGCAAGGTGGTATGTTAACTCTCCAACTTGTTCAAGTAGTTCGAGTGGACCAATATACTGGTGGCTTAACTTTCCTTGTGAGCATATTCGGTGAATACTCTTAATAGGATGTACCTTTAAGTATACATGATCTCCTATCAAGGACTCAAGAACTCTCCTTTTTAGATTCGCCCAACTCTTTTGTCGATCTTGAGTCTCCTTCATTCGTTGTTGGATGACTTGTACCTTATCAGCTGCATCTTATATAAGATCCAGTCCAAGAACCAATTTCTCCACATCATCCCAAAATAACGGGGATCTGTACTTTCGTCCATAAAAAACTTCATAGGGTGGCATCCTAATTGTCTAATGATAACTATTGTTGTAAGCAAACTCCACTAAGGGTAAGTGTGCTTCCCAACTTCCTTTAAACTCCATCACACATGCTTGAAGCATATCTTCTAAGGTTTGTACGATTCACTCAGACTGTCCATTGATCTGATGATGATATGCCGTGTTAAAATGCAACTTAGTTCTCATACAATTTTGCATGCTCCCCCAAAACTTGGACACATACCTTGGGTCTCGATCTGATACAATCCCAGTTGGTACTCCATATAGATGAATGATTTCCTTGATGTAGAGCTTTGCCAATTATCCTAGAATAAGTCATACATATTGGTAGGAAGTGTGCGGATTTGGTTAACCGATCTACTATAACCCATATAGCATCATGCCCTGTTAGTGTTTTTGGCAATCCACATATAAAATCCATGGAAATCTGATCCCACTTCCATTCAGGTATTGGCAGGGGTTTCAATAATCCTCCTAGCCTTTGATACTCTACTTTCACTTACTGGAAAATCGGGCACTTGAACATGAATTCAAGCACATCTCGTTTCATCCCTTTCCACCAATAATGTCCTTTGAGATCTTGATACATTTTTGTTCCTCCCAGGTGTACCGTATACCTAGAATTGTGAGCTTCACTCATGATCTCCTTTCGTATCTCCTCATCACTTGGTACACAGAGTCGTCCCTTCATCCTTATTACATCTTCGTCATCCATCGTGAAGTCAGTGTATTTTCCTTCTTGAATTTCCTTCTTCATTCTTTGTATTATCTCATTGTAATGCTGAGCCTCCTTGATTCTTTCCACTAAAGTGGGTTCCATCACTAAATTTGCTATCTCCGCCTCTGTATATCCTCCCATAAACTTAATGCTTAACCTTTCAAACTCCTTTACTAATTCCTTTTGATCAGTGAGCAAGGCTGCAACTTCTCCATGATTCTTATGATTTAAGGCATCAGCAACCGCATTCACTCTTCCCGAGCAGTAATTAATCCCCAAATCATAATCCTTGATTAATTCGAGTCATCTCCTTTGTCTCATGTTCAATTCCTTTTGTGTGAACAAATACTTAAGGCTCTTATGATCGGTATAGATCTCGTATCTTGGCCCATAAAGGTAGTGCCACCATATCTTTAAGGCGAACACCACTACGACTAGTTCCAAATCATGTGTAGGGTAATTTTATTCGTATGGCCTTAGCAGTCACGAAGCATAGGAAATCACTTTCCTATCTTGCATGAGTACACATCCGAGACTATTTCTTGATGCATCACTATGAATGGTGTAGGGCTTCTTGAGATTCAGTAGAACCAAGATTAGAGTGGAAACAAGCCTTTGCTTAAGTTCTTGAAAACTTTAGTCTCTCTTTTCTGTCCATATAAACTTTTCATTCTTTTGGGTTAGTTGGGTCAAGGGTTTTGCTATCTTGGAAAAATCCTTAACAAATTTCCTATAATAACCAGCTAAACCTAAAAAGCTTCTTATTTCAATTACTATCTTGGGTGGCTTCCAGTCCATTACGACATTTATCTTCTCAGGGTCTATAGATATACCCCCTCCTGATACTACATGTCCCAAAAATGAAATCCTACCCAGCCAAAAGTCATACTTGGAAAACTTGGCATATAACTTGTTCTCTTAAGGTTTGTAATGCCATGCGTAAGTGTTCCTCATGTTGCTTGCACATTTTCAAGTAGATAAGGATATCATCAATAAAATTATAACACGCTTATCTAATAAGGGCTTATATACTCGGTTCATCAGATCCATAAATGCAGTAGGAGCATTTGTTAACCTAAAAGACATTACCAAAAACTCATAATATCCATATCGAGTTTGGAAAGCCGTCTTAGATATATCTTTCGGCTTGACTCTCAGCTGATGGTATTCTGATCGAAGATCAATCCTTGAAAACACACTTACTCCTTATAGTTGGTCGAAAAGATCATCAATCCTAGGGAGCAGATACCTATTCTTGATTGTGACTTTGTTCAATTCCCGGTAATCCACACACAACCTCATCGATCCATCTTTCTTTTTGACAAACAGAACCGGTGTACCCCATGGTAACACACTTGGCCTTACGAATACTTGATCCAAAAGCTCTTGTAATTGTTTCTTTAACTCCTTTAGCTCAATTGGAGCCATGTGGTGAGGCGCTTTAAATATTGGTTCCGTGTTTGGAGCCAAATCAATCTCAAAGTCGATCTCTCGCTTCAGGGGTATCCCTTGTAGTTCATCAGGGAAAACATCTAGGAACTCATTAACAACTGATATATCTTCAACTCGGGGTAACTCTTCCTCTTTCTCCATTGCACTAAAAGAACTTTCTCTTTTGGTCTCAACTTCCCCATCTACAAGTAGTTCGAACGAACTTAACTCAGTTCCTCTTTAAATTGTAGTTTCCCCCCTTAAATTCAACATCCTTCCCATCCAGATCCTTAAACTCCACTGTCTTCCTTCTACAATCTGCAACAGCTTTAGTGAAGGTTAACCAACTCATACCCAAAATCACTTCATATTTACTCATTTCCAAAACAATCAAATCACATCTTGTGTGACGTTCTTGAATCACTATTGAGCAGTCTTTTAACACTTTACTGGTCGTTACCAAACTTCCAGTTAGAGTCTTGACACGAAAGCCAGAGGTGGTAGTGGCTATTGGTAATCCAACTTGTCTCGCCAAATTGGTAGTGATAAACGAGTGTGTGGCTCCAGTATCGAACAAGGTGTAAGTAGTCGTCTTATCTACTAATATGCGTCCTGTATTCAACATGGCTAATTACTATCCCAAACCATTCTAGCCCATTCTCCTAACTTCATCTTAGATTACTACACTTGTTTTTCCTTTTCTAGTACTTATATTCTAAGTAATTCATAATCAATTGAAAAATAACATAAACAAGGGTTGGAAGATTAACCTGTCACGAGTCCAAAATCTTAGCCATCGTCCTCCTCGATGGTAGCAAATTCACAATCGTCGTCCTCAACTTCCTCACGCCTCTAGATTATATATCCTCATGCCATGCATAGCTGATCTAGAACGACTGCCAGGGTTTCCACTATTTCTATTTCTGGGCCTTACTGAGGATGGTCCTCCCAATGTCCTGGCTGGGGCACCCGTCCTTTGTAGGCACTCATTGGAAAAGTGTCCAACTTGCTTGCAAACAAAGCAAGTAGTGGTAGTTTTCTTCGGGCACTCAGAGATCTTATGACTTGCCTCCTCGCAGAAATAACACTTGTCTCTTAGCTGCGGACACCTCTTAGTGTAATGCTCTCCCTTGCACTTCCAGCAACTTACTAGTGTAATGCTCTCCCTTGCACTTCCAGCAACTTACGGTTTTAGGAGTATTCTTTGCCCCATTTCCCTAGCTCTTATTTCCTTTAAAGCTATAGAGTGGTTTGAACCTTTTCTGGGGATACCTTGAATTTGATCCCCCATGAAACTTTCTTTCAAACATAAAGGGTGTCCTATCCTTAGTCTTTGTCTTTCTCTTCTTGGCCCCCTTCAACAATTCGGGCTCACTCAACCAATTCCCTAAAAGTCCTGATGTCGAACTCCTCAAGGCTCATTCTCATATCTTCATCCAAACCATTCAGAAAAACTTGCCTCTTTAATTCTTCACTATATTTGTACGAGTCGGGGCATACTAGAGTAGCCTACTGAACTCGGTCTCATATTGCTCCATCGTGCGGCCCCTTTGTAAGATATGCAGAAAATCCACACTGTGCTGTGCCTAGAGGCTTCCAGGGAAGTAATTCTCGAGGAACTTGTAGTGGAACATCTCCCATGTAACAAGTGGCATAAGCTCCCTCCTCTTAGATTCCCATCATACCCTTGCATTCAGTTTTAGCAGGTAAGTGTCATAATTAACTCTTAAGTGGTAGGGCACTTCAAAATCATCAAATGACCGCTCTACTTGGGCCAACCAATCTTCGGCCTCATCTGGTTTCCCAAAGGCTCGCTTAAAGTATCTATTACTCCTTATGAGCTTGGGTAAGGAGCTCTTATACGGCTTCGGTGCTGGTGGTGGAGGTAAAGGTATGGTATGGGAGTGCGTGTTTCATGCATTAGCATAGCTACAAATGCTTGTTGTGTTGAGGGTGGTGAAGAATTTGTATTTAATGGATGCATCCATGTAGAAATAATCTCCTACAGCTTGGGGCTTGTAAATTTAAATCCTAATTCATGTGATTTCAAATGTGCTTTTAAGCAAACATGACTGGGTATTTGTAATTACTAGCTTGGATTTGTTTTTGAGAGTTTAAATGTGTGGTGCACATTTTAAATCCATACCTGATTTCAATTGAATAGATCGAGAGATAATTTTTTGAAATAGATTTAGGCTACGAATGGAGTTGCTTATAATCGCCTTGAGAGAAGGATAGTTGTAGACACCCAATTTTTGCCCAATTAATTAAGGCTTAAATTTAATTAAACTCATTTTTCCAAAAGCCTTAAGTATTGATGAAGTTGGCTAAGTGATCAAGGCACAGGCCAAATGGCCTGTTGGTTAAATACATTGACCCAAACACATACCCAAGCTCAAGGACACAGGTTCAAACCCTAGCAAAGGCAAATTTTTGCCTTTTTATCATCTTATTGTTGCCTTTTCATCTTTCTCAAAGTGACTTTTGCCTTACTTTGCATCAGTTTTTAACTGACAAAACAACATTAATTGTTGAAATTGATGAAGCAATTGCAAAGTGGTTATGGAATATGAAAGATTAGTGCACAATTCATGAAATAAAACAACCCAAAAGTCACAAAATTCGTGCTAAAAAATTGGGAAAAAATTCAATTTGTAAAAGCATTCAATTGCACTTAAATGAGGAGTTAAAAGAATTGAATGAAAATTGGATGATTTATCTACCCAAATTAAATGATTTGATGAAGGATATGAGAAATCAATCATCAATTCATCAGTTTCAAACAAATTAATCACGAATTTTCGAATTAAATTAGTGAAAAATCAAGAGGCAAAAATTGATTCGTTTTTGAAACTGAACGAAACGTAAAATTGAGCTTGCAACCTATAATTAGGGGGTCCTAGGATCAAAGGCACAAGTCAATTTCGAAGAAACACATACACAATAGGATCAATTCGAAGTTTTCAAGTTTAGGGTTAAAATTCGAATTTTTTCAAATTCGAAGTTCTTGGATCAGATTTGATCCAAATTGAGTGTTGTAGGAATGTTAGAAACTTGATTTTAATGATTTAGTGCGCTTAGATTTTGCTTGAATTGATCAAATTAATCTCTGAAATTTTTTTTTAATTTGTTCATAACGCCGCCGTACGACCGCCACCAGAGCTGCCTCTTGCCGCCGTTCTGGGTGCAGCCACCACCACCAGCGGACGCGCAACCACCATAGGAGTCGGGCCGACAAACTCCCAGCGCCGACGAAACACCAGAGCGCCGGAATCCTCCTCGAAAAGTCGCGACTTCGTCTTCTTCGCCCGATCGGGTCGGATCCGACCCGAAAATCCGACCCGAAAATCCGAAGTCCAACCGCCCCAGGTCAACGGTCAACGGTCAGCTCTGATCAGACGGCTCAGATTCAATCAAGCAGATCAGACGGCCCAGATTTGATCAAGCAGATCAGCGGCTCAGATTCAATCAAGCAGATCAGACGGTCCAGATTTGATCAAGCAGATCAGCGGCTCATATTCAATCAAGCAGATCGGACGGTCCAGATTTGATCAAGCAGATCAGCGGCCCAGATTTCATCAAGCAGATCAGACGGTCCAGATTTGATTAAGCAGATCAGACGGCCCAGATTTCATCAAAACAGATCAGACGACCCAGATTTAATCATCTCGATCAACGCCCCAGATCTGGCCAATTCCATCAGATGATCAGGATCAGTCAACGCGATCGACGCTCCAGATCTCGTCCGCTTCATCCAACGGTCCAGGTCAGTCCGTATTATTTTATTATTAGTTTATTATATAATTAATTTCAGAAAATAGCAAAAAATAGTAAAAAATTCATAAAAAATTCAGAAAAATTCAGAAAAATTCAGAAAAATCCAGAAAAATCAAAATAATTATTTTTTATATAAATTTATTTTTCTTGATATTTTTGAATATTTTTAATATGTATTTATACATAAATTGCTTTTAGAAATGCATATTTAATGCATGAAAAATAATTTTAATATATTGTAAAATATTCTGAATATATTGTGAATTTATGTAATGATTTTTAAAAAAAAATAAAAATAAAAAATAAAAAATAATAATAATAAATAAACAAAATAAATAAAAATGATAAAATTGGATTTTCCAAAACCAAAAATTTTTTTTAAAAAAAATAAAATAATAAAAAATGATTTTTGAACTTAGAAAAATATGTTTTCATGAAATGAAAATCAATTGATTAGATCATAGGACCATAAAAAATGATTTTCATAAAAAATAAAATTTAATGAACTTAAATTGAGAATAGTTCAAAAATTAAAATTGATCAACAAACAAATTAAATTTTTTTTTATAGTCTTTTTGTCTGATATATTAGCGAGTAGAGGCACTGCAGGGCGCATTATAAAATTAAAAAAAATGTTTTGTTTTTAATATTGTGAACATATTATTTGTAAATATAAGTTTTTGTTAAAAAAAAAAAGGGAAAATATTTGTTGATATTGATATTCTAAAAAAAAAATAAAAATGAATAAAAGCACAAAAAATAAAAAAAATAAATAATGTGATTTTGAATATGTTTTCATAATATATTATTTGAATTTTTGAGCATATAAAGGATAGATTATAAATTTAAAATTCCAAAAGTGGTAACCATTTGGTTTTAATAGGTTAGCCCCCGAATCCATGATATTTGGTTTTAAAAGTTTGGTTGTTAAATCAAATTTTCGCAGACTAGTAGCTAAGTTAGGATCAACCAACCCATTGATCCTAGCTTTTATTTTTTCCCGATTTATATCGGGTGGCGACTCTAAATCATTTCAAAAAAATTTAAAATTTCTCTTAACCCCTAGTCGAGGATTCATGTTAAATGGGTTCGGGTTTAATATGAATCGGGTTAGGAGAAATGAACCAGATTAGTGAAAAAACCTAGGCTCGACAGCTTGGCGACTCCACTGGGGATTCCTAATTTTTTTTTTTAAAAAAAGAGGGCTAGCCACTTAGGAATTTTAAATTTTAAATTTATCCTTGCTCATTTTTGTAAATTACCATGTGAATATATATTTGTATTTATATTGAATAATTGTTTTGTAAATATATACTAACCTTGCAAGTATGAAAAATAGAAAACAAAAGCTTGATTCTTTGTTTTCATTTGCATTTGCATTAGCATGATTGTGTGCTAGATACGGTCATACCAGGGCCGTCTTAAGAGCCTAAGCGAGGAGGACGAAGTAAGGTCCGGGGGCTGTGGCTTTCCACCCTCTAGATCAAGAAATGTCCTCCCACTCCGGTTTAGTATCACTAAATCGGGAAACCTATAGAACCTTACCAAATCATGCATTCATTAGCATGGGATATGACCAACTTTTTCTAAAAAAAAATGGAGTTGAAATATAAATGTACATATGTAAATACTAAAAAAAAAAGAGAAAATTCTAAAAATATATAAAAGTTGTCAAAAAATTAAAAATTTTGTAAATATTAGCTTATACCTTTTAAAAAAATTTTCAAAAAATTATGTCTTCAACCGACAGTAGCGATAGCTTATGGGCTCGCCTTATTAGAGAAAATCGAGTGGAACCTTTCAAAGATCCAATGCTCCTACTGGACCGATGGTTTGTCAATTTTAGTCCGGTCCAAAAGTCGTTCATTGAGGATAGATTAGGCCCAATCCTCAGCCTACCAAAGATCCATGTTCCATTCACCATGTTTCGAGCCCTCACTCATCTATGGGAACCTGAAGAAGTTGTCTTCCGTTTGGGTCAGCATATACTTAGCCCGACCATTGAGGAATATACTAGGCTACTCCAAGCACCTCCTACCTCTGAAGGAATCTATGTTCCGAACTTCAAGCATAGCTCGGTCCGTGTTATATCAGAATTTTTGGGGATCAAGAGGGGACCAATTATTGAAGCTATCAATGATTGCAATGAATATTGCATCCGGCTAACCACACTGATGGATTGGTTTGGAACTCCCGAATACTTTAAAAGCAACCGATCCACTTTCAGTATACCACTTGAAGTTTGGGAAGAAAACCGAGTTAATGCCTTCATAGTAGCTGCTTTTGCAACCATTCTCTTCCTAATGTCAACCTGTTCATCCACTTCCGGGTCATAGAGCTGGTTTCTCAATATTTAGCTGGCAAATCCTATGTTCCCTCTTCTAGCCGAACAAGTCCGTAGTCTGAATCACATCAAGTCTAAAGGACAAGGCAAGTTCAAAGCAAGCATGCATTACTGATGGTTTGGTTTGCTAGCCACATTAAGCACTACGGAAAAGAATTGGCTAATGGATCCCTCATCAGTCTGAAATATGATCTTATCCAATCTTTTGCTGAAAGGGTCCACATGGAAGATGATCATCCTCTATGGGATATAATTGCCATTCTTGAAGACATGCCACCTGAAGACATGATGTGGCAAGCTCGCTGGTTCAAAAGCCCTGCAGCCATCCTAAGTTGCAAGGAATACATGGCAGTACCCCTAATTGGACTCACCGGCTGTACTGGTTATTATCCCTCAAGTGTTATCAGACAGTATGGTATGCTGCAAGATATTACTGTCAAGCCTAATTTGGAGCAAGTCACTCTAGATTATCTGGATCCAACCAAGATACTACCAGCTAAAGAATTCAAGCTGAATCAAATCCGAGCTATATGGGAAAATAGAGAGGTGAAGCCGGTTTTTGAAGTCGAGCCAGAAAGTAAGGAAACCAAGAAGTATAGAGCAACCAGGTGGTATGT
Source organism: Combretum micranthum (assembly GCA_024138025.1). NCBI lineage: Eukaryota > Viridiplantae > Streptophyta > Magnoliopsida > Myrtales > Combretaceae > Combretum > Combretum micranthum. The sequence continues at coordinate 233,953 of JAMXBD010001230.1, forward strand.
GGCTAGCCAAATGAAGAAGAATAAGGATATTCGATATGAAGCTCCCGATATCCTTCAACCAGCACCATCGGAACCTGACCCTGAAACAACTGCTTACATGGAAGCTGTTTCGGCTCGCCTGGAAGTATGTCACCGAGATTTCCAAGAAAGAGAGAGGGAAATGGTGGATCGCCTGCAAAGTGCTGGAAGCAGAATTGCATTCTTAGAGGCTGAGTTGAAGGCAGCTCGAAAGAAAATTCTAGCCCTGGAAGACAAGATTGTTTGCCCCACTAAGACAAGAAGACTGGTTTAGTTGGTTTAGGTTTAGTCCTTAGGAATCAAGGTTCTTTGAAACCATTAGAAAGTAGTTTTGATTCAGTCACTAGGAAATAAGGTTTCTAAACCATTAGAAGTTTTTGTTATGCAAACATTATCTTTTAATACAAATGTTTTTTTTTAAATCATTGGTCAATATCCCCATTTGCATCTGTATGATAGCATATCTACATTCTTGCATATGTATATTAATTCATTTATTCTTTAAAGAATATTAATAAATAATAAATGTCCAGGTCTAGCAAATTCGAGTTTAAGTCAAAACTTGAAAGATAGCGTCCAAGCCGGTTAGGAGCCCTATTGTTACCAGATCCCGAGCTAAGATGTCTAACACCGGGAGCAACCCCACAGACCAGACCAATGAGCAAAGACTCAACACCGTGGAACAAACCCTCCTTGGAATTGCTGAACAGATGCAGGCTTTAACACAGAGTCTTGCACAACTTAAGACCCCCACAACTTCTGAAGAATCCTCAAGGGCACAGAAAGGAAAAGAAATTGAAGGACAGCTTATTCAGCAAGAGGAGTCACCAAATGAGTTTAATGCGGCTGAGTTGAAGAAAGAACTGGAAGCTCAGGCTAAAGAAATGGAGAGAAAACTGCTTGAGAAAATGAAGACGTTCGATGGTTTTGATCAAACCGCGATCCTGAATTTGCCTCAATATGAGGAAGGTGCCTTCCCTGAGAAATTTAAGGCACCGGAATTTGAAAAATATGACGGGACAGGTTGTCCTAATATGCATACCAGATTGTATGTACGACGAATGGGGCAATATGCTAAATTTGACAAGCTGATGGTGCAAACCTTCCAGGACAGTCTTACTGGTGCTGCTTTGGCCTGGTACGCCCAATTAGACCATCAGAAATTGATACTTGGGACAAGTTGGCTAGGGCATTTTTTAATCAGTATAAGTTTAACATTGAGATGGCGCCCTCGGTATGGGATTTAAGCAATCTGAAGAAGAAGAAAGAAGAGACTTTCAAGGAGTATGCTCAGCGCTGGAGAGCATTGGCTGCAAGGATCACCACCCCGATGCCTGAAAAGGACCTCACTTTCACTTTTATCAACACATTAGAGGAACCTTTCTTTTCCCATCTGATTGGGCATGCATCAGCAAGTTTCTCAGAAGTGGTGATAGCTGGATGCAGGATTGAGAATGCAATTTCAGCAGGAAAATTGCAACAAGAAAAGAAATATACTGCACCGAGAAATGTCCCATACAAAGGGAAAGATTCAACCGTCAGCATGGTCAATACTTCAGATGCAACTGGCCCTACTAAGTCATTCGTGTTGTCAACAAATCAGAATCAAAATCAGAATAAGGATCAGACTCAACAAAGTGCAGTCCCAAATCAACAATCAAGGTTCAACAGGCGGAACTTCACTCGAATTCCGGTTCCCCTTAGCCAAGTATTAGCTAAATAAGGGCCGATAATCTGATCAATCTTGAAGTTCCTAGGGAAGACTACAGCCTAAAATTACAATCCTGAGCTGAAGTGTGAATATCACATGGGGCAAATCGGGCATTCAACAGACAGATGCTGGAGGCTTAGGCATAAAATCCAAGATCTTATTGATGCAAAAGTCATCCAGTTGGATTTCATTGAAGCTCCAAACGTCTCTACTAACCCATTGCCAAATCATGGACCAGTTATCAATATGATTACCGCTGAGATTCCGGATCCAGAAGAGCTTGTGTGCATGATTGAAGGTGGACCTAGATCCATCAAAATCGAATAGGCAAAGGTAGTGAAGATGGATCAACTTCATCAAAGCCTAGGAACTATACCTTTCAGATACCCCTTGCTGTGAGTGATTATAAAGCCGCTCCATTTGATTATAAGGCGGTAAATCATGCTTCAATGGCCATGGTTGGTGGCCTTACTCGCTCAGGAAGAGTTTATGAGTCGACCGGAAGAATGCAACTGTGAATATGCCACAGCAGCAAAATGAAGAAGGAAGAAAGATGAAGAGAAGTCAGCATTGGCAAAACTGATGAAAGCAAGTGAATACAAAGTTGTCGAGCAGTTGGCCAAAACGCCTGCCCAAATATCGCTCATGAGTCTGCTGATTAGCTCTAATGTACACCGTGAGGCTCTTTTCAAAGCCTTAGAAGAAGTGAAAGTTCCAGAAGGGTATCAGAAGAAGCATTGGGGCATATAATCGATCAATCTTTGCAAATGAGCAAATCATTTTCATCTGAAGAACTGGGAGAGGGAAGATCAACATAACAAGGCCCTCTTCATTGTAGTCAAAAGCTGTGGAAAGATCGTTCTCGAGTATTAGTAGACAATGGATCCTCTTTGAATGTGTGCCCCTTAGCCACTTTGAGCCTATTGGGGATTGAACCGTCAGACATCAAACCAAGCTCTACTGTGGTTCGTGCTTTTGATGGATCAAAAAGAGATATAATAGGTGAAGTGGAGTTAGAAGTCACCATCGGGCCTCAAACTTTCATTATTCCTTTCCAAGTGATTGATATCCCCAGAACATTCAATCTGCTGTTGGGAAGACCATGGATCCATGCTGCCAGGGCAATACCATCAAGCCTGCACCAGAAGGTTAAGTTCATAGCCAATGGTCAACTCATCACTGTTATGGGAGAACAGGATTATGCCATTTACAAGGAGACAGCTGTCCCTTACATTGGAAAAGAAGGAGAAGAAGACTTCGGGCTCCAAATGTTTGACGAAGTCTGTATGATGAATGATGAGAAAGAAACTCAGGTGGGAACCTTTGGACTGGGTTATTCCCCCACTTGTGCTGAAGTGGCAGAAATGAAAAACCAAATGAGAAGGAGGAAGCTCGACAAGGAGTATGATCCAATTATCAAAATCCCTCACATCAGCCATTCCTTTCCAAAGCCACATCATATCCAGCAGCCAGATGATATCAAAGAAGATGCTTCATCCAAAGAAATGATCTTGAGAAATTGGTTCTCTGTGCCTTGCGCTAGTATTAAGTCTTTTAAGTAAGAACTTATCTAAGACTAGATTTGTGTTTTGTGTTTTTCAGTATTATGTGATGCTCAAATAAGTGTACTTAAACACCGTCCCAGTTTAATGAAATTTATTTCCGTTTGTGCTTTCACATATTCTCATACATTCCTCATTCATATTCAACCAGATCCGACAATTGTGATGAAGTTCAGGGATATCTCGCGCGTATAATTAATGAAAATATCAATATCACCTCTAACTCTACTGGGTTAGACGTTGAAGATGATATTGATTATCAATTTAGAACACAAGAAATTTGGCAAAATTTTGAACAAGGAAGGATTGAAATTCCCGAAACCATTGAAGTGATTAATTTGGGAACAAGCGAAAACCCTAGGAATCTGAGAATAGGGGGAAAATTGCCTGAGAGCACGGCACAAGATTTAACCAAGTTACTAGCCGAATACTTGGATGTTTTTGCATGGTCGTATAGCGATATGCCCGGTTTAGACCCATCCATTGTGGTTCACAAATTGCCAACAAAGGAGGATTTTAAACCTATAAAGCAAAAATTAAGGCGATTTAGGCCGGATTTACTCCTCCAAATCAAGGATGAAGTAAAAAAGTTGCTTGAAGTAGGATTCATTGAGGTTTCTGATTATTCGGATTGGGTATCAAATATAGTGCCAGTACTTAAGAAAAACGGGAAAGTGAGAATTTGTGTGGATTTCAGAGATCTAAACAAAGCAACCCCAAAGATAATTTCCCATTGCCTCACATCGATGTTTTAGTGGACAATACCGCTGGAAATCATCTATTTTCATTCATGGATGGATTTTCAGGGTATAATCAGATATTAATGGCCGAAGAAGATAAGGTCAAAACCACATTCGTTACAGCCTGGGGAACCTTTTGTTACAAAGTCATGCCTTTTGGTCTCAAGAATGCCGGGGCAACTTATCAACGAGCAATGCTTGCTATACTTCATGATATGATGCACAAAGAGGTGGAAGTATATGTAGATGACATGATCGCCAAGACAAAGGAAGGAGAGGATCATGTAGTGGTGTTAAGGAAGCTTTTTGAAAGATTAAGGAGTTTCAGTTGAAATTGAATCCAGAAAAATGCACTTTCGGAGTGACATCTGGAAAATTATTAGGATTCATGGTTAGCCAAAAAGGGATAGAAATCGATCCTGATAAAGTCAAGGCGATTCAGGATTTGCCTCCACCAAAAACATTAAAAGAAATCAGAGGCCTTTGGGAAGATTGAATTACATTGCTCGATTCATATCACAGTTGACTGATAAGTGCCAACCGCTGTTTAAACTGCTGAAGAAGAATGCCCTAATTGAATGGAATGACGAATGTGAAAAAGCCTTTAATCGGATAAAGCAATATCTGACGAATCCACCAGTACTGGTTACTCCAAAACCGGGGAAACCATTGTTCTTGTACTTGACAATTCTTCCTGAATCTATGGGTGTGTGCTCGGGCAAAAAGATGAGGAAGGAAAAGAAAGAGCTGTTTACTACTTTAAGCAAGAAATTCTCAAATGGAGAACAAAAGTATTCAGAGATAGAAAAACCTGCTGTGCATTAGTATGGGTTATGCACAGACTTAGACAGTATACGCTCTTTTACTCGATCGAGTTGATTACGAAGCATGATCCATTGCGATACTTAGCACGCAAACCGGCTTTGGTTGGTCGAATCTCGAAATGGCAGATGCTACTTTCTGAATTTGATATCACTTATGTAAGTCAAAGTTCAGTCAAAGGACAAGTTTTAGCTGATCAACTCGCAGAAAGCCCAGTTGATGAAGAATTAAGGAACAAGATCAGTTTCCAGATGAAGGTATCAGGAAACAGAAACAGAAGTCGAAAGCAACAGTTGGAAGTTGTATTTCGATGGAGCAGCCAACGTATACGGGTGTGGAATAGGGGCAGTCCTTATCTCACCAAAAGAAGAACAGTTCCCGGCATCAGCCAGATTAATGTTTCCTTACACAAATAATGTAGCGGAATACGAGGCATGCATCATGGGATTAGAAATGGCAATTCAAATGAATATCGAGGAGCTCGAAGTGTTTGGAGATTCATCACTTATCATTTTCCAAACTCGAGGCGAGTTCAAAACTAAGGATCCCAAGTTGATTCCTTATCATAATCACTTGGCTGAGTTAGCAGGAAGATTCAAAGAAATTTCCTTCACTTATGTGCCGAGAACTCAGAATCAATTTGCTGATGCATTGGCTACTCTGGCCTCTTTGATCCAATTCACTGAAGGAGTAAGAATACAACCTTTGCAAGTCCGAATAAGAAGTGAACCCGCATTCTGTGCTGTGATTGAATCAAACGAACCATGGTTTCAAGATATCAAAATTTCTTGCAAACAGGTAGCTATCCTGAGTGTGCTACAAAAAAGGATCAGAAATCATTGAGGCGTCTGGCAAGTCATTTTTGTTAAGCGGAGATACCTATACAGAAGGTCATTCGATACAACCCTGTTGAGATGTGTAGATGAAAAAGAAGCTCAAAAATTAATGGAAGAAGTTCATGAGGGAGTATGTGGACCTCATATGAACGGATATATGCTAGCTAAAAAATTATGAGGCTAGGATATTTCTGGTTAACCATGGAATCAGACTGTATCAAACATGTGAGATCTTGTCATTTATGTCAAATTTACGCAAACAAGATAAATGCTCCTCCGAAGGAATTACAGTCAATGTCAACACCATGGCCGTTCTCAATGTGGGGAATAGATGTAATTGGGCCAATTTCGCCAAAAGCTTCAAATGGTCATCGATTCATACTAGTTGCATCGATTACTTCACCAAGTGGGTTGAAGCTGCTTCATACGCCAGTGTGACAAAAGCCGTTGTGGTGCGATTCATCAAAAGAGATATCATTGCTCGATATGGAACTCCAGAAAGTATCATTACCGATAATGGTACAAATCTGAACAACAATGCAATGACTGATTTATGTCAGCAATTCAAGATTAAACACCGGAATTCCACTCCATATCGCCCACAGATGAATGGAGCAGTAGAAGCCGCCAACAAAAACATCAAGAGAATCATTGAGAAGATGACATTGCATACAAAGATTGGCATGAAATGCTCCCATTAGCATTGATGGCGTATCGAACCTCTGTAAGAGTGTCAACTGGGGCAACGCCCTATTCCCTGGTATATGGAACTGAAGCCGTTTTACCAGTAGAAGTTGAGATTCCTTCGCTCCGAGTACTGGCTGAAACAGAGCTCGAAGAAGCTGAATGGGTTAGACAAAGGATTGAACAGTTAAATCTTTTAGATGAAAAAAGATTGACTGCCATGTGTCATGGGCAATTATATCAACAAAGGATGGCTAGAGCATTTAATAAGAAAGTTAAGCCAAGAAATTTCCAAGAAGGTGATTTGGTTCTGAGAAAAATGCTGCCAAATGTGCAAGATTCCAGAGGAAAGTTCACACCAAATTATGAAGGACCATATATAGTGAAGAAGGTCTTGTCGGGAGGAGCATTAATCCTTTCCCAAATGGATGGACCCGATTTAAAGGATCCTGTGAACTCAGATGCTGTAAAGTTGTATTATCCTTGATCAATAAAATTTGTCATTTCAAGTGATCAATTGATTTTATTTTGATTAATTATAAACAAAGTTGATATCCCTGAAATTCTCTGAAGTCGGATCAAACCTGAAATTCTCTGAAGTCAAATCAAAGCCTGAAATTCTTTAAAGTCAAATCAAAGCCTAACCCACAAAATTCTTCCAAATTTACAACCAAACACCATTTGAATCATCAGACAAAGAAGTTTGAGCATCTTATAATGCTGAATGAATGCATTTATACAGTTTGGTCTATTGATTGTTCTTATTTTAAAAAAAATATTACTGCAAGGATAACTAATTTTGATAGAAAATTGAAGCATGCTTTTTGGATATGGAACCAAAATTATCATAAAAAACTCCCAGTGGACTAAAAATTCACAAGTACCCCTCAGTCTAGACTCACAGATAGTCTAGTACTGACCAAACACAAAATCCATCTTTCAAGATGAGACAAAATTCAGAAATCCATCCACTAAAGATGGTGATCAAGACAGAATTCAGAAATCATCCACTCAAGATAGTGATCAAGACAGAATTCAGAAATCTACCAAAGATGGTGATCAAGACAGAATTCAGAAATCTACTAAGATGGTGATCAAGACAGAATTCAGAAATCATCACTCAAGATAGTGATCAAGACAAATTCAGAAATCTATCCAAGATGGTGATCAAGACAGAATCAGAAATCCATCCATTCCAGATGGTGACCAAGACCAAATGACAAACCAAAGCCCATAGGTCCGGCAAATGACCAAACCAAAGCCCATAGGTCCGGCAAATGACCAAATTAAAGCCCATAGGTCCGATGGATGACCTAGTAGTATCAATCTTTTTAGTCTAGGCCCGACAGATGGCCTATCTTTTTTCTAAATCTAGACCCGACAGATGGCCTATCTTTTTTCTAAATCTAGACCCGACAGATGGTCTATCATTTTCTAGACCCGACAGATGGTCTATCATTTTCTAGGCCCGACAGATGGCCTATCATTTTTTAAATCTAGACCCGACAGATGGTCTATCAAAATCTAGGCCCGACAGATGGCCTATCATTTCTCAAAAACTAGACCGATAGATGGTCTATCAGTTTTCTAAGTCTAGGTCCGACAGTTGACCTAGCAAATCTCAAAATCTAGACCCGACAGATGGTCTATCAGTTTTCTAAGTCTAGGTCCGACAGTTGACCTAGCAAATCTCAAATCTAGACCCGACAGATGGTCTATCAGTTTTCTAAGTCTAGTCCGACAGTTTGACCTAGCAAATCTCAAAATCTAGACCCGACAGATGGTCTATCAGTTTTCTCAGTCTAGGTCCGACAGTTGTCTTAGCAAATCTAGGCCCGACAGATGGCCTATCATTTTTCAAAATCTAGACCCGACAGATGTCTATCAGTTTTCTAAGTCTAGGTCCGACAGTTGTCCTAGCAAATCTAGGCCCGACAGATGGCCTATCATTTTTCAAATATAGACCCGACAGATGGTCTATCAGTTTTCTAACTATAGGTCCGACAGTTGACCTAGCAAATCTCAAAGTCTAAACTCGACAAATAGTTTAGCACAAGATAAAAATCTCTTTGTTAAAAATAAAATTTGGGAGGAGAAGTTAAGCAAAAATTGGTTATCTTTTTGTCTTGAGGCAAAAGTTTTATTTAAACTTTACCACAAAGAGGGGCAGCTGTAGACACCCAATTTTTGCCCAATTAATTAAGGCTTAAATTTAATTAAACTCATTTTTCCAAAAGCCTTAAGTATTGATGAAGTTGGCTAAGTGATCAAGGCACAGGCCAAATGGCCTGTTGGTTAAATACATTGACCCAAACACACACCCAAGCTCAAGGACACAGGTTCAAACCCTAGCAAAGGCAAATTTTTGCCTTTTTATCATCTTATTGTGCCTTTTCATCTTTCTCAAAGTGACTTTTGCCTTATTTGCATCAGTTTTTAACTGACAAAACAACATTAATTGTTGAAATTGATGAAGCAATTGCAAAGTGGTTATGGAATATGAAAGATTAGTGCACAATTCATGAACAAAAAACAACCCAAAAGTCACAAAATTCGTGCTAAAAAAAATTAGGAAAAAATTCAATTTGTAAAAGCATTCAATTGCACTTAAATGAGGAGTTACAAGAATTGAATGAAAATTGAATGATTTATCTACCCAAATTAAATGATTTGATGAAGGATATGAGAAATCAATCATCAATTCATCAGTTTCAAACAAATTAATCACGAATTTTCGAATTAAATTAGTGAAAAATCAAGAGGCAAAAATCGATTCGTTTTTGAAACTAAACGAAACATAAAATTGAGCTTGCAACCTATAAATAGGGGGTCCTATGATCAAAAGGCATAAGTCAATTTCGAAGAAACACATACACAATAGGATCAATTCGAAGTTTTCAAGTTTAGGGTTAAAATTCGAATTTTTTCAAATTCGAAGTTCTTGGATCAGATTTGATCCAAATTGAGTGTTGTAGGAATGTTAGAAACTTGATTTTAATGATTTAGTGTGCTTAGATTTGCTCGAATTGATCAAATTAATCTCTGAAAATTTTTTTTAATTTTGTTCATCAACGCGCCGTACGACCGCCACCGGAACTGCCTTTTGCGCCGTTCTGGGTGCACGCCACCACCACCAGTGGACGCGCAACCACCATAGGAGTGGGCCGACAAACTCCCAGCCGCCGACAACCACCAGAGCCGCCGGAATCCTCCTCGAAAAGTCGCGACTTCGTCTTCTTCGCCCGATGGGTCGGATCCGACCCGAAATCCGACCGAAAATCGAAGTCCAACCCGCCCCTGGTCAACGGTCAACGGTCAGCTCTGATCAGAGGCTCAGATTCAATCAAGCAGATCAGACGACCCAGATTTGATCAAGCAGATCAGCGGCTCAGATTCAATCAAGTAGATCGGACGGTCCAGATTTAATCAAGCAGATCAGCGGCTCAGGTTCAATCAAGCAGATCGGACGGTACAGAATTTGATCAAGCAGATCAGACGGCCCAGATTTCATCAAAACAGATCAGACGGCCCAGATTTAATCATCTCAATCAACGCCCCAGATCTGGTCAATTCATCACGACGATCAGGATCAGTCAACGCGATCGACGCTCCAGATCTCGTCCGCTTCATCCAACGGTCCAGGTCAGTCCGTATTATTTTATTATTTTTATTATATAATTAATTTCAGAAAATAGCAAAAATAGTAAAAAATTCATAAAAAATTCAGAAAAATTCAGAAAAATTCAGAAAAATCCAGAAAAATCAAAATAATTATTTTTATATAAATTATTTTTCTTGATATTTTTGAATATTTTTGAATATTTTTATATGTATTTATACATAAATTGCTTTTAGAAATGCATATTTAACACATGAAAAATAATTTTTATTATTGTAAAATATTCTGAATATATTGTGAATTTATGTAATGATTTTTTTAAAAAAAATAAAAATAAAAAATAATAATAATAAATAAACAAAATAAATAAAAATGATAAAATTGGATTTTCCAAACCAAAATTTTTTTTTTAAAAAAAATAAAATAATAAAAAATGATTTTTGAACTTAGAAAAATTATGTTTTCATGAAATGAAAATCAATTGATTAGATCATAGGCCATCAAAAATGATTTTCATAAAAATATAAAATTTAATGAACTTAAATTGAGAATAGTTCAAAAATTAAAATTGATCAACAAATTAAAGTTTTTTTTAAATGAACTACGTTTTGTCTGATCTCGATTAGCGAGTACGTAGGCACCTGCGGGGCGACATTAAAAATAAAAAAAATGTTTTGTTTTTAATATTGTGAACAATTATTTTGTAAATATAAGTTTTTGTTAAAAAAAAAGGGAAACATATTTGTTGATATTGATATTCTAAAAAAAATAAAAATGAATAAAAGCACATAAAATAAAAAAAATAAATAATGTGATTTGTGAATATTGTTTTCATAATATTTATTTGAATTTTTGAGCATATAAAGGATAGATTATAAATTTAAAATTCCAAAAGTGGTAACCATTTGGTTTTAATAGGTTAGCCCGAATCCATGATATTTGGTTTTAAAAGTTTGGTTTTTAAATCAAATTTTCGCAGACTAGTAGCTAAGTTAGGATCAACCAACCCATTGATCCTAGCTTTTATTTTTTCCGATTTATATTGGGTGGCGTCTAAATCATTTCAAAAAATTTAAAATTTCTCTTAACCCTAGTCGAGGATTCATGTTAAATGGGTTCGGGTTTAATATGAATCGGGTTAGGAGAAATGAACCAGATTAGTGAAAAAACCCAGGCTCGACAATAGTAAAACTTTTTGTCACTTGTTTTTGAAATTCATTTGGTTGATTTTGAAACAAAGGATTCTTAAGCTTTATGTGGATTTAGACACTAATAACTTATGAAGAGATTCTGGTGGTTTGGTTTAACTTTATAGTTATTGATCTTGAAATAGGCTTTAACTTACCTAGTGATCCGATAGTGCAAATACACCAGCAAACAACTCTCTTCCTAAGTTTTTTAAGAAATCACATGATAAGGAATATGTGAAGCAAACCCTTGGGCTCTTATCTTATATTTTCACAAACTGATCTGCAAGTATTCCTTGAGAACATTAGTACATTTTCATCAACCATGATATAACTTTTTTTTTTCATTATGATCTTCTAAATCTTCTTTGGCTAGATAATAGACGAAATATGAGTAAGGTAGATGCCAATGATCCCCTATAATATGACCTAATATTTTCTACACTACTTCAGTAGGTACATTTGCTTGATATTGGTAGTTGCTTCCGAAGTTGAACAGAACCTACTGGTTTTATAAATTTTTGAAAACTTCAACTTTGTGTCCTTATGGTTTTAAATCCAAAGAACACCTCAAAAAATAGAGTCATGACTATAATGTACATGAATCGTGTACTATGGTCGTGTATATCTGGGTTTATGAAAAAATCCACATTCTAAGCACTCACATGTTAGAGTACACAACCGTGTACACGAGTAGTGTACACATGCATATAAATACCATACATAATTCTACTCTTCTCTTTCCACTCATCAGCCATACATGACACTCGCTCACCCACTCACAAACATACTCCTTGCACCTCCACATTCCCATATCATCTTCATCAACAATAGGTATGTGATTTTCTTCTCTCTTTTATGGATTCTTTTTGAGTTCTCCTTGTGGGAAGACTCATTTTCTGCGATATTTTGATGCTTATGATAGATGTTACGATAGGTTAACTTCTTTTTCTTTTTCGTTCCTCTTTGTTTCTCTTATAGTTCATGCTGATTCAAAATGCTTTTTGGGTTCACAAAACAAAATCTGATGATGTTGCGGCATATTTACTAGTCTAGCATTGGTTGTTCCTGAAAACTAATTTTAATCTGAAACCGAGGAAGTTCTCTTCTTCCTTTTCTTTATTTTTCTTTTCTTTCATTTTTTCCTTTTTGTGATTGAATTAAAAGACATTGAGGAAAATGTCCCAATCAAGTGTGGGGAAGGGGTAGCTTTGAAGGAAACAATTGGGTCTTAAATAATACATGTCTTTATGCACTTGATTAACCATATTATTTTGAGCTGAATTTGAACTTGATCAAAAGTCCCCACTTGCAAGTTTGTAAATGTGTTTTAAAGCTATATATGATGAATTAAAAACATATACATATATATATATATATATAGAATAAATCTTGAAAATATACTCAAAAACTTGTTTAGAATTAGCATTCATATTAAGATAAAAGCGACTTATACAATACCTCACTCACCTATTTTGTGATTAGTATACTTAGTCGAAAATTGTAGGGTAATCTTACTTGCTATTTAGTAATGGAATCTAGAGTTTAGAAGTGGATTGAAGTCCGTAATTAAAATTTAAACGGTTTTGTATCTAAGCTTGTTGACTTGTCTATTCTCTTTTCAAAAACTTTGAGAGCCTTTTTAATCTCTAGTGAAAGGGCATATTATATTTATCACTTGGTAATTCTTTTAGAATAATCTCTTTAAAAATTTATGTATTAAATTGAATAATAAGGAGTTGAGTTGATATGGGTGGGCTTTGGTCCCTTAGAAAAGCAAAGTTTGACCTCGATATTGACTATACCAATCTCTTATTTACTAAACAAAAAAAAAATGATAAAAATAAGCTGAAAAGAAATGGGAAAAAACTCGTGTAGAGAAAAAAAAAAAAGGAAAAGATAGAGGCCAAAACCTCCCTCCCTGAAGGCCTTTAAAAATGTTTTTTTAGAGATTTTAGACAATAGAAGAAAATCTAGGGGAAAGATGGATGCAAACTACTTTCACTATAGACCATTATGCTTAGAGAAGTGGTTGGGGGTTTATATACTTGTTAGTAGGTGGTGAAGTGTAACCTGGTCTCTTTTGCTATTGTTGGACTTTACTTTTACTTTGTAACTTTGGAATCTACTGTTAAATGGCGAGGGTAAAGTTTGACTTACCTAGATTAGATTTAGAACTTTGATTCTAGTATGCCAATTACATTTACACGATAGGTTTGAGCAATAGGTACAAAGTGAGTTGCTATGATATAAACAAATTAATGAATGCTATGAGAGCTTCAAACTTGAGGAAAAATTTGAGTATATTTGATGACAGATTTTCATTGTCTTTAGTTGTTTGCTTGAGGAAAAACAAATGGTTAAGTATAGGGAAGTTTGATAAGTGTCCTAAGACCTTTAATAATTGTGCTTTATTGATCATATTTTACATGATATTTGGTTGTTTTGTTGAAGAAAAAAGGATACTTATTGGGTAAATTATTCATTTCAGGGTTAAATAGAGGTTCATTGACCTTTTAAAAGGATTAATAATGAAACAAGCAAAGATATGATGAAGTTTTGAAGCTATTACTGTGATATTAGAAGTATACTAGAGGAGCGCATAACCAGTGCACAAAATCCGGAGCAAACAAGGAGAAAAATATTTAGTTCCAGGGGTACATAACCAGTATACATGAGCCATGTATATTGGGTAGTGTACGATTAAAGAACAGAGAAGTTATGCGTTTTGTTCTAGGTATAAATGACCTACCTACATGGGTTGTGTAAGGGGGTTATGTACAATGATAGTTTATATATAGGCACTTTGTTTCATTGTGAGGGGCACCCAATGAGATTTATTTCGTTCCTAAGTCCTAAAGTACACATCTTAGAGAGCTTTACAAGGGAAAACTTCTAACAACATCTGAGATTCACAATGATTGTTTTGAAGAGTTTTATCAATCATGCTATCTCTAAACTCTTCTAGATTTTTTATTTTCAGTTTTTTTTTTTTATGGAGAGTAAATTTGTATGCCCTAGGTTTTGTGAAACCTTAACCCATAGTTTGAATTTTTGCTAATTAATGAAATATTTATGTCTTGAATTTATTCATGTGATTTTAATTGTTTTTGTGATAATTTCTTGCCAAGATTATTGCATGTTTGATTCTGGTTAGTTAGAAAGAGATTTCAACTATTAAGATAGGTCATCAATGAATAAAGAGTTTGCATGTTTCACCTAGACATAGGGAGACTTCGAATTTCTGCAATAAATATTCAATCTTTAATTAAGGTTTATGAGTTTTATGCAATTTTATATCGACATTAGTGAAGGAAGACGTTCCCACTATCTCATGTAAGATTAAGAATCAGTTACTTAAAGAGAGTAATTGGTTTAATGAAGAAACCCTACAGTTCAAGACTTAACTAATTATTAATTAATTTCATCATAACTAGTAAGGCTTAAGGTAGATCAAAGCTAGGGGCATCGTTATTAAGTTCTACTAGTTATTAGTTTAGTTAGCAATTTAGAATTAATATAATCAATTTGATAATTTAAGCTAGATAGTAGTAAATGGGAAATACTAGTTTTTGCTCATAGATTCTTTAGGATGACACCTAAGATTAATTCTATACCACAAGATTGGTGCGTTTACCTTTTCTAGATCATAGGATTATAGTGGGTTTTATTTTATTATTCTTGATATGATCTACGATCATCACTATACCCACATTAAGATTAAGAATCCTCTGATAAAATCCCATTTTAATGAATTTAAAATCAAGTGACCGAAAGTTTCACCACCCCCTATCTTTAGGTAGTTATGAGCAACTCCATTAGCAACTTTGATACATTCAAAAGAACGATTTCTTAATCTATTCAGTTGGAATCAAACATGGATCTACATGGTGCATACACACAAACCTACAAATTAAAGTATAAGCCACTAATTACAAGTATATAAACAATATTAAGCTAAAAATACATTGAAATCATATAAATCATATATTGGATTCATAAACCAAAAGATAAAACAATTATTTCTCAATAGGTATAAACATTAAGCACAAATTCATGAGAAACAATATAAAATGAAGATAAATATCACCTATTAAGCACAAGTTCTTGTAGAAATAAACGTTAAATTAATTTAGATTCACCTTAAAAACTTGAATTTCTAGCAAAAACAGAGTTTCTCTCACTAGATATTCTCACTCTAATATTCACATCTATTTTATGTTAGTAATTTGTTACACTATGGTATACTATTGTTACAACATTTGTGCATGTTTATTTATATTCGTCAAACATAGAAATCATGATGATTTTATTTGTTGATGCATCAGATTCCTCATAACAAACTTTGTCGTATTCTCAAGTGTGTGACATGGATCAATCACAGGTAGAATTGAAGCCTAGTTCTTTACTGCGTTAAGCTCTATGTTTTATTTCAACTTGGATAGGAATTCATCCAGCTTCAATGGTAGTTAAGGACTACAGGCGTAATTTGAGGTGCAGTATAGAGTTTTGCCTTGAAATTTACTTTCGGTTCATTCCTTTGTGCTGTGGGTGAATCTTATTTTCAACTGTCTTCATTGTTTTGCTCTAAATCTTGCTTAAATCACTTTGTTTCTTCTTTCTATGATCTTAGGAGTTAAAAAACAACAATTAAACAATAATAGCAAAATTTTATGAGAAATTATCTAATAATGAATCAAATTAAGCTTGAATTTCTATCATTTGAATATAATATAAATGACATGGCAAAACCACATAAAGCAAAGGGACAATCAAAAAGCAGTAACCAGACCACCACAACACCGAGTGCCAGTACAGTCACAATAGCAAACTAGTAACAATCTACACTCCTGTCTCCAATAGAGGTCGAATCCATTGACCTGAGACATATACCGAACTTGGAGAACCTATGTCAATAGTTGGCATACAGAAACTTAGAGTATAACAATGCTATTGCTTAACTCCACCAAAGAATCATCGACCTTGAAGAACCAAGGAATGTCCCTGCTAATGAAGAAGATGATAGGTCATTGACCCCGATGCCACGGGGATCTCTTAATAGGTCACTTAAGTAGACTAATAGATGATCTCCGACGTCATACCAAACCCAACTTTCCTCTAGTGGCCATTTTGTAACCTCTTGGTGCATCCCGCATGACCACTGAGGGTTGCTGGTTCTTCAGACTTGAATAAGGCTACCTCCAGTATCTCCGGAAGACCCTAAGCTTCATAGCATCTAGGAAGAGCTACTCAAGATCGTAAACATTGCGACAACAACCGTTATTGGTCGCTCCGCCCATGCCCTAGCTCTATTAGAGTTTATGAGAGCGATGCATGTTGAGATCCACTGGTCAGCAATGTAAAACCTATAGCCATTTTAGTGAAGGTTGACCAGATGATATAGAAACTCACCAGTTTAAAAGACAACTTGCAAGGTAACTACAACTAAGTAACCTTTCACTATAGTCATAAAATATGCAATACTATCCATTGTGACTAGGATCTTGCATTTAGAAACCTATGATGGGACAACTGATCCCGAAGGCTACCTGGCCCAATTCCAATCCATCATGATGTTACACGTCTCGAATGCCATGTAGTGCAGGACCTTTCTAACAACCCTTCGTGGAGCCACCAGGATTTGGTTCAATAAACTCACCAAAGGAGCCATCGTGTCCTTCGTGCAGTTCAATGAGTCGTTCACCCTTGACTTTATGGGTCTGTTTGGTTAGCTTTTTTCTATAAAAACATGCACTTTTTTCAAATTTTTTATAACAAATTATTTATCAAGAAATAGATATAGATAAAAAAAAAGTTTATAGTTCTCATGAAAAGATCAAATAGATCAAATATAGATGTATATCGAACATATCTATAAATATCTTTTCGATACAGATATAAGTGAAAAACAGATAGTCCAAATAGACCCTATGTCTAGCAAACCACCAAAGAAGAACAACCCATACTTGTACATTGTCAAGCGAAAATCGGATGAACCTCTGCAAGATTATCTTACTTGGTTTAATAGTGGACTACATTTAATTTAAAGCTATAGAACTGGAATTTCAATATATATGATAAGTCATATTTATTTATTCAATTCATGAGGGTTTATGCTCATTTTGAATAATTATTTGATAAAATTCCCACAAAGTGTACTCTTAGTGCTTAAATTGTTGTTTTTAGCTTTATGCTTAAAAGGAAGAAACAAAGTGAATTGATCAAGAATTGGAGCAAAAACAATAAGAACATGGAATCCAAGTACCAACAGCATCCACAATCTAAGGTCATGGATCACATCGAAGTCTAAACTACATCTATGATTTGAACCTTAGGGACAATAAAGAGAATTGGACACAAAGTCAATCCTAATTGAGATCACGCCTGTAGTTGATTCCCATGATTAACACTAAACCCCCAAGTGTGCCTCAAGTTGAAGTTGTACACAAAGCCAACCACGATACTAATCGAGCCCACGATTACAACCGTGGACCAACCTCTAATACACATGTGGCAATTCTAACAAAGTTTGTTATAAAAGAATCCTACCTCGTTAGTAATAAAATCTTCATTTATCTCGTGCCTTCTATCAATAAACAAGCATGTGTACAAAAATGTAAGGGATAATGTATCATACCACGTAGAATAGAGTAGTGTAGTGTAACTAATTAGAAAGAGAATTCTAGTTTGTAAAACTCTCCTGTACTAGAGTTCTAGCTTCTTTGTGTAAATTCAAGTACTGGTTTGAGTTTATATACAAGGATTTAACCTATCATAGATGATATCTATCTTCATTTCTCAATTATTTCTCTTGCTTTCGTGCTATTAATTGATTACGTCCAAGGAGAAGTAATTGTTTAACCTTAGATTTTGTGGATTCAAAACCTAATTCATGTGAATTCAACATGAATTAATTGAACATTGTTAATTGCTTGTAATTAACAGCTTGCACTTAATTTTAGTAGGTTCATGTGTGTGGAGCATGCAAATTCATGTTATATTTCAACTGAATAAACTAAGAAATCTTTCTTTTTAATAAATATAAGCTATTAATGAGGTTTGCTCATAATTTCTAGAGATAGAGTGGTGAAAACCTTTTGTCACTTGATTAAGAATTCATGAAACATGGTTTTTAATCAAAGGATTCTTGTTCATTATACGAATCTAAGTTGCTAATGGTTAAGAAGAGTTTCTAGTTTTTGACACTAAAGAAAGGCATTAAAATATTTTTGTGAATTCGACAATACAAGCATATTCAACAAAGAACACATTGAGTTTGTTTTCTAAGAAATCACATGATAAGGACTTGGTAAAACAAGATCTAAGATATTCCTTGTATTTGGACTTATCTTTTGGAATTTTAAACTAGAGCATGTATATAGCTAGGTTAAACATGTAAGTATTAGCTTAGTTTTGTGAATATCTTGTACATCATGAACTGCTAAATTTTCTTTGACTAGATAATAGATGAAAAGTGAGCACTATAGATGCTAACAATCCCATGGAATATAACCTAATGTTTCTATGCTACTTTGGTAGATACATTTGCCTAAATTGGTAGTGACCGAAGTTGAATCGAACCATTACTTATAAATTTTAAAATAGCTTCATGCCTATTGAACACTGCAACAAATTTTAGTGGTGTTGCTGCCAGGGATCACCATTGAATTCATTCTTTATGAAGTTCAATTGAGCACTATTTGAAAGCTTTAAATCTATTATTCTAGCCATTTATATATTGATTAAGTTATTTTAGGTTTAGTCTTTTCTAGTTGATCTTCTATTTCTTTCAATTTGTCTTTGTAGGTATAGATGAAGGAATCTCTTATCTCTTGAACAAATGATTAGACAATTTCATTTAGAAATTCAAGGAGGTCTCATAAGAAGCAGTGGAAAAGTAGTAAGGAATTTCTATTCAAATCACCATGATCCATACTAACAAGAAGTTGCTAATCCTTTTAGAAGCCTTTATGGCCTTCCTCATTTAAATCCGATGCATTACCATCCACATTTGGCTTGGAGTTATCATCAAAATTAAAAATCCTATGAACTATCTTTGGATTTTCAGCAGGGGTATTCTCCTTATGGATTTCATCCACAAAGATCATGTTTAGAGGAGTTACTTTTTTCTATTAAGAAGAACTGTAAGAATCACTATCAATAAATGGAGATGGTGCTTAAAAGTCATGAGAACTCCCTCAAGAATTTGGAAATTCAAATGAACTAAATAGCTACCATGCTTGTAGAAAGCTCTCAGGATAGAGTTCAAGCCATCACTTTAAGAAGTGGGAGAGAGTTACAGGTTCAAGAGGAGAGGAAGAAGAAGGATGATGAAAAGAAAGAGATTGTAAAAGAGGGAGAAGAGGCTTTAGAACACACAAAGGGATAGAGCAATTAAAACCAAAGGAGAGGAGAAGAAGGAGGCAGCCCCTATCAAAGCATACGAGCTACCTCTACCTTATCTGGCAAGAGCTTAAGGGAGAGGAGATGAGGAGCAATTCCAAAAAATTTTGGAATTATTTAAACAACTTCATATAAATTTTCCATTAGTTGATGCTCTATCATAAATTCCAAAGGATGCTAAATTCCTCAAAGAATTTCTATCCAACAAGAAGAAGTTAGAAGAGATATATATGGTGACACTTAGGAAGGAATGTTTAGCCATTCTCCTTAACCAACGTCCAAAGAAAATGAAAGATTCAAGTAGCTTCCTTATATCGCACTTGATGGGAAATTTACCTATTGAGAAAGCCTTACCTGATCCTAAATTTAGGAGCTATAATAAATTTAATGTCATAGCATCTTTTAAGAAGTTGGGATTAGGAGAACCGAAAGCGACTAGAATGATTCATCAACTTGCTAATAGATCTACTAGATATCCTAAGGGCATCATCAAAGATGTTCTGGTGAAGGTAAAAGATTTTATATTCTCGATTGACTTTGTGATACTAGACATAGTAGACATAGATGAGTGTGTTGATGTACATCCTATTTTAGGAAGACCATCTTTAGCTACTGCGAGGGTTGTTATTGATGGTAAAGATGGGAAGTTTACTTCATGTGTTTGGAATGATAAGATGGTGATTAAATTTTCAGAGTATGCTAAGCAAACTTTGAACAATGACGATGATTGTTTTACTCAGGATATATTAGATCTTGAAATCTCTTATATAGTGCAAGAAGTAGCCTATGATTCTAGAGTTGTGTTTGAAAAAGGGAGTAATGATGAGTTAAATGCTGCTCATGTAATGGAGGTAGTAGCTCAACTTAAAGTAACTAAAGATGTAATAAAAGATTAGGTGAAGGAAGACATTGAAAGAGACAATATCACTCAATTGAAGCCTTCTTTTGAGGAACTGTTGGAATTGGAGTTAAAGCAATTAGTCGAATATTTAGAGTATGCATTTCTTGAGACAAACTCCAAACTACCAGTCATTATTCCATCTCAACTCAATGAGAAGCAAAAAGAAAAGTTGTTGAAAGTGAAGAGGCAACATAAAAGAGCTATGTGTGGAAGATAGCTAACATAAAAGGCATTAATCCTTTAGTTTATACACATAAGATTATGATGGAGAACAATTTTAAACCAATAGTGCAACCTTATGGGTGTTCAATCTGAATATGAAGGAGGTAAAGTGAAGAAAGAAGTGGTGAAATTGTTAGATGCAAGGCCTATATACCCAATCTTGGATAGTTCACGGATGAGTCCAGTGCAAGTAGCACCACAGAAGGGAGGAATGATGGTGGTACTAATGAAAAGAATGAGCTTATTCCTATACATGCTGTCATAGGATGGAGAGTATGCATTGACTATAGGAAGCTCAACAATGTCACCTAGGAAGACCATTTTCCATTACCTTTTGTTTATCAAATGATTGAAAGATTAGTAACACAAGCATACGATTGTTTCTTAGATGTCTTGTTAGGATACTTTCCAATTCCAAGATCAAGAGAAGACCATTTTCACAAGTTTATACGGTACTTTTGCATACCGAAGAATGCCATTTGATTTATGTAACGCTCTAGCAACCTTCCAACATTGCATGATGGCTATCTCAAAGATCCAGTAGAGAATGTGATGGAAGTATTCATGGATAATTTCTCTATGTTTAGGGATTCATTTGATGGTTGCCTTATGAATTTGAAAAGAGTCCTCTAACAATGTAAGGAAACAAATTTAGATTGGGAGAAATGCCATTTTATGGTGCAGCAAGGCATAGTCTTGTGGCATAAAATATCAAGTTAAGGAATCAAAGTAGATATAGCAAAAATTGAGGTCATTCCAAAATTACCACCACCATCTTCGGTTAAGGCTATTCGGAGTTTTCTTGGGGCACATGGATTTTATAGGAGGTTCATCAAAGACTTTTCAAGATTGCTAGGCCCTAACAAAGCTTTTAAAAAAGGATGCTCATTTGAATTTAATGAAGATTGCATTGAAGCTTTTAATTTGTTGAAGGAGAAAATTACCATGTTCCTATTATGGTGGTATAAATTGGAAGTACTTTTCAGTTGATGTGGCGATGCTAGTGATTCAGCAATAGGAGCTTGTCTGGATCAACGGAGGGACAAACACTCTTAACTAATCCATTATGCAAGTAAGACTTTGACTCTAGCTAAGAAATTATACAACAATCGTAATAACCCAAATTCATATAGTTAAAAATAATAATCATAAAGGAAATAATGTAAAAATATTGAAAAAGTTTTAAGAAAAGTTATGGAAGATATTCCTAATTTCTGACAATCTAAAAATATTGAAATTTAAATAATATAGTAATCGTTTAAAAATTTTGAATTATTATGTTTTAATATAAAACTCTACAAAAAAATAACAAAGATGAAATTAAAAACATATGTATGCGAATAAATAAAAATGAGATTCAAGTAAGTGATAATAATAACCAAAGTTACAAAATAAAACATTCTCGGTAATTAAAGAAATGAATAATGAGTAAATAAATAATTATAAAAGAATAGTACTAAATTTACATAACTTGAATCTTGAGACGTTTTATAAATAAAAAATAAAAAAATATTGCAAGAGAACCTAAATTAATATAATGAGAAAGAATAAAACAACAAAAAATATCAAACAGAGTGGGTAATGAATACAAAAGTGTGATATATTAATCCAATAGATAATAGATTATTGAATAATTCAAAATTACAATAGAAGTGGAAATAATATTATATTGTAATATAAATTAATTGAAATAAAAAATGAAAGTGTGAGTAAAAGAATAAAATCTTAAAACAATTGAAATCTTTCAAATTATGAAAATTAAAGATAGTATAATGTCAAATACCAATGGATAATTAATCTTAAAGTTTTTTAGAGCGTAATTTAATAACTGAGTTTAGATAGTTTAATTAAACTAAGTAATTTGAATTATAGGTCATAAATGGATAGATTAATATAATCAATTAGTAAATAGACTTAGTTGAAATTAAGATTTCAAATACTCCTTTCAATCTTTTATCTACTTCAATTATCCATTCCATGAACTAAATTTCTTAAATCTTTTTAGTTATCAAATTTGAACTTTATTTCTTTCAAATTACTTAATTATTTTGATTATTTTTCCCATCAAACAAAATTTCACTATTTTATGAACCAATTTTAATTTGAATATCCATTTCTCTTTATCAACAAATGATCCAAGATTTTCTTGAGTTCGATATTTAAATTCCTAAAATACTCAAATGTAGCCTTTGTAATCTAAATTCTGTACTTTCAATTTTTATGAATTTTGAGATTACCTACTTATTTAAAAATACCAGTTTTTAAGCCTAAATTCAACTAAATATCAAGTTATATAAAACTAAATTTCTAAACTAGATTCGTAACTCAAGTTATCGATTTTACTTATATATATTCTAAAATTTCCTTTTAAATGTTTTTAATGCTTAAGATAATGATCTAAAAAGCTTAAATTAAAACCCTTAAGCATTAATATCCTTAATGACCCTTGTCATTACCTATTTAATTCTTTTTGTTCTTTCTTTTGTTGCTGTTCCTCTTTCCTTCTTTCTTTCTTTCTCTTGTCCTTTATGTTTCCTTCCCTTTCTTTTTCTTCTTCTCTCTCAATTCCATCACCAAATCTCTATCTTAAGAAAACAATAAGAAAGATTAAAGTTAGGACTGAAGTTATAAAGTGAGGAACATGCTAGAGGAGGCTACAACAATCATGTAGAAGTAGTATTGGTGAAGGACAAGATAGTTAGACTCATCAAACATGTAAGAAGTTCAAGTTGGTTAACAAGATAAGTTTGCTTTTCCTTTGCTTTGGTTGTTTTTTATGTTTATGTATGTTGGTTTGATGCCTGTTACATGTTGGGTGGATGAAGAAGATGATGAATAGTAGATACAGGATTTGATGGAGTAGTTTAGAAGTGTTTGATGTGTTGAACAAGTATAGAAGCAGTGAATGTGGTTTATGTATTGTTTTTGTGATGCTTTAGTTGATATAGGATGTGTAAAAATTGATAAAATGGACTTTGAAAAACAGGGGAAATTCGTAACCCTTATAATCTGAGAATCACGGGCGTGACTATGCCCTTATGGGTCTTAGGTTGGATGATTTTTGGAAGTCATAGGTGTGATTTCATCCTTATTGGCCTCTAACCTTGATGTTTTAAAAATCACGAGCGTGATACGGCCTTTTTGGCCTCTAATCTTGGTATTTTCAAAAATCACGACCGTTACTCTGCCCTTGCTAGCCTCTAGTCACCATACTTTGATCATAACTTTTTCGTCCAAACTCGGATTGAGGTGATTCAAAAGGCTATGAAAATATTAAAAAGAGATCTACAAATTTCATGTTTTAAGTTTTTGCAAATTCAAAAAATATCAAGGCTGAACTTTTAATTCTTTCTAGTTACTATGTTTTCCAAACAAAATTGAAAACTTGTTTTACTAGTGACTGTGTAGTTAAGTATAAAATGAATCTTTTTAGGCTAAAATAAAATAGATAAATGATAGTGAATGTGTTATGTTTGTTGAAAGATATAATTAAGCATGAGTTTAGTGAACTTAAAAACTTAACGAATAATTTGATTAAATATAGAGTTAGATATAAAACGAATCTAGTTTAATAATCTAAGTTCAACTTAGCTTAGTGAACTTAAATGAACTAAAATAAATTAGATTGATTACATTTAATCAACTTGGTTAAGATTAAGTCAACATAGACTTAAGTCAACATGAATCTTAGATATATAATGAACTTAGTTTATCAATTTAGGTTCAACTTGACTAAATAAACTTTAGTAAGCTAAAATGAATTAGATTGATTAAGTTTAATCAAAATGACTTATTAATTAGATTAAATGATTAATTCTAATTAATTTGGTTAGGATTAAGTTAAAATGGGTTAATAGCTAATAATTAGATTAAAATGAAATGTTAGGATAACCATAATTTATATGGGGAATATGTTGTTTCAAATGTGTGTTTGCTTAGGAAATGAATGTTTGTGTATATGAATGCTTTGTTAGTGCTTTTGTAATAATAAATTATAAATAAAGAGAAAATAAATACTTTGATAGACAATGAAGAACTATCCTTATCCTGGCGAGATGATCTTTGCAGCCGTGGCGAGATTCCTACTTAGCGTTTGGTCAAATAAGATCTTAAAATGAATCCAAGTTCTTGAATAGATGTTTGCTTTTGTATTATATTCTATTCAATAGCCTTTAGCCAACTTTCTTTTCCTGTTTGGATTTCATATGAAGGATGATGATGATTTGGTGCTGACAATATTGTTGATGACTAGATAATTGATGGGAATGGTGCTTTGATCTTCCTAGAGAATAGTTAAGACGTAGCTTGGATGCCAGTGGGTAACATCAATCTCTTCACCTTACTTGTGCTTATAATCTAGTTGCATTGGAAATAATAAAAATCTAATTGATTATGCATGGGGTTCAGGAAACCATTTGTTGCTTGATGATTACATTTGATTAATAACTCACTAAACCATAAGTAAAAACAATTGTGTGGCGTTAATTGTGATTTATATAATGTTGATTGTCTGAAAATGACATGGACAATAACTAATAAGACATAATTCTTATTTGACCTTTAAATGAATCGGTCATGCATTGCATCACATCACATTTGCACTGGTAGGGGTTTACGTTACGTATTAACATTTCGATTCTATAGTAGTGCTTGTTGGGGCCAATAGGTCTGCTTGAGTCTACTAATAAGGTTGTCGGCTTCACGAGAACTAAGTAGGTACCAAAGGACATCGCCCGTGTTGGAGTTAACTTTAGGGATTAATACTTAGGGAGGCTTTGCTGTTCTAAGGGAAGTGGAGGGTTGATTGGCTGAGTAAGATTTACTTATAAAACTACCGTAAAATCTAGGGTTTATCCAAAAGGTATCGTAAACATGGTAGTTCGTTACACATGATATTAAAGTTTGGGAATGACTTCCTTAGTCACACAACAACCTTTACATCATGCATAAGACGTGCTTTCACGACAAATAGAAGACACTGATGGAGTAATGCATTTTAAGTAGATAGTAATAAAATAGCATACAAGAATTTATAATCATAATTATATAGCCTTGAAGAATTAAAGTCTTACATCGGGGCATACCCTTGTCAATACTAATACTAATATTACATATCATTGAATCTTTCTAAAAGTAGCATATCTATCTTAAATTGCTATTTATTGCTATATAAAGAGATTTTTATAGAAGTATACTTCTCAAAATCTTCTAGAAAACTTCTGTCAAAAACCCCAAACGCAAACGTCAAAATGCTTGAGAGAAGATACCTCGAGGATAAAGTCGCAAGTATCCTTTCTGCAACAAAAATCTATCAGGGGTATAAGCATAACTAGCTTAGTGAGTTACATTCCTACATTACGTACTCGAAATAAATAACAAACAACTTTGTTAGCAATCATACGCGATGCACCATCCATAAGATCCAACAATACATATAATTAATCGAAAACCATATGCATAATGGATTTTCGTCCTCTATACCAGGGGTTAAGGAATGCTTTGAAAATAAAAAGGTCCTTCCAACCATCTAACTATATTGGGTTTTGATCAACCGCCACTACTTAGTCCTTGAGCTTCCTATCCAAAGTGATCGATCTGGCATGGCTCTTCCATGAAGCTATATTCCCTAAACGACTTAGTTCCTCATGCTGGAGCTAGGTATCTTACCATTTCGGTCCCATGCGTAGGAGTAGTAGTGAAATAATGTGTGATTCAACATCATGTCAAGCATGGCCATTTTATTATTTCGTTTCAAAACATATTAATTATCATTTAAAGTGATCATTAAGTTAATTACACACATACCAACATAATAAGGTAACAAAGGTATTAATCAATAATTCAAGTTTTGATATACTTAAACATTCATTCACCAATCTTAATGAAACACAAGCATCATCCTGTGGTAACCCACATGCAATTTCATTTTTATATTTATCCTATTCTAGTGCTCTACTTTACAAGCAAAAACAAGAATACATAAAATGTTAGGAAAAACTCACTTAGTCATATCAATAGCTCCTAATCAAAATAATCCTCAACAAAGACAACATCGATATCCTCATCACTTGAACAACAAAAATACCCGAAATGAGTATTTGTATTAATCTTACTAAATTTTCTGACTTTATTAATTCTATTCGTGGTAGATTTACTAGTTACTAAGTATATAACTTAAAACAGTCATTATTCTCATTTTAACTTCAAATTTCACATATAAGTAGTCATTTTCTACCTACTTCTAATGCTTTATTTATTTCTAAAGTTATTTTAAACATTTAAGCTCATTCAAGTTTTGGAAACCTACTATATGTATCTCACCTAACTTGTTCTATATTTGATTTCTACTACGTTTTACAATTTTCATATTATATAAACTCTCTATATCAATTTCACATTACTTGAAAATCTTTAACCAATCATAATAGTTCATAATACATGCATAATCCTAGTAATGTTGCTCAAAACCATGATTTTTCATGGAATAGTTTCATGACAATGGAAAATTCTTAAGTTTACAAAATTTCAACCTTGAAAACTTGTAGTGATCTCTTATCTCTTAACACTTAGAAATAGGCGAATTGATCTTTAATTTAAAGTGCCATCTTTACAATATTTTTATTGGAACCTTATTTTTAAAACATGGGTTTCTCATGTGTTTCTTAAAAAAGGATTTTGTGTTGTAAAATTTCAAACACATCATAAGGCCATGGCATTTGAAAAATAATAATAGATTAGTTTTTTTTTTTTTCAAAATTTTTCTTTGTACAAAAGATATCCAAGGCCTTGAAAAATAAGTTTTAGAAATTTATTCACATAACAAAGAATTGTCAACATTAAAAATTTAAGGATTCATTTTATCATTATGGCAATATCACTATGAGCACTTATGTACATTAATATAAAATGGACTTGTGAACATTTAACTTAATAAAACTATATCAAAATAAGAAGTTGATAAGATCACAAATGAAAATATATGCAAAATTAAAATAAAAACATAGGAGTCTTAGATTATGATCAAGACTCCCCAGGATTTGAAATAATCTAGTCACCATGTATAATAAATAAAATCAAAGCTAGTTAAAAAAAAATAAAAATGAGTGTCTTTGATTTTTGTAAAGGCTCCCCGAGACTTGAAATATTCCAGTCTCATTCATATTTGATTTCTAAATCAGCCTAAGACTAGAATGGACTAGTCTTATGAAAATATAAAACATGAAATAAACAAAGTGCATGAAATAAATAAAGTTATGTTAGTGAGCAATAGGTTCTAAAAGTTGTAAATACTTACATTTACATAAAAAAAATTAGATTAGTGAACAAGGATAAAATGAACATAACATTGTGTCACATGAACTCAATGTATTGTCTTACATTTCCATTCCCTAACTTCATGCATCATTGAGATTTTTATGGAAAACATTAAAGACATACACATACTCATGTCACGTAATAATATATATGAAGGGGGTTTGGTATTTTTACCTAAATGAAAGATGTCAGAAAATCTTTTGGGACGCATAAAGAGAGGGGGGTTATGGTGAGATTGAGAAGAGGGGGGAGGGAAATTTTGAGAGAGTTTTGAGAAAAAGAGTATTTGTAAAGTGTGGGACAAATGAAGAGGAAAGGGATATATATAGATGAAAAAGTGAGTGAATTAAAAATGAAAAAATAATTGAAAAAGAAAATTAAAATAGATGGAAAGAGAGGGAAGGGGCATCAGCCATAGGGAAAGAAGAGAGAGACAGAGAGAAAAAGAAAAAGATGAAAAGAAAGAAAAGAAAATATTATGAAAAGTAGATGTAAAGTATGGTAGATTAGATAGATGTAAGAAGTAATTATGGAAGATGTAAGAGTAGATTGTAAGTGTGTAAGAAACAAGTGAGTGATGTGAATAGTAAATGAATAGTAGAAACGACAAATTAGTTACCGATTGAGAAAAAAATACGCATATAAAGGCCATAATTGATGTTTTATAATCCGATAAAATTTTATCTGATATTATATGGATGTCTTAATATTATACTAGTGTAAATTGTTTATTAAAATAATTTATCTCGTTTTACGTGTTGATGACTAGATATAGAAACTGATACCATAAAGGTTTAAAATTATTGATGTTTCTAAGAAACTTATCATTTTAGGGTATGTAACTTATAATCGACTTATATTTTGGATTCCCAGTATTTCTCTAACTTATCTAATATTTTAGGGTTTTTGAAAATCGTCTGATTGGGTCTAGGGTTTCTAAGGTTTAGAGTTGACTTAGTTTAACTTTAGGGTTCTGATTCCGATGTCAACTCTAGTATTTCCTTTATAAGATTACTGTAAAATCTAAGGGTTTACAACCTTAGCACATGTTCTAGTAAGATTGAGTGGAGTAATGTATGCAATGGTTGCGGAGGTTGCTAAGTGATTTAAAACGACAAAAACTAAGCAATTAAGCTTAATTAAATTTAAACTATGAAGCTGAAATTTTTTGTCATAGTACTCATGATTTATTTTCCCTATCTTGAAAAGCTTTGCTTTTGTTCTTGTTTTTGCACTTGCTTGAGGATAAGCAAAAGCTTAAGTGTGAGGAAATTTGATAAGTCATATCTACTCTATTTGATTTATAGGGGTTTGTGTTCATTTTTCATAATTATCTAATAAAATTCCACAAAGTGTGCTCTTATTGCTTAAATTGTTGTTTTCAACTCCTTTATGCTCAAAAGGAAGAAAAAAAGTGAATTGATCAAGAATTGGAGCAAAAACAACAAGAACATGGAATCCAAGTGCCAACCGCATCCACAATCCAAGGATATGGATTACATCGAAGTGTAAACCATCCCTGTGATTTGAACCTAGGGAAAAACATAAACAATTGGCCACAAAATCAATTGTAGTTGAGACCATGCCCGCAATTGAGTCCTTCGATTAATACCGAACCTTAGGTGTACCC
The DNA here is from genome assembly GCA_024138025.1 of Combretum micranthum. Lineage (NCBI taxonomy): Eukaryota > Viridiplantae > Streptophyta > Magnoliopsida > Myrtales > Combretaceae > Combretum > Combretum micranthum. The sequence continues at coordinate 263,602 of JAMXBD010001230.1, forward strand.
TAAGTTGAAGTTACACTCAAAGCCAACCACAACACCAATCGAGCCCACAATTACATTTGTCGATCAACGTCCAATACACACGTGGTAATTTTGACAAAGTTTGTTATAAAGAATCTGCCTCATCAATAATAAAATCTTCATTTATTTTGTGGCTTCTATAAATAAATAGCCATGTGCACATAAATTTAAGGTAGAATGTATCATACCACATATAATAGAGTAGTGTAGGGTAACTAATTAGAAAGAGAATTCTAGTATGAGAAACTCTCCTGTACTATGATTCCAACTTCTCTATGTAAATTCAAATACTGATTTGAGTTTATATGTAGGATTTAAGCTTTCATAGATTATATCTATCTTTATTTCTCAATTATTTATCTTGATTATGTGCTATTAATTAATTAAGTCCGTGGAGAAGTAATTGTTTGAGTTTAGATTTTGTGGATCTAAGACCTAATTCATGTGAATTCAACATGCATTAATCGAATATTGTTAAGTACTTGTAATTATTAGCTTGAACATCATTTTAATAGGTTTATGTTTGTGGACCATGTTAATTCATGTTAGATTTCAATTGAATAAATTGAGGAATCATTTTTTTTGAATAAATATAAACTATTAATGAGGTTTGCTCATATCATCTAGAGATAGAGTGGTGAAAACTTGTTCTCACTTAATTAAGAATTCATGAAACATGATTTTTAATCAAAGGATTCATGATCTTTATACGGATCTAGGTTGCTAATTGTTAAGAAGAGATTCTGGTTGTTTGACTTAGATTTAAGTGTTTTTGACACTCGAAAGAAGCATTAACATAATTTTGTGAATTCGACAGTATAAGCATATTCAACAAAGAACTCATTGAATTTGTTTTCTAAGAAATCACATGATAAGAACTTAGTGAAACAAGATCTAAGCTATATCTTGTGTTTGGACTTATCTTTTGGAATTTACTACTAGAGCATGTATTTAGCTAGGATAGATCTATAAATATTAACTTAGTTTTGTGAATATCTTGTATATCATGAACTATTGAATTTTCTTTGGCTAGATAATAAATGAAAAATGAGTATGATATATGCTAATGATCCCTTAGAATATGACCTAATATTTATATGCTACTTTAGTAGTGTGCTTAGAGGTGTGTACCGAGTTGAACTGACCCGGAACCACCGGGCCATGCTTTAGGCCAACGTTAGACTGGAGCCAGCCATGGACATGAAGGGCTGGGTCGGGCTGGTTCAAACTAGCGATTCAGGGCCGGTTCATGGCCCTTTGACCCGTAGATGATTTTTTGAAAAAAAAATGATAATTTTTTTTAATTAAATTGATAAGAAAAACATATAATTAGATCATTATATAATAGATATATAGAGAATTTTAAATTACAAACTTGTACAAAACAAACAAAATTTATTAAAAAAAGCACGCTTTGATAGGAAAGTTATCCTAGAGTTCACACACTTAGGCTAAAAAAGCATACTGGAACAAATGAAGGGAAAAAAAAGATAATTTCATAATAAATACTATCTATTCACATTAAAATATGTTTAAATATTTATATCTTTTTTTTTTACTTGTATTTTTTTAATTTTTTTTTATTTTGACTTGTCCTACTTGTCGGGTCGATGAGTCAAGACTTTGAACTAGCTTTGACCCGCCAAGCCGACAGGTTGGCTGGCGGGTCATGATCCGTATGATTAGGCCGAACCACAGGTCATGACCCCGTCATGACGGTTCGAGCCGGGTCAACAGTTCGATTCGGCCCATGCCTATGTCTAGATGTGTTTGTCTAAAGTGGGCAGTGACTGAAGTTAAATTAAACCATTAGCTTATTAATTTTAAAGCAGCTTCGTGTCTTTCGAACACCAAAACAATACACAATAATATAATATAAGGTAAAATAATATCCTATCGATATTTCTTTCTGTTTCAAGTTTTGCTAGTCATATACTTTAATATTGTGTCTTATTTGCTCATCAGTACACCAGTTAGATTCTACTGGAAACTTTGTTGCTTATAACTATACAAGCATACGTGCAATTGCGTTTTCCATGTGGAAAATTAAGTAATAACAAAATGGTTTAAATAAAAACAAACAGTAATTTTAATATGTATTATATTTGGCTAAAAAAACAAAAACAATTGCTAAAGCAAGTTACACATTTAATTGAAAGCTATGCATAAACAAGAACCATGCATTTGTTGTATATATATGATATAAATAATTTAGATACCAAAATAACCTCCATACTTATTATCACAAAATGGAAAAAAGAAACTAATTATGCATGTAAATTTAAAATTGTGGCTCTAATTGCTACTGCATTACAAGTAATAGCAAGATTATTCGCAATATGTGTAAATTTTTCACTTTTTAAATTTTTAATGTAATGGCAAATACAATCCTAAATCGAAATTATATAATGTAAAATTCAAAATTTTTATGGAAATACAAAGGATTCTCATACCATTATCTTGCGGATTGAGAGAATATGTGTTTTCATTGGACATCTCTCCAAGTTGATCTGAACTGATACCCGACCTAGACAGACCACGACGGGTCTAGACTTTGACTTGTCCTGCCGATACAGTTGGAAATCACCATGAGGACTTAATGGATATGCGGATCCTATCTAGGTCCATCCAATAGATCCGTCTAAGTTGACAGTTCTAAAAGGGTGTGACTCTTAAAAAAAATAAAAAACCAAAGATAAAAAATAAGGAAAAAGGCATTCATTTGGAAGAACAAGATAATATTGAGGATGTAGGCCCTTTGCTTTGCCCAAGCCAGTGGAATTTGGAAAAGCGAAATTTTAAAAAGAGAAAAAAATGTTACCCATAAATATATTGTGCCTCCAGTCCTACTACTGTGGTAATTAATTTTTGTAGTTGTGCATGGTTGCCTCATATCATTTAATAGCTTTGCATTTTAATCCTTTTTTTTTTTTGTCTTATTTATTATTTTATTCAAAATTGCAATAGCTTCACCAAGGCTTAATTTTCTCAAGGGTCCAACTTGAGAATATGTATATACATACATGGGATGTCTAGTAATATAACAATATGTATATATATACACGGTCTTGGTAAATGTTTTGACGGGGTTGGATCAAAATGCATGTGAAAATGGTTCAAGAACATGTAGAGTCGGTGTAAAATACTCATTAATAGTTTAGGGACAAGTCCACGTGTTCAACTAGGACAAATAGACACAATTACATATGAAAACTTTAGAGTGAATGGCCATCTCATATTCAAAATTCCGCTAATGGTCTGAGCTAGCTAGATACGATGATTTCAAGGCAAATAAAGTAGATGATGAATCGAACTTATGCTAGTTATATTCTCCAAAACCAAACATTTACCAATCACTTTCATGATGTAATTTGTCCTAGCAATAGATATCTCCAAGGATCGAGTTCGAATTAGGACTCGATCTAGACTGGCAATGGTAGGGGTTCTTCATTAGACTTGATTTATCGAGCTGGTTTGAAGCTAGGTCTAGAACCCATCCAAGTAGGGGGTCCATATAGATCCTTCACAAAATATAAAAAAAAAAATAAATAAATGTGAATAATGAAGCTTTTTTCCACAAGCATTTGTAATTTCTTTCTAACTAGCTTGCATAGACAAGATAAGTAATTATTAAATGGTTTCAATTTCCTTTTTTTACCGATCATAAACAATTGTGTTTATAAAGCTACAAATTATTAATAATTTTTTAGCATTAACATAATAAGATTCAACGGCTGCTATCAGACATATAAGGGGAAAAACAAAGAGAAAGAAAGATAATTTCGCATATTTCTATTCTAGAAGCATTTTTCATTATATTTGTTATCGCAAATGATTTTTTAATCTTAGGACTAGAACTCAATTTTTTAACATGTCAAATCATATGTTCATTTGAGAAACAATTTCAATAATATGGTGCGGCAATGCCGCAGCACTCCCAAAACGAAAGGACGGAACAGAAGTCGGCTACCAGTGGCAGGGTTCTGGGTCCATTATTTTTGGACCCGGATCCTATGGCTCAAGTTCCGAGTCGGATCCAATCGGCTCAAAGAGATGTCTACCTACAAAATTGCAGGCATTCGATTTGTTTTTGTTTTTTTATTTCTTTTTATTTTCACATTTTTCTCTTAGTCTTTATTTTTTGGAAATGTAATTAAAAAAGAGGGGGATTCGAACTGTGTGGACTCGTCATATAAACCGGCAAATCCACGAGTCCAAACTACCTCGCTATTAAGTCGGGCGATGCTAGGCCCATGTTTTGAGGACCTAACCCTGACCGAGGAGAAGTCTAATTTCAACTGTAAATTATTTAAAAAAATATTAAATAAAATAATTGTTAGAAATTTCTATAGTATCACGTTTTATTTACTTTTTTATTAAAATGATCAATCTATAAGTTATTGAAAGATTCGGATTTTTTAATAAATAATTAAAAAAAATATGCTTGATTTTTTTTATTAAATATGCAAAACGATTCACTTTGTAATCAATTTACTCTTCACTAAATCAAACCAAGAATTGAACCGTTTTAGAAAGAAAAAATACAAAAACTAAATTATTGGTTTATTGCAATCCAATTCATAGTTTGATTAGTTTTTTAACGCAACTCTTAGAAGCTTTAGACGTTTTGATGAGGGCTGATGTGGGCCACTTATCTCTTTTAAATTGTAATTGGAAATGGGCTTAGGATCTGGGCTTTCATTGAATTGGTGTTGGCTACTGCTTTAGATATGAATTTAGAGCTACAGGTTCTTGTTGTTATATTCTTATTTTATAGGACTAATGGTAAAAATAGTATCCGAATTTTCGTAGAATGTTCAATCAAGTATCTAAAGCTTCATTTTGAATAATTTAGTACATGAACAGGGTTTTTGTGGAGTTTTTTTATGCCTGAAGTTTGGTTTTGACAATTTTAGCAAAAAGTTTTCATTTGACTTTTTTCGTATAAAAAGTTCAATTAGATACGAAAAAAGTTCATGAAAACTTTGTTTAGGTACCGAAATTGTCAAAATCAAACTTCAAATATAAAAAAAGTCCATGAAAACTTTATTTAAGTATCAAATTATTCAAAATCAAACTTCATATACCTAATTGAACTTTTTGTAAAAGTTCATGTACCATTTTTGACATTATCTATATTTTATATTGTCACACATTGGCTTTAGATCTTTGCACTTAGGTTCATTTTTATGCATATTTCTCCAATTTGCACATTTTTCCTATAAAGGTATAAAATATACACATAAATTTACATTGTGTTTGAATTCATGGAAATCGGTTGAAGATGATGGAAGATGAGAGAAATCAAGTGAAATTTTTGTGTTTAATAGCGTTTTTTGTGGATGAAAGAAGGTAAAATCGATAGAAATCAAAGGAAATTTCATGCCATAATGTTTCCGCCCAAATTTGGGATGAAACCGGTAGAAAACGAAGGACAGCAATTAAAATGACAAAAAAAAAAAAAACCCTCTAAAGTGATATAAAAATGATAAAGTTGGGGTATTTTATTCTATTTGATATTTTATTTCTCTCTATTTTATTTCATTTCCATCTTATAAATCCAAATAGATGAATATTATTTCCTCTCATTTTATTTCCATCCTCTTCCTTTCTTTTCATTTCTTTCAGTTTCTACTTTAAAAAATGTAGCCAAACATAATCTTAGTGTAAAGTCAAGATAAAGGATGTAAATTTCATACTTATCAACAATACATGGTAATATAAACTTGATGAAGGAATTTGAGTTAAATCCTTATTATTTCATTTTTTCGGTTAATTATCCTTATTATTTTATTCTTCCTTTATCATTTGTGTCTCATATATAGATATTTACTATCATAGTACTGTTTTTAGTAGTCAACAGTATTTATACAATTCATAGTCAAGTACCTTGATACGAACCACTCCAACTTATGATGAGACCCGTTATCGTAATCTAAAATCAAATCCAATGACCGTCTAAGAACCTAATGGAAACTGCAACCCGTTACTTATATTGAAGCAAGAACCTTGGTATAAATGAATATGCCACAATCAAGGATGAAAAACTGACTGATAAGCCAGGATAAATGCCACGAGAAATCCCGATAAGTTCAGACAAGTTCTTTCTAGAACTCAAAGAGAAAGATCTATGGGGCAATACTTAGAAGTACATTTTGTACAACGGCCCTTCCTATCTGATAGAAAAGGATCCCATGATCCTAAACCAACCTTACCTAGGATCTCAAATCCCAAGTTTGTCTATGAAGAGCAGATCTAATTGTATTAGTGTCTATAATTGATTTCTTCTGTGTAATACTAATCGATAGGGCCTCATTGGTAAGTGCTGCAAGATCTCGTACATTGGAAACCATGGTTATGGACACTCTCAAATTTCAATTGATCAAAGATTATCTCTAATGTTTACAACCAATAGGTTTTATAGACTAAAACATGGAAACCTAAAGACATAAATATAAAGGCTGGCGACTTAAAATACAAATCAAGCAACCTAAAAATAAAAACATGAAACTAATATGAATTTCCATAGCAAGAAGGCCGATAGTGTAAGTCTCTATGTCGACAAATTATCCATAAAGGCCAGTGGTGTACAAGGCTGGTGGACAGCTTTTCAAGCTTTAAGGTTGACGGCTCTCAATTTAGGCCGGTAGCTTTGATTCTCATGGCTGAAATGTTTTAATATTCCATGATGACACCCTCTGGTCCCCATCATTCCCTCCTTCCTCGTAAAGATTCGTTCTTGAATCTTGACTGTTAACTGGAATAGAACATCTCCTTTTGTATGCAATTCTCTTAAAGGAGGTGATTCATTTAGAATGTCCTGGGGAAACAAATCTTTACTAGAAAAAGAATAGTTAAGATCATTAATTGAAAAATAAGCATCCTTGTACAATGGTACAAGTACTTGTTGCCTTATAAACATAACGCTCTTAATCTCACTTTTTACAGCAAAAATAGTAACTCTCTTGCTCTTTTCTCTATTTTGATCTCTCAAACTCATTTGCTTTTCTCACCCCTCATTGCTTTCCACACTTTTGTTCTTCTTTTCTCTCACACTCACACTCTTTTGCTCTTTTTTACATTTAGTCCCACTCTCTCTTCGTTGATCATGAGCCTTTAAAATATGCTTTTATCTTCATAACATGACTTAGAGTTAAGGGTACAAGTTTCACACTCCTCCCATTCATGAAATGAATAAACATTGTGATAACCATCATGCTTAACCTTTCTAACAATAAATGACCCACATGCATAGGTGTCACATCACATAGAACTTCATCTTTATAGCTACCAATGGAAAAAGCAACTAACACCTCCTTTGTTACGACTTAACAACTAGCTATCAGATTAGGTACCTGATTCAGGCATCTCGAAATGAAGAAGAAAGCACTAAAAGACTATGCTCTTGGAGGAGGATAGGCATTTGCTTCATACGAAAGAAAGCTATGAGATGTTGCTGACAACATTAATGCTACTACCTTTATCAACAATCATACTATATACTTAGTCACCAGTGTAGCATCTAGTATTAAAGATACTTTCTCGTTGCACTTAGGCTTCCTCTTTCACCTGCACACTTGAAGCTCTCTTCACAACTGCTGCTAACCTTCCCTTTTGGGTTCTTCAACATCGCTACAGTCTTCAATGGTGGCATCTCATCACCATTTGAGCTTACACTTTCTTTAGAATCAACAATAGAATCCTTGGCCTTCATATCCTCTTCAGCTGCTTTGTGATTCTTCCAATATGATTTCCATGAGGAACTAGAAGCCGAACCATACCTTGAATTTCACTTAAACTTCAATTGCTTTCCACTTTAACAGTTTTATGTAGCAACTCCTTCATCTCTACATAATGCTATAAATCTATTATATTAGCAATCTCCTTGTTCGGTCTACCAATGAATCTAGCCATTGTAGCCTCCTGGTCTTCCACCACCTTAGCTCTAATCATAGTTATTTCCATCTCCTTATACTAATCCTTCACACTCATAGATCATTGTGTTAGACTCCGCAACTTCCTACACTAATCCCTATAGTAGTGACTGTAGATAAATCTCTTGCACATCACAACTTTCATCTCCTCCTAAGACCGAATAGGTCTTTCACCATCTACGCTTGTTAATCACCAACTGATCCCACCAGATACTGGCATAGTTTATGAACTCAACTGCTACTAATTCAACCTTTTTCTCCTCATAATAGTTATGGCAATCAAACACATGCTTCACTTTTCTTTCCCATCTCAAATACAACTCTGGATCATTCTTTCCCTAAAAAGGTGGTTTCTTCATCTTGATGTCACTCAATAATTGTCATGCTTTTAGGCCTTCCGTCTTCCTCTTATGAAACTTCCTTCATCATAATCAAAATCCTTTTCTTCCTCTTCAACATGGAACTTTCTTCTAATGCTAAGAGAGTCCAAATTATCCAATCTCATGTGCAGAGTCTTGAAATGATCCTGTATGGACTTCATAAACAATTTCATATCCATCTCAATATTTTCTTCACCACTACTAATAATTTAAACCTACAAAAGAGATGAAAAACAAGAACAATTGGGTTAATCCTCACACATTCTCTCACATGTATACACTCGACAGATGTGTAATCACTCATGTTTCACTCAAATTTGGCTTTTTTTTTCATGATGATGGACTTACCACACTTTCCTTTTATCACTCAAAACTCAAATCCTTCCTTAGAAATTCAATCAAACCTTAAAAACCACAACTTTCACAAGAACTCTAATCAAACCCTAAAAGACAAATGAAAAATCAAATCTTTTTTTTATCCGAATTCTTTTTTCTTTTCTTTTCTTATAACAAAGACACCAAAACTAACAAATCTAACAAAAGACGATCAACAAGATCAAACAAATCAAAAACTAACAAAAGACACTTAAGGATATGAACAACTCAAGTTACCTCTAATCGAACTAGATATGGATTCTTAGAAAACCTTCACTTTGATATCAAATAATACAAGCCATGCCAACCAATGACAAGACTCGTTATTGTAATATGGAATTAAATCCAAGGATCGTCTAAGAAACCTAATCGAAACTGCAACTCATTGCTTATATTGAAGTAAAAACCTTAGTATAAGTGAACACGCCACAATCGAGGATGGAAAATCGATTGATAAGTCAAGATAAATGCCATGGGAAATCCCAATAAGTTCAGACAAGTTCTTCCAGAACTCAAAGAGAAATCACTTTCAAATTTCAATTGATCAAAAATTCAAAGATTATCTCTAATTTTTAAACCCATAGGTTTTTATAGACTTAAACATAGAAACCTAAAGACATAAATGTAAAGGCTGGCGCCTAAAATATAAATTGGGTGGCCTAAAAATAAAAACAATAAATTGATATAAATTTCCCTACCAAGAAGGCCAACGGTGTACGTTTCTACGCTTGCGGCTTAGCCATAAAGGCCGGCGGCGTACAGCTTTCCAAGCTTCAAGGCTGGTGGCTCTCAATTTAGGTCGGTGGCTCTGATCCTCATGACTAAAATGTTTTAATCTTCCTTGATGACGCCTTCTGAACCCATCATACCTAAAATAGTAGAACTAGCAAATAGGTATCCCAATTTGTATCATTTAAATGTTTAATTCTAGGTCATAGGGATAGCGTTATGGCATTGTTATGAGACAACAAATGCTCATTCTTGTATATATGAGCATGATTTTTATCTCTACATTTTAAGTTAAATTTGTCCACATACACTATGAGGATTAGAACTCACTATACTAGAAATAGAACATACCTACATATATGTTGTAAATGGAAACTAAGTAATGCAAATCTAGAAGTAAGTAAGTCAAGAATGCGAACCAAGAATATATTGAACTCTTGAATAATAGAATTAATATAGTGAAGTTAAATTAAGGAATGTTAAATTTGTCCCACACACATTTAACACTATAATTGTTTCTTTGATTTCTGAACTTTCAAGTGTTAAAATTAGAAGACATGGCAAATATTGATAAATGTCAAATCGCTTAATGACTAAATGAGTATATTAAACCTATTTATTATAAGCTGATCTTTAATGAGTTTATCATGATCCTAATACGAGTAGCCATTCTTATTGAAGCATTTGAGCTTGTTTAAGAAAAGATGAGCTAGCAAGCTATACCAAATTGGGTTCAACCCGTTTGCTTAATTTATTGTATAATTCCTAATACATATAAGCATTATGGCTGCTATACTGGTTGTGATACAGTGGAGGAGTAGATAGATCCATGTAATTTGAATAGCAAATGTTTTCAACAAATCAAACACATTCTCAAATTAAATGCTTTATGTACGTATATAAGATGATTGGTCCATTTATGGTCGGATTTCTTGAAAAATTGACGTTGGTGCTAGAATAGATTGCATGCCATGTTACTGCTTTCCTTTATTGATGATCGGTCCTTTCTGGATTTCGAACAAGTATCTGGTAACAAAAGCTTTTATGAGACCCTTCAAACATCAACGGAGACTAGAACACTTGCACGCATACTAACCCAAGTTCTGAGAAAGGCATATGTCCATGTGAATGCCAGATGGTCCATTGCATCTTGGTGCTTTCCAGTTTCCATTCAACTTTTCACTTTTATTTTTGGCATTTTTCCCTTACTTATAATTCTTTGGCAAATATGCAAAGTTGAAAAAGGGTGTTTCTTCATTTCAAAATATAATTTATGATACTTATATGGTTGTTTTGGGATTCAAAGCTAGTCAAAACTAGTGATGATTAGATATTTCAAAATACAATTTATGATACTTATTTAGTTGTTTTAGGGTCAAATTTTTTTTAACAGCTCGACTGATTGGGACATAAAGCTGTAGGCGTTTGGACGAGGGCTGATGTGGGCCGCTTGTCTCTTTTTAAATTGCATTAGGAAATAGGCTTGCATCTTGGCTTTGATCGAATTGGTGCTGGCTGCTGCTTTGGGTATGGATATGAGTTGCAGGTGCCTGTCTCGTTTTACATTGCTGGAAGATGGCTTTAGTCTTTTGCGCGTGGATTCATTTTTATGCATATTTCTCGAATTTGCACATTCTTCCTATAAAGGTATGAAAACATAGACATAAATTTAGTATAAAGTCATGATAAAGGATGTAAATTTCGTACTTATCAATGAACCCGGCAGTATAAACTGGCAAAGGAATTTGAGTCAAATCCTTATTTGAATTATCCTTTGTCATTATGTCTCGGACATAGATAATTACTATCACAATATGGTGTTTCAATAGTATTTGTATTCATAGTAAAAAATTAAATATCCTAATTTATGACATATTTTTAAATGTTAACTTTTAATTGACGGAGACAAGTCTGTGGCACTGTTATGAGAAAGCAAATGCTCATTTCTATATATGAGTACTGTTTTGTCTCTATGTTTTAAGTTAAATTTGTCCATATGCACTTTGAGAGTTAAAAATTATTACACTAGAAATATAACATATTTATGATGTAAAATAATGGTAATTGAGTAATGCACATATAGAATGTAATGAATCAAGAATGCAAACCAAAGGATATATTGAACTCTAGAATAATAAAATTAATATAATTAAATTAAATTAAGGAACGTTGAATTTGTCCATATACATATTTACCCCCCTATTTTGTTTTTTTTTGGTTTCTAGAGCTGCCAAGTGTTAAATTAGAAGACATGGTTAAAAATTGATAAACTCTTAGGCTTCATGGTCTTTTTCCAATTATCTTGATAATCAAACGGGCATATTAAACCTACTTATTTTAGAGTTTTTGTTCAAGTGGGTGCCTGAGCTTGTTTAAGGAAGGATAAGCTTGCATGCTAAACCCAATCAGGTCCAATCTGTTTCCTTAATTTTATATATAATTCATAATATCTAATTATTTGTATATATCAAGCATAGTAGTCGCTGTACTCATTGTGATATGATGTTTGATCCATTCATGGACGGATTTCTTGACAAATTGACGTTGGTGCTAGCATAGATTACATGCCATGTTACTGCTTTCCTTCATCAATAATTGTTACTTTACGGATCTCGAACAAGTAACTGGTAACAAAAGCTTTTCTCATAACTTGAAACTAGGTGTGTACAGAAAAATCAATGAAACTAAAATTTGGACTAAAATTAAAAACTTAATCCAAAAAATACAGTTAACCAATCCATCATCCTAATCCAAAAAATAGAGTAATAGATTGGTTTATCAAACTATACACCCCTACTTGAAACAACAATGGCGGCAACTATGACATGTGCTAACCCAAGTTCTAAGAAAGGCATATGTCCATGTGAATTCCAGATGGTCCTTTGCATCTTGGTGCTTTACTGTTTCCATTCAACTTTTCACTATTTTGGGAGCTTTCAAAAAGCTACAATACTTTGCATTTTTCCTTACTTACAGTTCTTTTGCAAATGTGCAAAGTTTGTTAGGGATCTGGAGTATGTCTTCAATGAGAAGAAATCCAATGGGCTTTGTGAAGGATAATACAATTGGGCTTTTGACACCATCTATAACAAAAAACCTTAAGGCAATAGATTAATAGGTTTTTCCTCTTATAAACTCTTTCATATTTCCCATGTTAGATTCTCACACTTACACTCTAACAATCTCTCCCTCAAGTGTGAGTCTCTACAATGGGATAGGTTATACTCCCCCTCAAGAGCTTATCAAACGGACTCCACTAAACCCGCTTTGTGAGTGGTCCCACCTACTTACCATGGGTTTCATAAACGAGTCATATCACAAGGCTTTTTTTTCCACATGATAGGCCAACCATGGGATATTCCCAATCGAACCATCGGCTTTGATACCAATTATTAGGGATCTGGAATATGCCTTCAATGGGGAGAAATCCAATGGGTTTTGTGAAGGATAATATAATTGGGTTTTTGACACCATTATAACCAAAACCTTAAGGCAATGGGTTAATGGGCCTTCCCTCTTATAAACTTTACGCAAGTCTCATTTCCCATATGGGATTCTCACACTTGCATCCTAACAGTTGAAAAAGGGTGTTTCTTTCTTTTCAAAATATAATTTATGATACTTATTTAGTTATTTTCGGATTCAAAGCTAATCAAAACTAGTGATGATAAGATATTTCATCGAGTAGTAATACCAATTTGTTGAATTTTAATTAAAAAGATCATACAACACATTAAAACAAGTCATATTATATGATCAAGTGATGGAGAATATTAAACAATAGAATGTACACGACAAGATAATTGACTTTTAGAGATAAAAATTCTGTAAAGAAACATGGGTAAAAAAAATTCTATTTCTATAAATATAATCAACAACGATAATTTTTGCTATAGGAATTTTCTTTTGAAAGCAAAAATTTTTATTTTTAAAACATAATTTTCTTGTAATGATTAAATCTAAGTTTGTGCAATTATTTGATAAAAGACTTAAAATATATATGTATGCATGTTTACCAAAAGATCCATAGTAAAATCAATCTTTGAAGTTATTATTGGGCAAAAGAGATAATTTAAAAAAATAAAAAAGTAGGTACCATGTAAAGTATTAACCTAAGTTGTTTGCTGATAATAATCGACAAATTTAGAATTTTTTATTTTCATTCAACACAGTCACTACTCATTTGTCAGCATGGACATTATCATTATCAACCTAGACCTAGACTAAAACTATAAGATCCGTATGTTTTTTCACATTTATTCCCTAGATTTGTCTTTATCCACCATGAAGACAGCATGCTCTTAGTGTCAGCTTTTGTGCATTTTGAAGCTCAATAGAGTTTTTTATTTCAAATATCCATCATCACCGTATTGACAGTCTGATAAAAAAATGAGTTTAGTTTTTAAGTGGATGTCTTGTGCAACAATCTATTGTGGCAACATCTATAAATAATTACAAAGTTACATATTATTAGCTTTAGGGATGGAATCTATTCCTTGCGAACCTAACTTTACAAAAAGTTGAATTTTCCACTAAATGAAAAATATTAGCAGGCATTCCTACAGTATTTGATATGAAATTGAATAAAAAAAATTATTCACTTTTCTGATTCTTTTATATGTATATTCCTTTTTACACATTACGTAATCAATTTTTAAAAACATGATAAGTTCATTCCTTTGTACATTTCGCAGTTATTAGGATATTTATAGTAAAATTTTTAAAATAAAATATATATATATTTTGGTTTGAGCTGCCATTACAAGTGTGTTACAGTGAGAAAAAAAATGTATAGATGTATACATATATATTCCTTTTTACAGCACTTTTATTATGGGAAGAGATGTGTGTTGGTGAGTGGGTCTTTCTTTTTGTGAAAAGAAGAGAGTGTTGATTAAAGAATAGTGCTAACTTTTTTATTTAGTGGGAAGCATCATGTCCTATAAGCCCTAAAAAGTAACTATACATAGCCAATTCAGTGACCCATATCTCTGTGTTTTCTAGTTTCTACACTGCATAGGTATATGGCAATATGGGTGATGACCCAAAGAATATTTTTTGTGTATACCCATGTGCTTATATAGGCAATTTGAGTGGATGTGGCTCAAATTCTACTATGGATGTTTTCAAAATTTAACTAGGATGTGGTGGTACCAACTCCCATATTTCTTCCTTTATTCTCCAACATCCGTTACAAATTTCTATAAAGATTCTTTCGACATCAACTAGGGTACTAGAGTCTAATAATGCTAGCTCAAAGGGGTAGTTGTATATGCACAAGATTTGGGGCAATCTCAAAACATTTCAGGCTATTGAGTTAAGGGGGAATGAAAAATCCTGTCATATCAAAGGTGTAATTGTGATTTTATCAATGAGAATTATATTGTATGGACAAGTGTGTTAGCATAGCGGTTTAGGGTCTGTTTGTTTTGATTTTTTTTCGGCAGATATAGACACTTTTTCAAACTTTTTTCTAACAAATTATTTATCAAGAAATAGATATAGATAAAAAAAGTTGACAGTTCTCATTAAAAGATCAAATAGAACAAATATAGAATAAATTTAGATACAAATCGGATATATTTACACATATCATTTTAAAAAAAATATAGATACAGATGAAAAACAGACAATTCAAACAGACCCTTAATTGCTTCATTTGTATGCACATGACACATACGATTTTACTCTAAAATAAATTAAATAAACTAAATACAAATCAAATATGGATACAAATCAGATATAGATACAAATGAAATACAAACTATTCAAATAGACGTAGTAATATTTTTCAAACGATAAATTCTATATTCGTGATAACTAGAGAATTATTCATAGACCACGGTCTTATTTTCTTTTCCGCCACAATTACGCTCCCACTTTAATTAGATTTATTATATCTGTTTTTCTATATATTAATGGAATTATTTTTAGCATATTATAATATAATATGTTCTCTGTTAGGTACTGGGCTTCGGCTTTGTGGACCATGGCATCATACTCATTTCATCTTGACTTTAAAGGCATCAAGTGGGCCGGGATTCCACCAATCAAAACTGTGGGCCTGTATCATCATTTCTCGAGTACAATTTGCAGAAAAGTTGACCCATTTTACGGAAATGTTTATGTTGTGTTTGACTTTATTGCCCTGAAAAATGGATATTATTAAATCTTACCCTATGCTAATGAAACGATGCTAGAATCGAAAACCAAAGTTGTAGAATTCCAAATCAAACTTTATGAGCATCGTTAAAAATGAGTGAGCTACTCGCAAGCTATTCTAGTTCGAATTAATTTAAGTTTAATTCAATTTTGTTTGAATTTGATTAGTAAATAATTGAGTTTAAATTTAAAATAAAATTTATTTATCTAAATAAGTCGAACTAAAACTATAATTTAAAGCCGCAGGTTGACTCTTGAGCAAACTTGTTAAGTCTCATAAATAGACTTGTGAGTAAGCTTGTTAACAAGTTCGTTAGTAACAAAAATTAATTTCTTTTTTTTTTTTTAATATTTATATATATTTATAGCAACACTCTATATATATATATGTATATTATATTTTAAGTTTGAAAAAAAATAAAAAATGGGATATCTAAAGGGTCAAGTTTGAATTTAAATCTTAGATTTGATAAAAGCTTAATAGGTTAGATAAGAATATCAGGTCGACTCGAGCTTTGATTATTAAAATAACCAAACTTGAACTCGAAATAAAACTTATTTAACTAAATAAACCAAATTTGAACCTAAATTTTAATAAGGAGTCGAATCTAATCCTACAGAAACATAGTTCGTTTTCAATTCAATTTATGAGTGGGCTTAGGAATAGTCAAAAGTTTCATGCATGTCATAAATGGGAATAAATGAAATAATTAGATGTAGTTGGTTATCCGTTCAAAATTCGTTGAGCAAAAGATTCTTGTATGATAACCAATAATTGTGATCTCATAGGAAAAAAAAATAGGACAATGCTAGGCATCACCATAGGCATGTCCAGGTATGATCAAGGGATCAACGCAGACCAATGCTATTACGTTCCGGTGGCAAAACAGTACTATTACCGTATTTATCCAATTAAATTTATGGTGCCCCATCAGTGTTTAGTAGTATAATATAATACTTTGTCTTTAATTGAAATTTTAAATTTTTATTTTTTAGAAAAACTATTATTAATGAAAAACTTTTTTATTGAAAAGATTTTCTTAAAATAGCATGTTTTCAAATGTTTAGCTGATTTTATGAAAATAATTTTTCTTTATTTGTTTCTTCCAAATGCTTGGATAATGAAAATACCTAGGTAATTAATAATAAAATATTTTTTATAATGAGAAATAAATCTACCTAAATAAAAATATTTTGAAAAATAGTAATAATCATCAGTGGTAAGTAATTAGTATACATAGCTTATAAAATTAATGAGACAATGACTTATGGTCTTATAATCCATAAGTTGTTTTCCCAAATATAAGTTATGAATGTGTCTTCATTTTTTAAAATAAGGGAAAATGCTTCTAATAATTGTCTCGTTTTTCTTTAAAAAAAAAAGGAAAAATGGAAAGACATTTTTTTGGAATATATTTCATGAAAGCAAATAGGGTCCAAGTAAAGCTGGAAAAAGAAAAAAAAAAACTAATTTTGAGAAAAAGAAAATCAAAATTTTATTGAAGGTGTGAGAATAGATCTTAACAAACACGTAGATGTTTTCTTAATAGCAATAGCTTAATAAATTCTATATATAAGGTTTAATAGATATTTATTATTAAACATCTTTAGTTGGATGAAAGATAATTGTTTTTAGATTTCAACTCCATAGTTATGCTTCTATATGCGATAAATGACAGAATTTGTGTTTGGGAATGCTTAACCTTCTACCATATCAATTTTCTTTTTCATTGGTAAAACTTAAAAGTCATAATTTAAATTATATTATTTTAATTTTTTATTTTTTACAAAAGCTTTAGAATATCCTAATATATATATATATATATATAAATCCTATATACCTGAGTATAATCTCTATCCATATAAGGTATGAAGATATTATACTTATACTGATTCCATGTAAGCGAGTTCTTAAAATATTGTACTTATCCTATGATCTTTAATATACTCTAAAATCTATCTAGTTAAATAGGGTATTTTAGTATGACAAAAAAAAAAAAAAGAATAATAAGTAGGGTATTTTAAATATAAATTATAATAAATCACTCATTCATCCTTAATAATAAAATTGTACCATTATGCATTACGTGGTTAGATGGCTTTGTTATTTATAAAAAAAATTTCACAATAATTGCTCAACCGATTCTACAAGTCACGGAAGATAAAGCGTTTCACCGCCCTAGGATAGGATCATTTCTAACCGTATCTAAACGTAGAGATATAGGCTTGACCACCTAGTAAAAACGAAGAGGGCTTTGGGGGCCATCATGGCCATGCTATTTATTGGATAAGAAAAGAAGCCACATGGTGCGCAAATTTCCTCTTAATCTATATGGTGGTCTAAAAGAGATCATTTCTTGCATAAAACTTTAATTAAAGTAAATATTAGACCTACTTGTCAAAAGGTTGTGCTTATTGCAGACGCTATAATTAAATCTATAGGGATCGGGGAGAGTCCTCCTTAGACATCATCATGGGTCGGTTTCGAACCGGGAACCGACCTGACCTATCATCGGTGGTTCCTGAATCAGGAATCGGCCGGCAATGATGGGTTTGAATCGGTAAAGGACCCGTCGGTTCTTACAGATCCTTACGGTTCTATTCCTAAAAACCGCATGACCGACAGTTTTGGAACCATCGATTCAAGAACCGGTAGAACCAGCGGTTCTACCCATAAAAATTATAAAAAAAGTAAGAAAAAAAGAAAAGAAAATTATAAAAAAATTATAATTATAAAATAAATATTTAAAACTATTTTTGCATAAATAATAAAAAATTTTTTTCATATTCACAATATTTAATGTGTTGTTATTAACAACACAAGTAACAAATACATTTGAAATCATATATTGTTAAATTTATATAGGCTTTAATCAAAGTAGACTTTCTTTCTTAACAATGTGTGATTCGTTTTTTGTTATTGAGAATTATTTATATCTTTGAATATTTTATAGTATCACATTGCTAATATAACAACTAAAAAAGTGCAAGTGATTGTATATAAATAAATACATAATTATAGAATTTTTTTTAACTAATGTTATGAACAATTATTGTTAGGCTCAATGTTATTTCATGTTAAAAATTTATTTTGTATTTTTTCTTAGTTAAATTAAGTAAATTATTTAATTGATTTTTATTTTTATTCATAGTTCCTGGTTCCTCTAGAACCGAAACCGAACTGTTCTCACGGGTTTAGTTCCGGTTCCACCACTTTTGGAACCGAGAACGACGATTCGGTCCGGTTCCAGATCCAAACCGACCGAACCGTGACGACGGTCTAGTCTTCCTTCACTTTCTTATATGTTTCAATCCCGACTTTGTGTGTGTATTTCGAATGAAAACCCGATCATTACGAGCCATGGATTGAATAGTATAGGACCTCCATCCTTTTTACGATTTGATTTAATATTTCGAGAGGATGATACTCCGCTTTATACTGGAGCCTTTTAAGGACCTGCTCAGGTCCTAATCATGTTATTTATTGGATAAGAAAAGGAGCAAATTGATGCACAAATTTCCTCTCAATCTATATGTGGTCTAAAAAACGAGATATTATATTAAAACTTAATTAAAGCAAATATTAGGCTACTACTTGTCAAAAGGTTGTGCTTATTTCAGACAATAATCTTGTTGGTAATTATTGTAAATTTTCTTTGTTAATTAGATGTGGCCTACCGATAGCTATGAAGTCAATGATTCTCCTCACTTTGTTATCCATATTGATTTTTATTACTTTAATAGTTAATTGTAGAAAGACAACCGCATTCCATGTCGGTAAATTCAAAGGTCCAAGTATATTTAGACCTTTTCAAGCCTGTAGATTCTTGGAATTCTTTGACGCGTCCACAAGACGCAAACACTGGCGATAGTTTCTGTCTTTTTGGGTAAGGAACAGTTTTACACGGTAAAGAAATGAATATTTGCCAAGGACTTCGCTGTGAGGTATAGTGATGGAACTTGTTTAACGCGTTTGAATCTGATGCATCATCCAAATAAAATATCAATAATTAACCATTAATAAAAAAATAAAAAATTTTAATTAAAAATTAATCTAAATGTCTATATCTTTTTAACTATTTAAACTATTGATATCTTAAATGATCTTATCTTCAAATATTGATATATTTTAGTATAATTTACCCTATATAAATTTTTTATATTGCAAAATATCTTCTAATTTGAAAAAAAAAATCTAATATTCACGCTCCTTGATAGAATACACAAACACCTTTTATAAACTTTAGATATTACAAAAACACCCCAAATTTGAAAAAAAAAAAATTACCCCTTCATAAAAATAAGTTTTACCACTTTTGTTTAGTTGATATATGACTAGAAAAAAATAATGCAACTCATTTATTTAAAAGTTAATGCCATGAATGATACCTGAACTTTGACAAAATATACAATTAAATATCTAAAATTTAAAATTGACCAATTTATTATCTAAACATTGAAATTAATCAATTTAGCACGTAACAAAACTTTTCATGCATGCTAATAGTATCTTTATTAAATTCTCTCAGATACTAAATCAATAAATTTTAAAGTTTTTCAAGTATTAAATTAATCAATTTCTAAATTTAGGTGTTCAATTATATATTTTATTAAAATTCAGATATGTACCATTTGTGGCATTATCCTTTATTTAATTAATGTTGGTTTCTTAAATTCTTTTTTTTTCCCTAGCAAAGTAAGATATTATGAAAATTTTGACTTGTCGCATCAATCCATAAAAAGCAATTAACAAAGAAAAACCTCAAATGAAATTGATGAGTTGACGTTCGTGATATGTAATTACCTACCAAAGATAATGGAACGTATGTTTTTATTAGATATGTCAGTGTTGAGTTCTCCGAATTTGCGACATCGTCATAATATCTAAATTTTAAAGAGGATATTTTCGTAATTTACCTATTATGCCTTTTTTTTTTTTATTAAACTTGATTCTTTCTCTTTTTTTTTTTATTTTTAGTTGCATTTTATTACATCAATGCAACAAGTCAAAATTTCAAAGAAAAATATCACTAAGTATCTTTATAAAATGTAAAATTTGCAAAGGCTATCTACATAATTTTCACATTCGAGGTGTTCTTGTAATTTGTCAAGTAATGTAAGTGTGGAATATTTTAAATTTGAAGTGTCTTTATAATATTTAAAGTGTATAAAGGATGTATCTATGATTTATCCTTAGTATTATGTTAGCATATGCTAGGTTTGTTTTTTTCTTTTCAATTTCATCATGTTAGTTTTTACAAGAGAGAACCTTATGCCTCCTTTTCTTTCAAAATAAAATTGAATTTGAAAAGGTATTGTAGTAATTATATGAGTAAATTACAGATACTCCTTGTAAATTTTAATTAATATAATGACACTCCAAATTTATAAAATTGAACACTTGTAACTTTTCATAAATTATAGATGTAATGACTCCGGTACAGTATGGTAGAAATCACTAGAAGTTACCATGCCACATGCATATCCATTACATCAAAGTCGTCTAAATTAGAAATCAAAAGATTATATTTAACATTTAATTATTGTGACTAATTATGATACATACGTATTTTATAATTTGAAATGATTATAAAATCTCGACTTCCACATATGATAAGATTATAAAGAACCGGTATCCCCTATCAAACAATAATGATTACTTTGCATTAATATAAACTTGAATGATAAGAGGATCTTATTCACAATCGAATCTTTACGATTGGATTTTATTTTCCCAACTTAAACTTCTTGAGGTCTATGCAATCTAATATTGGGTTGGATGAGACTTGTTCACACTAATCTTACCCTATCATGCTCTTACGACTGCATGAATATGCATATGCAATGTAACATCACACGTGGTTATTCAGCAACCAACAAGATAATTATGTTGGCCAAATGTTCTTTTACCTTATTGATACCTTAAATGCTAATAGAAGTTGAAATAGGATACCCTAAATGCAGTCTTGAACCAATAGCTTATAAAACGTACAACGAATGGAAATGGCTTCAATAGTAATCCACTTCCCTAAATCTTTTAGTTTGAGTTACTAAAGCAAGAAACTCCGCACTACACATCAAGAGATTCAAATGAAATTTTTGGTACCCATTATAAATTTCAATACTCACACATACCGCATGTAGTATAGATTAAGCTCAGGATACCTTAAATGCAATCTTGAGCAAGTTTCCATTCTTTACCTAGTATGTGATATTGATGGCCTTCAATTAAGCAGGTCTTTGTACTATGCTTGTTCAGTATTATTATTATTTCGATAGTATTAATAGATTTAGGGGTGACTAACCAGTTTATGATTTAATTGATTTAACATAGTGTAGGAAAACATAATTTACATATTTAAGCTCTTTGCAATCAACCAATATAAGATAGTTTAGGAAAACACAATGCAAATAGTAGTGTACAACAACGATTCAATCTGCTTTATTATTTTCTAGGTTAATAGTGACTTTAGTGAATACAAAAAGGACATTATTAGTGATTTCTCAAAGGCATTGCCTTTAAGGCAAGCAAAAGGCCTGGATTAAGCTTTTGACCCGTTTAAGTTGCAACTAGAGTGTATGCCTTTCCTTGGAGAATAATACCTGAGTACTGTACGGTTTCTAGTCAGGAGAGGATTGACCTTTGGCGTACTCCTCAGCTAAAGGGAGGAGGGTCGTCACAAGTCCCCCTCACATCAATGGGGAGACTATTGTGTAGCCTTTAAGATCATTATTTAGAATTCATCATCCTCACTATTAAACCAATCATACTAGGTAATATTTCTAAAATATCAAGTAGTCTCATTTTCATTATTTCGATATGTAACCTTAGGACCATTATCAGTGCCTAAAAGAAAAATCAATGGCCTGATCAAGCAGCATCAACCAAACGATGCAAGGGGCATTATTAGTAGGTTAGTGTGGTTATAGTGGTAGGATAGCGCAACTTTAAGTAACGGGTTGATTTTCATCTTTTTCTTTGTAAATTTTATTTATATTTAATCTTTGGTTTCATATCAACACAACAAACTTTGTATTTTACTAATAACGCAATGTCAGTACCATTCAATCACTAAACATCAAGTAAACATCAATACTAAACACTTCACAAGTAGTAAAAACAGTAAAATCATCAAATTTTCTACTCACCTTAGCCTTTTTGCAAACTAGTCGATGAAATTCTTGAGTGGTTTCATATGTTCAATGTAGTTACCTAAAACATATGGAAAAATGTTCCTCTAAACTTAAGACATTTGAATATATGAGTTAGAATCAAAGATTAATGCAAGTTGTATTTTTTATCATATGTCACTTTCTTTAAAAAAGAAAGAAAGAAAATGAATCCAACAAGTCCACATTAGTAAATAAATAAATTGACGTTATTTTATCTATTCATAGCCAATTAAACTTAAGTAAAAGCACTTACATTTCTATCAAGGGTGCATGTGTTGGATTTCTTTATTTATATATTATATATTATATATTGGGGTGCCTTTGAAAATTTAAAGTTTACAAGGCGTATCATTGTAATTTATCAAGAGTGTAAGTGTTGGATTTTCAAATTAAGGTTGTCATTGTAATGTCCAAAATTCAAAGGGGTCTCTTTGTAATTTACTCTACCATTATTATAATGCATATAGAAGTTACCAAAACCATCTCACTCTCTCTTAATATTACAATATATATATATATATGTATATATCACATCCATATATTAATGGATGATAGGGGTGATTAGGTAGGAATAGGAGTGTAAAGGGGGTTAAACTACTTGTGGATTACACAAATTTGATTTTGTCAAGTTCAACTACTTGAATTGTTTATTAATCTAGCTCAAACTATATAATGTGTAGTTTAAATAGCTTACTAACATAATCAAGCTCCAATGAAGTTTAAATGTTAATTGACTTTTGAGTAGACTTTAGAAATTAATATTATACTATTTTGAATAAAGGTTATTTTTTAATAATCAATTCTAAATGAGTTTGACTAAGCTCACAAGCTCAAAATTATTTACTACTGCTTCAAGTCATGCTTATGCAAAAATTCTATTTAATCAAGTTTAATTTAAAATCAAGTAGTCACTCTACTATGACATCTTAACTACTCTATTTGTTACCGTTGAATATATGGTGAGTAAGTGATATGATTGTTTCACTCGATAAAATTCCTATACTTACACTTTATATCGACAAAGTGTACAATCAATTTTAAAGTATAGCAGTATCATTCCAACAAGGATCACCAATGACTAGCAATTACTCTATGACCTATTATCTAACCTACAAATTCAATTGTTCTAATTAATTGATTTATTATATAACTATAATTACTAATTAGTAATTATTAATTAAATTCACTACTATATTAATCAGGGTCACTTTTTGAATAAAAATCAAATCACAAGACTACCTTAACATTAAATTACCACTAACATGAAGCATTATTAGATCAAGATTCAATTAATAAATTACTTCTTGAACTATGGAATTGCTCAATTAGATTATTATCTCTCTCAAGATTACTTGTCTCTAATACTAGATTTATTAATTGTAATTTCTTCCTTGTCAACAACAACCTAAAATCGCATTGTTGCTTAGAAATCCTGTATTGGATCTCAACCACTTCTAAGCGTTAGTTTAATATAGAAGATTAATGTCACCTAACTTTAAGAATGCATGCAAATTTATTCAAATAAGTCATTTATCAATCTACCTATAAGAAATCAAACATAAATCAATATAATGGTAATATTAATTCAAGAAGCCAATGAATAATACATAAACAAATTTGAGAAAATAAACTATCATTGAATTAAAACATTCTCAATTACATATTAAGGACAGGTTCTTCAAAGTCTAGGTAAAACTTTCTTTTTATCTTAAACCTTGTAATCTCTAGCAAACTCCCATGATCTTAACTTACTCTTCACTTCTCTCTCTCTCTCTCTCTCTCTCTAAGAATACTTAACTTCTGTCTATGCAATTTTTTCAATAAAAGCAAAGTAACTTATTTATAGAACAAAAATAAAATCCTTTTCAAACTCATAAACCTTCAACTAACTTATTTTTCTTTTCTAAAACTCTCTCTCTAATATTTGACTCGTACCATATCTTTGTCAAATCTGTTCAGTTAGATACGACTTTTATGTTATAAATAAAAATACATTCAGTATGAGTAAAGTACAAGATCATATACTCTAAACAATGAAGATTCTTCTTAAAAATCACTTCAACAGGACCTCAAACATAAGTTGTGTTCATGACTCGTGTTCAGCACATAATATATGTTTTTATTTAACACAACCTTTAGCATAGTTTATGTATTAGCTTGTCTTCACTAGAAAAATTAATTTTGTTTCCAAAACAGTTTTTCAGCAAGTTGTTTTTAAAGTTGTGTACTCTACACTTTCTTAAGTTTCAACAAATCTTTACCAAAACCGTTGCAATTTATCAAAATTCTTTCCTTAAGCTAAAATGACAACTTAAAACCCTGAAATCAATATTTTAACCAAATAAGTATCTTTTTTTTTTTTATCAAAATATTCATACAAAGCAATCATCAAAACCTAGTATAACCCAAATAAATAAGTCTTTAAGCACTTATTAGTACGGTATGAGGTTATGTATATACACTACCTTATAAGTATAGATTTTTTAAGTTATGGAATTAGACTCCACTTTGCAAGCTATGAAATCACCCTTAAACTTGTACATGTATCATGTGGAAGCTCTAAATGTTTTTTATTACCTTATTATCTTTTCACTTGTACTTACTATATGTCCCTTATTACGTCAACAATCCAACTAATGGTTTGAGATTGATCATCATCGTTCTATCATATTGCTTATATTTCTACTAAACTATTTATATCTTTGTTATTTCTTCTTTTCTATAAGATTTATAATTTAAAAATAGAAACATAATATTTTTTTATCTAATATTACATTTTAATAACTTTTATATGCGATACATGGTACCTTGAAACAATACTCTATATAACTAAGAAAGTATAACTTTAAGGTGAGTATGAAGGTACGGAAATGCTATATTTATGGTTTATCTTATGAGAATGACTTCCCAAAAATAAAATAAATAATAGCAAAACCTATCTACTTGAAATTAACCCACTTATGTAGGCATTATAGGATATATGGTCTAATAAAATTACCTACTTGCTGATATATACCTGTTACAAATTTTTTTTCCCCTGTTACATATACTTTAAAAACGATAGATGATTCAGACACAAATAAACCGAATTAATGAGAACTAAATGTGAAATATTTTAAAATTTCGATTTATTTATGTTTTGGTCTAGGGTTTTGTTCTTTTCTTTTCTAATGTAAAATTTTCCGTTGTGCTCATGTCCAATCCATGCTTGTAAATTCAAGATACCTCATATGACATTAGCCAAACTGGCCAATACTGTTAAAGACTACATAAAAAAACACACACCCCAAAAAGTGTGAGAAGTGAGAAGTGGGAGGTAAATTTTAAAATTGACCAAAGCCCTTTATAGTTATGGGTGAAAGCTTGTAAAAAAGGTACACACTGCACTTCTCCATGCTCACTCTCTCTCTTTTTCTATATATTATAATACACTCATGCCCTGCAACTCCTTAAACACATTACATGTGTAGACACAAAACCAACACTAAACCTAAAAAAAGCAACCCAGAATCTTACTCACTCTCTCTCTCTCTCTATCTTTCTCTCACTACAAAAAGTTGTTTATAATGTTGGAAATGACGAAGCATTGCCAGAGCAGTCAGTAAACCAAACACAAACATCCATCCCATCATCAAACTAAAAATTTATAAAAATAAAATAAAATATGACAATAACCTAACTTTCTTATTATCTTATTTACTTCCTCCTCTTCTTCCTCTTCTGTTTTGTAAGTACATGATCATATACAATTACTACAATACGGATACAACAACCACATAAAAACAACCATACCTCAGAATACAACAACGTTGTTATTCCTCAAAAATGGCTTCTTCTTCTTCTTCTTCTTCAACTTCCTCTCCAGCAATCATTCCCACGTGTGTTTGTGTTTATGTTTATTTTTATTTCCTTGTTGTTTGTTCTCTTCTTCTTGGTACTATTGTCTCGGCTTCTTCATCTGGATTTACTCAGCCGCCGCCGGCTAACCAAACTTTCCGACCAACCCAAGATTCGTTGAAGCTTAAAAGAGTCAATGCCCATCTTAAAAGGATCAACAAACCAGCTGTCAAGTCTATTCAGGTTAACCTCTTCTCTGTTTTGCATAAAATATTTATTTTTCTTATAGAAGATCTAGGATTTTGTTTTGTTTGGTTATATTTCTCTCAGTGAGTGTTTAATTGCTGCAGAGTCCTGATGGAGACATAATAGATTGTGTTTTGGCTCATCATCAACCAGCATTTGACCATCCTATGCTTAGAGGCCAAAAGCCATTGGTAAGACATAATAAATTTATTTATTTATTTAATTTTTACTAATTATTTTTATATATGACATTTTAGAATTGGAATTTTGACAAAATTTAGTTTGCTTTTTCATAGGAACCACCTGCAGAGAGGCCCAGAAAGAAAGGGAATGAGTCCATTGATGAGGTGAAAGTGACATTTCAGTCATGGAGTGAGAATGGTGAGTCATGTCCTGAAGGAACCATCCCCAAGGACTACAGAGAAGGACATCCTAAGAGCTAGCTCCATTAAATCGTATGGAAGAAAATTGAGGAGGAATGTGAGGAGAGATTCTTCTGGCAATGGCCATGAGGTTGGTTTCTGATTGTTTCTATTCATTTATTTTTATGAATTTTGCTACGCTAGACAACTTTTTGCATCTCAAATTAGTGAATAAACGAAAGTTCCCATCCCTGTCTCCCCAAACTTCTACTACTAGCACAAAAAAAAAAAAAAAAAAAGGGGAAAAAGTCAAGGCTTCTTATTCGTGACCGTATGTAATTGGAGGAGAAACGAAAAGAGAAACCATTTTACAATATGGAATAGGATTCCATGGAATGGGGATATTATTTTCGACAAACGCTCTAGTATGGATGTGAAGATGGAATTCTAGGAGTAAAGCGTAAAAATAGAAATGGGCAATATGCGAATAGCTTTGTAGTTTAATGGTATCTTCTTGGTTTTTCAAATAAAATGTATCATGTTAGATTCTTCTATCTTTGTTGTGATGGAAAAAATTAAGAAAAAAGGGGGCAATGTGTGTTTGAGGCACAAACTAAGGTTTATGACACAAACCAATGTGGGACTATTCAATATATTGTGAAATTTAACTGTGTGTCTGTCCTTAAAACTAAGCCCTATTAATTGTTGGAAATGACTGGTAACTAAGTGGTTGAATTGAATTGTCTATATGTTTTTTGAGTACAGCATGCGGTTGTATTTGTGAATGGAGAACAATACTATGGAGCAAAAGCCAGCATAAACGTGTGGGCGCCTCGCGTTACCGATCAATATGAGTTCAGCCTGTCACAAGTGTGGGTGATTTCTGGGTCATTTGGGAATGATCTTAACACCATTGAAGCTGGATGGCAGGCAAGTGCATAAGGATAATCATTTTCACTTTCTATTAGCAATTTCATTGGAAGTATCTTTAGATCCAGATAATTTTTAAAATTGTACTGATAATCCAATATCTTTTAATTATACCCCTCTATAAGTTTTTGTAACTACACGGGTATCCTTGATGAATTTCATAATGATAGGCTCAATGTATGTTAAAGAGTTAAAAACGAGACAATTATATATTTTAAAGTTGGGATAATTTAGAAATTCTAGAGATGCTCGGTATAATTTATCTTTATTTATTAACTCTAAGAAAACTTTGCTATGCGGTCAATTTATCCTAGCTCCTTTTGTCTCATCAGGTTAGTCCGGGGTTATATGGAGACAATTATCCAAGTTTTTTACTTATTGGACAGTAAGTATTATTCGCTACCTGGGTCTCCTTTTCCATGCAAGAAAAATTTAAAAAAAAAAATGGTTTAATCAAAAAACATATATGCATGCAAAATTATTGCAGAGTGATGCATATCGAGCTACTGGATGTTACAATTTACTCTGCTCTGGATTTGTGCAAACAAACAACAAAGTCGCAATTGGAGCGGCAATCTCTCCAAGGTCATCTTACAATGGCAGGCAATTTGATATTGGAGTTATGGTCTGGAAGGTAAAGCCTCTTCTTTCGATATCACAACCAACTTATCTAAAAGCGTGGCAAATAATACAACCCGTCTTCAAATAAAGTCCATACTATGGGTTTATCTAACTTTTAGATATAAGTAGGTTAAAAACAAAAATAGTTACAATGTGTGGATTTTTATACTCTGCATTTGAATAAAAACATTGTCAACATTAAGGTAGAGTTTACCAATGTAGAAAATTAGAATTATTAATTCATCTACAGCTATAACCTAGCTTCGTGCTAAGCGTTGAGATTCCGAATATGTTGACGGAGAACTTACGTTTGCTAGGAGACTACACAAGTTTAGCTTCTGAAACAAAAAGTCTTGAGAAAACAGATTTAGTTATTCGGTTTTAATAATTTACTAACAATCCATTCAATGAGGGATAGTACTTACTCATTACGGCAATTCATCATTTTACGTAATAACAATTTTTTAAATTAAAATTCGATTCAATATTATAATAAATATTACAATTTTAATACATTTTCATTGAATTGAAATTCAATTTTTCTCCTTTAATAACGAACCAACCTAAATAAGCAAAGTATAATACTAATCAAATGTTGATGAACGAATACATTAAATGGGTTGGTATTCGTTAAATAATACTGTTGACTCCAACACTCAATAGTCCTGTTTACATCTATTTTGAGCCAGCAGGTTTTCCACTGTCATTAATATCCAAATATTAAATTCCAAGATTCTCTTTCATTTTCTTGTCAAAGGACTTTTCTTTCTTTCTTTCTTTTTTAAATTTCTTGATTAGACTTTTATTTATTCGATTTGCAGTAAATTACATTAAACTTTTAAAATGTACTATAATTTTATCTAACTTTTGAAAATATGCATGTTAGCCTCTAACAATTGCTAAATCTTTATAACTTTTGAATTAAGGAGGGAAAAAAAAAGTTGTAATGTATGAAGATATGAAGGTTGTATGTAATGTAATGTAATATAAAGTTACATTGTAATTATCCTTAATATATATTTTTTTCTTTCTTAGTTAGGAAGATAACAGTTGGTCAAATTGACTATGGTCAGCGTTGGGGCCTCAAAAGAAAAAGAAAGTAAAAGGAAAAAAACAATTTCATTTGCTTTTTTCTTTGTCTTCTCGCTTTCTTCTTTGCATTCTTGTCTACCTTTAATCATATCATTCAAATATATGCAACTATAAGACAAATATATATCCAACAAATTCATATTATATGACAAGCGACACTAGTCATGTCAAGTTAAAATTCAAATATAAAAGGTAATTTTACTATTTATCCACCAACATTTCAAACTACAATTTTTTTTCTTTTTTCTTTTTTTTTTTTCCGAAGTTAGGTTTAGTATATCAACTAAATCATGTAAAGTAGTATCAAGCTCGCTGTTGGATCAAAATCATTACATAATCAACCTATGTTTTGTCTTGATAAAGTTTGTTATACTTTTTTTTTTTTGTTTTGAAATAAATTATATTTATTTAAATTAAATTTTTCTTAAGGTTAAATACATGATTCAACTTTAATTAAGATTTGACATTTTTTTAAGCTTGAGTCAAGTCCGTCTATTCAAATATGTCAAAGCTTGAGTTTGATTTTATTATTATCAAAATAAGTTCAAGTAATATTGAATTTTTAAATCAAGTATTAAATAGAGTATCTTGTGAGTTGTTTGACATAAATTTTGAAATGTTATGATAATAATTCAAAATTTGCAATTGTTATGATACTCATCCCTTACTTTTATGATTTTGTTTTTAGGATCCAAAGCATGGACACTGGTGGCTAGAATTTGGGTCAGGGCTACTAGTTGGATACTGGCCAGCATTTCTGTTCACACACTTGAGGAGCCATGCAAATATGGTGCAATTTGGTGGTGAAATTGTCAACACCAGATCAGCTGGCTTTCACACATCTACTCAAATGGGGAGTGGTCATTTTCCTGAAGAAGGGTTTGGAAAATCATCATATTTCAGAAATTTACAAGTTGTGGATTGGGATAATAATTTACTTCCTCTAAGAAACATTCATCTACTAGCTGATCACTCAAATTGCTATAATATAAAACAAGGCCAAAATAATGTTTGGGGCACTTACTTTTACTATGGTGGTCCTGGAAGAAATGTAAGATGCCCTTAAATTTATATATATATAAAAAGGAAAATTAAATAGGATAGTTTCATATTTATTGTATTTTCTCACCCATTTTGCACGTAATTATTGCCTACTCACTACCTTATCGTAGCCATTTTTACAATTTTTTTGCCATTTTTATGTTATTATATCTTTTAAAGGGGGTTTTATGATTGAATTTCCCTACTTTAGGGACTATGTATATGTGAAATTATGAAATGCTAATAATACTGAGTTTGTTTCATTTCTTGTTTGCCTTCTCTTTTCTTTCTTTGTTCATATTGGTGAGAATTTCAACGAAAAAATTGACATAAAGAGGGGAAAAAGAAGAAGGAAAGAAAAAGAAAGAGATGGTTCCATATATCGAGAATTTTTTATTTACCACTAAATTATTAAAATAAATATGATAAGTAATATTTTAAATATCTAAACATATAATTACGATTAAATATGAATTTGAGTTATATTAAATTTACGAAACCAAAGTCATTAAAAAAAAAACGACGAAACTAATAAAAGTTTGCTTAATAGCTCCCAATGTGGACTAAATTTCAAAAGGATATGTTTGAAATCCCGCTATCAATGATGGAAGATCTTGAGGAAAGAAAAAAGAAATAGAAAAAAATTGAGCCAGTGACCCACTAATGGTGCCTACATTGGTAAATGCAATTGTGAAAAGAAAGCCAGTACAGTTTCATAATATAATTTATGCTTTAGATGAAAGCATATGATATAATAATTATAATTAATACTTCCCATTTGAAATAACAGCTTTTGTCCATGGCATTGCATGTGGGGTGCAGCAAATAAAAGAGTTTTTAATTAAAACTGCCAGATAAAGCCAGATAACCCACTTGTTTATAATATTGGTTTTTTTTTTTCTTTTCCTTGTCTAACTTCCAAAGACTTCTTGGAAATAAAAACTAAAATGTATATCTCACTGACGATTCTTTATTAAATAATTGTTTCTATAAACACGATAAGGTCTCAAATAATAAGGTCAACAGAGCAAAAAAAGGAAACAAAAAATGGAGAAACTATTCTTCCAATGCTAAATTTGTTTTATCCTTAATGAAATTACGTGAAAGGATTGGTTAAACAAATTTATTTTCATTTGGACATCATTAAAAACTCCATTTTAGAAGATCTATGCTGCAGTAATATGTGTCCATTTCCAGCAAAAACTTTTCTTTCTCAAATTAAATTGCATTGAAAGTGGATTGTCGTTAGCCTAGGGTTAGATTGTCATATGCTGTCTCTATTGACTTGTCTTCGATCAGATCATATGTATATTATTTATATTTATATATGGAACCTCTATTTTGGTTTTTTTGGCAGAAAGATTTTATGTGGTCGTCTCCAGTATTATCTACACAATTCTCGTATATCAAGGCATAATTAACCAATTTTGGGGTCTTTCACGGGTATATTTCATTTCAGTGAACCTACTTACTTACCAAGTATAGTTTGTAGTAAATCCAACGTAAGATAGAAATGATGAATAATTTCTAAAATAATCATGATGCATATGGTTACATGTTAAAAAATTATTAATAGCTACTTATCAAGTAAATAATATTTTTAAGTGTCAACCTATTACCCTAAGCTTATGTTGGGTCTATGGAATAATGGAATTATCATTTTACCTTTGTTGCTATAGAAGAGTTATTCATTCATTTTATTTGTAAAATATTTACAATAATATAGAATGTTTATTTCACGTAATATAGAATAAGTAAGAAATTCTTGTTCTTAACTTCATTAGAGGAATTATTATTCTTTATGAAATGCACCTTTGAAAAAAAAAAAAAGACCTCAATCATAAAATAAAAGATTTACTATTCGTTTCTAGTATTATTCCATTCTAATAAGAAATTGAACAAGCTTATAGATCTTTTTCTCATGAATTAAATACAGATCAGATACATATGACAAACAACCAATTTTACTCATAAAAAGATTAAACAAGTTAGATACAGATGAAAAACAGACAATCCAAATAAATTCATCAAAGATGATATACTTTTCCTCAAGAGTTGCAGTTATTAATGCTCTATAACTCCTCCAATTAACACTAATGGATTTATATCTCTTGAAATTTTCTACTTCTCCTAGTAGGTTAGTCTAATAAAATTATTCACACTGACAATGCTCAAATAAGATCTCCTTATTTATTCCATCAGGAAAAAAGTTCGCATTTTCAGTCAGATACTCTCATAAAACATCATGGTTGGCGATTGAGCAGCAAGGGATGATAAAAGCTGTTAACAGTGGCTGTTTGTTGGTAGCATTTTTGAAAAAGACTCCTATTTTTCCATTTTTAAAAAAATAAATGAAACTGTTATTTCTAAGCCTAATTTGTGTTTCCTACGTGAAGCATTAGTTAAAAAATTTACTTCCAATTTTTTCTTTTATCATGAAATTATGTTCACTTAGACATAAAAAAAAAAAAAAAAACTCCATTTCAGACTATATATTTGCAATTAATGTGTGTCCATTCTGCAAAACTTTTTTCTAAAATTATATTGCATTAAAAGCAGATTGTTTAACTCCAGGCCCATATTGTCATATGCTGGCTATCTCTTGTGTTGTTTAATAAAATAAAGCCAGCTTTCCATGAAAAAAGAAAGATCAGTTATCTTTAATTAGATTTTTCCTTTTTTTAAGTTAATTTTATTTATATAGGCAACCTCTATTCAGTTTATTAAGTAGATTTCCAATATTATTACTTAATTGTCCCATATAGTGGTTTTACTCATCAATTTTACATTTGATTATTCACTTTGTTGTAATAGTAACTTTTTCTCTTAATATTCTTATTGAAATAAAAAAATTAACAAATCAAAATCATATTGTTATTTAATTTTATTCCTCATAATTCCATTATGTTATGAAAAGGGAAAAGCTTTCAATCAAATGGCTCTAGTGAAGGAAGTCACTTATGAGTTGACTATAACAAAAAATTTTAAGGTAATAGATTAATAAATCATCCTTCTTATAAATTCTTAATATGATTCATATATTCCTCACGTATCTTCTATCTTATAAATCCTTTATAATCCACTATTTTCCATGTGGGATTAGTCTAACCTCACTCTCGTATCTAAGGTTGTTAAACTTGCAGTTCTACGTAAAATCATTAGAGGGTTTATAGAATCGAAACGTAGAAATGGAAATTTCTACAACCTATATAAATAACTTTGAAAACTATAGATACACTTACAACAATCAATCAAAAAATAAAAAATTAATTTTTTTCCATAATAACTCTTAATCCATAATATAACATTTATAAAAAAAAAAGGCAAGTAGAGTCAAAGTATTATACTTTTTTGATATTTTGTTTGAAAATGTTTTGGCAGGTCTTCTTTATTATAAATCATTCGCATAATCCACATATTTCATATTCAGGACATTATAACCCTGCATTTGTATTATGGGTCTGTTTGACTAGCTTTTTCTAGCAAATACAGATACTTTTTTGTGACAAATTATTTATCAAGAAATAGATATAGATAAAAAAAATTGATAGTTCTCATGAAAAGATCAAATAGATTAAATATAAATAAAATATAAATATAAATTAAATATATTTATACATATTATTTCTATACAGATACATATATAAATGAAAAACAGACCATCCAAACAAATCCTATAACATATTACCATCTTATTTATTTAGTACCGTGAATGACCGAGTATGCGCAATTGATTTTATTTAAAAGATTCTTTTATTTAGCAGGCCGGTTGTTGCTTTTTTTTTTTTTTTTTTTTGGCCATTAGCAGGCCGGTTGTTGAAAGCGGTAATTAACAAACATAGAAAGCACTGTACTAAAAAAAAAATTAAAGAAATTGATTTCTTTTTTTAACAAATTAAAATTACTTTGGCTATTATTCTGCCGATAATTTTAATAACAGTTGACTACTAGGACTAGCAAGTAGCAATTCGCACTGACAGCCAGTTTTGCCTTGGCCAAATCATAAGCTACAAACATTATAATTTTTTGGAACTATTATAATAATATTGCTCTGACAGAAAGATAGATGATTATAATACCAAAAAAAGAAAAAAAAAAACTTTTTGTGTAATTGCTTAATGAAAACATGCTCTAGCCAGAAAAAGATCTCATACAGTAATGATAAAAACAATTTTAATCTAATTAAACCCTCATACATTTTATTTATTTTTCCCTTTTTTGGGACCATAATCATAAAACATAAACGTTAAAACATAACAAAAGTGATAGGGTTGCTGATATGATATTGACATGAGCTCAAAGTGGGAGCCTTGAAACTACAAAAGCAACTTCAAACTTGAAGTTCAGATTTATGTGGAAAGGGTTAAAGATTCCTCTCCAGAAAAAGAAATGAGAGCAGCACTTTTTTGAAAAAAAAAAAAAAAAGAAAGAAGAAGAAGCAAAACCAGAATTTAAAAGCAAAAGCCACAAAGCTGTTACTTTCTTCTCTGTCTCCTCTTTATATGATACATCAATTCCACTCGTTTATTATTTAATAATGAAATTATTAAATGGCCAAAAAAAAAAAAAATGAAATTATAAGCTTGGAAATAATTAGTGCCCAACCCAGATGTGCAATATCTTTCTTCTTCTTCTTCTCTTCTTCTTCTTCTTCTTCTTCTTAATTAGTGTCGCAGAATACTTGTTAACGGAAGGTTACTGATTTTGTTGTATAAATACTAAATGATATCATATAACTTATTTTAATGATTGATCTTTCCTTCACTTAGGAATATGAATCCTTTTTATTTTCTTAAGAAATTATCTAAATAAAAAATACGAAACATGAAAAATACATTTAGACACAAAATCTAAAAAAATATTTTCTTAATCCCTGTCTCCAACCCTCCATAAGTTTGGGGAAGAACTAAAAAGTGAAAGGAAAGGAAAACGAGTTTTGCCAACAAGTACACGAACATGTATTGATTAAAGCAATATTAAAACAATATTTACATATTTACATATGCTAGTTTGTTTATACATACATACATACGTATTAGCAGTGGTCTTACCCTTTATACGGATGGTAAAAAGTATATATTTAACAAAATAAATTAAATTATTTAATATATTATTTCATAAATATATATTTTTATAAAATTATCTATTTATTTTTAATATAACCAAATCTATAATAGTGAATTTTTTTTTCACTATTTGCCCATATTTCAATTTGTAACTTACATCCACACCACATTAACCCTACTGTGTCTAATATCTAGTGAAGTTTCATTATACCATCTACTGTAACTCCTTAGCGTAACTACTTAATATAATTGTTTCTCTAAAATATTTTTTTTTTTATTTATAAACACTAAAGACATCAAAGTGCGTGGTGATTTTCACTTTAATAATATACATATTCGCTATTTTTAAAAATAGTAATTAATAAAATCTTTTAAAAAAATCCAATGTAATTTTATGAAATGCAATCTCATAAAGCTTGATACTATGCTTGTAATCACAAGTCCTAGTGTTATCATCATCTAATGCATTTTAATCCTTTGCATATTTGGAAAATAAAGTTTTTCCTCATCCATGTGTGTGAGGATTTAAAAAAGAAGAGAGCCAATGGGTGATGGAGGAATGGAGGAAAAACTTTTCCAAAAGGAACAAAGTGAAAATAGTCAGTCATGGCAGTATGGTACATACATAAAAGACAGAGAGATAGCCCAGAAATCATGCTTGAGTTAGCTGGTGGGCTAGACAACCTGGATGGACATCCTATTTCCTAACCAGTCATCAGATTTAGTAATTTATCAGCAAACCAAAGCAGTAAAAAGTTGGGGGGAGACACTGAGCATTTGGGACGATTGCATTAAAAGAGCTTGTTTCTCACTATGCTTTCTTTGACCTACCTAATTTCAGGACTAACGTTTTGAGTCAGAAACTTCATTCATTTTCATTAACACTATGTTTAAATTGAAAGGAGAGAAATTAAAAGGAAAAAAAAACCATGGAATTAAAAAGAAATGTAAAATTTATGCGGTGTCGTTTGTGGTATTTTTATAATATAAAAAAATTATATTAACAATTTTATATTCATTTCACTTCAATTTTTATAATAAAAAATATAATTTTTATTTTTATTTTCTTTTATTTCGTTGAATAAATAAGGTTATAATGAAATTGCTAATAAAATTATAATAGGATTTTTATTTGTTAATTTTTATTAAAATGAGAGAATTAAAAAAATTATAGTATTGAATTATTATTCATATGTTTGAGTGAAGAATGCTATTTAATATTTTATAATAAGTGTCACCCTCAAATAGGGTCTAGAGCGCAAACAATTCCGCCACGTATAACACCTAAGCATTATACGCATAGGCTATTCTTAATTATGTGAGTTTCTAACCGATTTTACATTAAGCAATCCTTATTTAAGTTTTACAAACAATAGTAAATAATTGCTCAATAATACATAAGAAATTTCACAACACTGATATTAAACTCACCTATTAACAATACAACAATATCCTATGCATCTAATATCTAGCTCGTCCAGTCGCTCACAAGGATTCAATCATAGCCCAAGTAATGAAAGCATTCATATCAACATCATTATCATCACCTGAAAAAGAAGAGAATAAGCAAAAGCCCAGTACAACAGTAATACAAGCACATATGATATGATCATATACACTTATTCTAATGTAATACAAGAACCAACCGTTTAGATCTTTCAATTAAGGTGTAACAAAACAACAGTAGAGCATTCATACTGAGCAAAACAAAAGGGAACCTAGGATTCTTGAGTAGCAACAACTGTTTAGAGAGTTGATATAGGCAGTTTGAATACCTATATCTCTTATCTTTATTGATAGCTTCGTCTAAGGACCATAGCTGTTACACATCTCAACCTATCTCAATCCACCGTACTGTTCGATTTAACGGAGCACGTGATCCTAAATTATACAGGTGTAACTTCTCATCGATATATAAACATTATCTCGCTACTGTTTCCCTTATTAGTTGCCCGTCGGGCCATCCACGATGGCCTAAGCACCTAACTACCGTACTAGCAATGCCTAGCAAGGATGTTGCCCCTCTAACTAGGTTTAGAAATGACTACACACAAACAATCAATCATTTATTAAGTCATCTTTAAATATTAATTCATTTAGGATGTCTATCCTATACAAGCAACAAGTAAATCACTATGTACTTGTACTTAAGTAGGAAATCTTTCCACAAATAGATAACAAGTGATCCACAGAACATAAATTATTGACTATACCGTGGATGTGCAACTACCTTTAAAGCAAATCCAGTACGACCGAGATGTAAATTGCCAACTATCGACCACTCCCCAAGGTTAACACAGTTTGCTTCTATCATGTGACCTCACTGTAGAAGCTTGAAACAAACAAATTTTCAATTGCTCAAAACAAAAAAAATAAGGAATAAATAGATTTGTAATTTTTTTGTCTCTTAGGTTGGTTTTTTTTTTTTTAGAGTGAAAACAAGAACTATATATATTTATTCAAAAGTACTAATCGAAAATTGACCGTTTTAGAATTAATTTAAAGTTTGTCAGTTTTAAAAGAATAAATTTTCATTTAAAAAATAATGAGAATTTCGGTTTCAAGAACAATAATTTTTCATTTATGGAATTTAAAAATAGATTTCAGTTAAGGAACATTTGAGATATAATTTACTCATATGCTCTTATGGCTTGTATTGATTAAGTAAGTTATTACCTATATTCCTTTTTATTTTCCTTTTTAAATTACTTGCTTTTATTGTATTCTTAATTTGTGTACTACTTTATTTATTCTTAAAACTTTCCTATTGTATATCATTATTATTGCTATTGATTATTTATATTTTATATATTTTATTCTAATATAATTATTATTGGTTATTATTATTATTATTTTATTTATTTGTAAGAATTTTTTTGTGATATTTCAATGAGGATACTTATGAAATTGCTATCATGCTCAACTGAACACGATAATAACCCTTTATTAAAAAAATATGATTGAAAAGGAATTGCAAATTATAGCTAGAAGTGAATTATGAAAAATCCAATCATCTTATCGCTCCAACTCAATTCTTATATCATCGAAGTCCAATTTTCCAAATCAGAATCCACCGCTCTTTCTCTCTCCACAAAAGAATGCATCAATTTGTTAATACCATAATCTTAGATCTAATAATAATTATAATTATAATAAGAAAATATAAAGAATCTTTTAACTTCCAAATCTCAAGAAGATAAAATAATTTTTTCACTGTATAAACAAAATATAATACCACCAAATTCAACCTCACCTCTGACCTTGTTTGATTCTCTGGACCACTAACCTATTCTCATTTCCAAACCATCCTCTAATTCAGGTCCAAGGCCCAGCAACATCGGCCATACTCTGTGAGCAGACAGGGTGTTATGGATGTATCAAAGGTCCTTATAAGCCTTCAGCATTTTGTTATCCCCAGTGACTAGTGGGCTTATTTTTCAGGGAGGAACTCCTTGGACAAACCGAAAATTCAGATGGTATGCTTGCCATTGGGCAGCAGGCACAGTATCTGCAATCTGCGTCTAATGGTACAAAAAAATTTCCACCAA
This sequence comes from Combretum micranthum, assembly GCA_024138025.1. NCBI lineage: Eukaryota > Viridiplantae > Streptophyta > Magnoliopsida > Myrtales > Combretaceae > Combretum > Combretum micranthum. Next base: position 303,116 of record JAMXBD010001230.1, read on the forward strand.
GTCAACCATCACCTACCACCTGACCTACATTAATAACATAATATTTCTATTGCTATAAAATATCTCAATGCTGTGTTTGGCAAGGCAGAAATCAAGAGAAAGCAAGAGAAAATTGGTGTTTGGATTCCTAAAACTGAAAAGAAATAAGATAAAATGGATAGAAATATGATGCCTGTTTCTTTTCTTCATTCATTTTTGATCGGAAATGAAAGAAAATTGAGATAAACCAACATAAAGTGACACAAATACCTGTTAAATGGTATGAGAAAGTTTAATCTATTTATGTCAATGTTGCATCTAATTTCTTTCCATTTTCATGCTAATAATCTAAACAAAAAGTATAATCTTCTTTCCATTTCATCTCTTTTCCTTCCTTTTCTTTTCGGCCAATTTCTCAATCTTTCTGTTGATTTCCACAGTTAAGTGGATTGCCAAACACACTGTCTGATCTCGGATGCCAATTTGAAGGATTGCCATTGAGCGTTACTAACCGACAATGAAGGTTTCTTTCCTAAGCTTCGCTACATTGCAAAGCAACTTTACTTCACCTTTTTTACTTTAGTTTTTCTCCTTTTGTCGGATAACATTGTGCCTACTTATTTTTTTTACTTTTGATGTGCTACAAAGCTTACGGCGTTATGGCCATGGTACAATTAAAAAATGACCATTCTGGCCATTATATATAAATAAATAATTGTCATTATTAATTGTAATGCGTTTTTAATTTATTTTAATATTTAATTAACATTAAAAGAAAAATATTAAAAGTAATATTTAAAAGTTATAATAATATTATAATTAACAAAGATGCAGCCGTGGTTTTGGGTCCCCCGTGTGCCCAAATCACGCCTTCAAGTGCCTAAAATCATGGTCTCATGTGCAAAGCAATAGTATGTATTGGTTTTAAATTAAGTTATTAATGCACTGGAAAAGATAGCAAATAACTATTTGAAAAAGTGGCATAGAATTTGATGATGACAGTTTCGTAATTTTGGAGGGTTATAGATTTTGATCGAGCGGGACCATATTTTGAAGGGAATCGAGCCAACGAGTAAAACTCACCAGCTTCGCTCGTGACGCATGCTGGTTTTCGACCAAATTCCTTTGTTTAGGCCATTAAAACCACGTTTTTACTATTTTTAGTAATTTTTCTTTATGTCATATCTTTTGATAGGATGCTTTTTTTTATATGCCATCTGTGGCATTAATCTCGTCCATTCATTTATTTTCTCCCCAGGCATTTATTAGATAGGTTTCCTTTTTTGGTAAAAAAAAGCATATTATATATTCTAGGGTTATAGGAGGCACAATATAGATTGTTTTGAATGAAATTTCTTTGAGAGTGTTCTCTCTATTCCAAAACTCATTATCTTTGTGTAGATTTCGATTTTTGATGCTAGATATCTAGATATTCTCAAAATCAATAGATATTTGAAGATTACAAGCCAGGTATTCGTGTGCGAATCAAAGTTTTGCGATAAACCTATCGTATCTCCGTTGCATCGGTTATTGTCTTTCTAATTCATCTCAAATATTATTCTTTAATAAACTATTATGAAGTCATTAAATTAAAATAAAATAAAATATTTTTTTATACTTATATTTTATAATAATTAAATTAAAAATCATTATTACTATATGTAAATAAAAAATTGTTATTATCAATTTCAATGTTTTTTTTTAATTTATTTCCATAATTATTTAACATTGAAAGAAAAATATTAAAAATATTATCTAAAAATGATAATATAAAGTAGAGAGCTATTTAGAAATAATAGTTATTTGAAAAGTTGACATGATATGATGAATAACTCCTTAAACAACACACGGATAAATTTGCTCTAATGGGTGGTCCATGGAATTCACAAGATTGTGGCACCGAGACCTGTGGACAAAACTTACTGCAGTCTGAGTCTCTAAAAGCATGCATCCAGTGCTCAAATTCCCGCACACTATAAGACTTGTGCGCATGGATTGTTGAGTAAGTTTTGCACATTCCTAGAAACTTGGAGTCAATTAACATTTCTGTCAAATCGAAGGTCTCGTGGATTTCAGCTTGGGCTTCTTCAGATTCCATTTTCAGTGATAGCCGGCGTAGGCAATCAAGGTTGAGAGAGCCAGAAGTGAGGCTATGGCGTGTAAATCGCCCGAGGAAGTTATAGGGTAGAACCACATTAACAAAAGCAAAACGTGCGATGAATGCAAAGAAATCATTCAAGTTCATGCCTGCAACCAAAGTCTACCATGCTTACTCTTTTTCCCAGCAAGGATTTCTAAATGCATTTCCTAATTACCTTTCCTGACTTGTCATTTGTCAACTATATATACTTCTATCACCTTTAAAGAGAGAAAGAATAATGTTAGCTTCTTTTGGGACTTGAAAAAATTTTATACTTGGAAGGAGGCAGATGATATGACAATCATGTCCACAACACATCGAGCGTTCCATTAATGATCAATTAATACCTGCATTTGCTGCAAGATTGTGCTGACAGAGGCCTTCAAAATCATCGCTTATGTCTCTGATGTCTTCTATATACTCCCTTGCTTCACTATACTCTTTCACAAGCAGATCCCACTGAAAGAACCAAAAGGCTGATTAGAAATATGATAAGTAGGTCATTAACTACTGCTTTATGATGAAAATGGCTGATAACAACAAAGGCTGGATGGAGACTGGCTACTTACTATCCATGATAAATTATAGGCATTGAACCAATTGTGGTTTATGGATATTGTATCCTCCTGAAAAAAATTAAAACATAAGAACATAAGATCTATAATTATGATATGGTACAAACTGGGGCCACAGGTGGATTAATTACACCAAATTTCTATGTTATCTAGGGAAAAAAGGGCAAGGAGTATCCCTTCCTATTTCTACACTTTTTCCTTGTTTTCACTGGAAACTTGGGGAAAGGAGAGAGAGGGTGGAAAGCTGGGTGACTGCCTACCACCTACCAGATTATGAATTTGGTGGTACCATCCACTTGGCACAAAGATAATTTCTTCTTGCTCCTCGATGCACTCTATCAAGAGAGCCTGCATCAACAAGCAAACTAACCAGTTAAAATTGAAGAACAGCAAGCATGTAGCATATTTTGAATTTTCAAATCCAGTAGGAGCTTAAGGATCCAGCACATACCTTCTTAAATCGAGGGAAAATTTTATCAATGACATCACCAAAGATATCATAAGCAGAGTTTTTGTCGTTCCTATAAAAAAATAAAATAAGAAAAAGGGGGCACTGTAAACTGATATGAACCCAGTGAGTAGTAACAAGAAGACAGAGAGACAGAGGCAGCAACTAGCAACAAACCACTTTGTTCAGAAAAAGAATATTTGAAGCACTAATAATGCCGCTTAGAAGCAAACACTAAGATTAACAAGAAACACAGATGACAAGCTGGCTTTATTTGTATTGAGGAACAAAATGAAGAATGTCAAAGCAATGTTAAAGAAAAACCTGGTTTTGGAAAATTCATTTGTTCGTTGTCCCTGAAGATGAAGTTGATGGCAGCATCACATGTGCTATTTCACGTTTAGAATCCACCCCTCCCATATAGATCCGGGGAGACATTCTTATTTAGTCTCTCAAGTCCTTTCTTCAGTGGCGAGAATTACTCTTTCTTTCACAGTCTAACTGTTAGGTACTATTTGTATAGTAATATTAATGCATATATGATTAATCAAGGAATAAGAGCCATGTCCAATAAGATGTTGCCATTTAGCACATGAAATAGCACAGAGTATTTATAGGCTTTATGTAGTACAGAAAGCCATCCCATCATTTTGTTTTTCCTCAACTAGAGCCCTATCCCCTATCAAACTAAAGTTTGTATAGACTTTTCATGAGGCGCACTTGATGAGGCTAATAATTTATCTTATTTTTATTGTTTTCTAGATTATAAAATAACAATGAAATTAAAGGATATTGATAAAATTATTACTCGATAGGTTTCACGAATAATAAAATTAAATTGGATTGTAATTAGATTATAGAACGATAAGAATTACAATCTATAAAGTAATTACGGTGTTAAAAAAGTAACAAAATTCTAATAATAGGATTCGCCATAATTCTATATTACTTAAGAATTGATAAAAACTCAAAAATAAAGAGAATCAATCTAATGCTCTTAAAACACCATAAGCATTCACACACAAAAGTGTTCTCAAATCTCAATAATGGAAAAACTTCTCTAAAGCTAATGAATAAAGCTATTTATAATAGCCCACAAAACCTTCCCTAATATTATTAAAGAAAAACTTAAACAAAAAAAAGGAAAATAACAAAAGAAATAAAAATTTGTGCAAGACCGACTTCAAGCCTAGTGGCCTTAAAGTGTAGACTAGCGGCCTTGATCCCTGGGCCGGCGGCTTTGAGGCTTTGTCCTTCTCATGAAATCCTCTTTCTTCTGTTTTCCCTTCCGACAACTTCGAGCTTATTGATTTCTATCATTACCCCCAGGTTTAAGAAGATTCAACTTCGAATCTTGACCCTTCAATCTCTGAACTTCTTGAGTTAGATTCGAAGTTGTCATCCGGCTGGTCCATACAAACAAACTTATCAATCCTTTAGTCTTCTCAATATGCATCATCTTTGCTTGTTGTACCTTTACAGAACTCATAGGTAGTAATTTGTATGTTTTTCTCGTTACCAAATAGTATATTCGTTCTATACCTATCAAAGTTGGCTTTGAGATCATATTGCCATGGGTTTGAAGGATCAAGTGTGTACCATCCATAGGTGTTACATTACTCAAGAATTCGTTAGTATAATCAACAATAGAAAGAGGTACACAAGCCTGGTTATGCACACGAATAGCTCCCTGATGACTAAGCCAATGAAAAGCATATGGCTTTGGATGTTGCTCCACCTACAACCCTATTTTAGAAACCAGTCTCGCAAAAATAATATTGGCGCAGTTGCTACTATCAACTAGAGTCAATAAGATTTTCCTTGCACCAAACTCTGAACATAAAATAGATTAGTTCGCTGATTGGAATTACATTCTACTGCCCAAGTATTGCATCCTATAAACTCAAAGGAACAATTCAACATGGCAATCTCTTCTTCCTCACTACTCTTCTATTCTTCTTTCTCATTCTTGATATTATTCCCCTTCATGACCATAACTTTCTCATTAGGATACTGAGAAACCATGTGGCCATGTCCCAAACACTTAAAATATTTAATATATCCATTCCTTTGCTGTTGTTTCTAATCAGACGCTTTGTCATTCACCACATTTCCCTTGTTCTTCTCCATCCCATCCTCTTTCTCTTCCCCCCTCCCCATCTGACTTACTATAGTGATATGATTTTTGAGATAGTCTGCACTGATACCTCTCAACTTTGCTAGCTAAACTTAATTACATCATTTAGGCTTGTAGTGCTGGAGCTCTACTACACTGGTGATATCTATCTTTAGCCCGTTAATGAACCAAATTATAGATTCATATGAAGATTCTCTAATGTTGCACCTCACCATCAAAGTTTCAAACTCCTCCTATATCTTCTACACTCCGCTTTCTTGCCTCAAGGACTGTAAACTCAATCAGCATCTCCTGTTATCATAATCTGGCACAAATCTATGTCTCATCAATTTTTTCATCAAAGCCCATGAATGCACCTTTTCTTCATCAGACCTTTATGTCTCAACCTGCAATGTATCCCATCACAAAACTAGTATAGTAAAAAAAAGCTAGAGACACCATCTTTTGTCATGCCCCAAAGGGTATCCTAAACATGACGGTCCATTACACTTAATATTAAAATTTTAAGTATAATAAACTTAGTCATCACAAAAGCTTCGATACCGGTGAAAGTCATACCTTCACGATCATAGGACCAAACTTTCAAACAAGTTGTTTAAAAAGATATTCATAATAGCAATTAAGAATGAAATCTTAATAAAAGATCTTAAATATAAAGCATAGGGAGTCTTACAATTATCAAAGGGACATCCCCTATCAAAATATATATAGTCCATCATAGTCTAATAGAAAAAATAATTACATCGAGTTTTACTTAGAAGTCTAAGTTATTTCTAGTCTTTGACTTCGACTAAAAGCTCCTGAATCCGAAAGGGTAGTACCTGAGAGAAATAACCTCGAGGCTTCAAACATAAGTACGTGTTTGCAAAGTTATCTAAAAGGGGTAAGCTTGCTTACTTATGAGAATTTATTTCACAAAGTAATTTAGAGAAATAAAAATTTGCCAACAACCTAAGAAAGTAAGTTTTTAAAAGGTAAACTCAATTTCTAAATAATAGAAGAATATATTTATACCATCGCCACAACTCAAAAACATTAGGTACTATTAACAACTAAGTAAAATTTTGAAAACTTTATTTTTCAATTACTAGAAATAAAATTGGTGGATAACTTAAAAAACCAAGTTTTTTACCTTTGAAAGAGTTAGGAAATAAAAATATGAGCAAAAATACTATGTAAATAACCCAAGAATTTAGAGTCTTCTTTCAAAACACTTGAAGATAAAATTTTCCAAAATCCAAATTTTCAAAACCATAAGATAAGTTGTTTTATGAAAAATAATTATTAATACAACACCAATATAATTATGCATAAAATATGAGTCTATTAATGCATCAAAAAGGATTTTCCCAAACATAAATTTTTGGATGAAGAAAAATTTGGAAAAATTGTATTTTTAAGGGTTAGGAAAATCGTAGTGAGTTTGCACCCTACAGTTCCAAGACCCAAATGAATTCTTATGATAAAAATAAACCTAGAAATAGGTAGACCCTTTCAATTAGATAGAAAACGATACATAATATGCGAAATTCTGAGTTAAATTGAGCAAGTTATGGCTATTTTAAGTTAAAATTTCCAAAAATCTGATTTTTATTGCAAATAGAAGATAGATTTAGAAAATTTAAGTAGAAATTATATGAAAGGCTCATTTTCGGATATTTCTTCTTGTTTAGGTAAAGGAGAACACGATATTGCTTTTCCCAATGACTACTTTGATTAGGAGCGATCGCCATAGAATGAGTTATTCCCTTATTATTTACATTTTCTAGTATGTGCTTGTAAGTAGTCACTATACGAAAAGATAAAAATGAAATATCGTATAAATTAAATGTATGTGGTATGTGGTGTTTGTTGAATATAAGATAAGCATATCAAAAGGAGAATTGATGAATAATTTATATGATCTCTTGCAATTGTATGATGAATATTGTTTGGTCACTCTTAACTTGAAATTAACAATATTTGGGAAAAATCAATATAAAAAAAGAATGATTCATGCATGACACAATGTGTGTCACATTACACTTTTTTGCTACTATTCTTCCTATAGGAAAACGATGAGTTATAGTGGTGGTTGGTAGTAGTCGAAAAGTTTGCTTGGGCAAGTAGGAGCCGTAAAGTTTGTAAAATATGATGGTCGTATGGGTCGATAACCACCCAACCCCTGACATGGAGAGCAAAATTTCGTGCTACACACAATTTTCGGTTAATCGTGTGTATTTGTTTGCTCATATGATTATTGCATATTCATATGCTTGCATAATTACTTGTATGTTTTATGGAAACATTTTGAAGAAGGGAATTTTCTCATTGAGCTAGTTTTGCTTATATCCCTATAGCTTGTTGTTTCAATTTGATTACTTGTGCTTAACACTAAGAAGCCCTATTTGCCAAGTATGAGCCAAAGCTACTAGGAGCTTTTGGAAGAAGTTTGCATATTTTAGTTTTCGATGTAGACTTCTAAGAAAAATCTCTATAGTAGACTTTTGTTATAAACATATGTGTTATCTTTAGGCTTAAATTAGTAAGACTTTAAGTACGATGGAATGCACTTAAGAGTTGTAAAAATTTAAACTTACTGGGTATTACATTTTATATTTATAAACTCTTACACACTTCTATTATCTACTTAAACGTAATACCCTTTTGGAGTTTCTTACTATCTTGCAAGCAAGCCTTGTACATGATATTGAAGCTCTTGCATGACTAAGATTGTCATTCATTAGCTTTAATATTATATGTGGCGGACTGCCACGTTTAGAGTACCCTCTAGGGCGTGACACCTTCAACTAGCTGAGATGAAGATGCACCTTTGGGAGAAAAACCCCTAAAAAGCTAAAAGGAAAGTTCAGACTCTATTAAAAGGTAACCAAAAGCAATTAGATTGTCTAGATCAAACAGAGTCCCTAATGAATGAAGTAGCATAAATGCTACATTAGCTAATGAAAAAAGTCTTTCCTCTCCCTTAGAAGCCTCCTCAGCCAAAACGAAATTGACATCTTATGATTGTAATAAAAAAGAAATAATATTTTGATGTATTCAAATATTATTGAATGAAATAAATAACAAGTTTATGTTGATTATGATGAGCCATTTTATCTTTCTTTTGTCTATATTCAAATTAGTTATTCTTGTAATATAACATTCAAAAAAAAAAAAAATACATACTTGTAAATACTTTATAGACCATATAGGTTTTAAATAATAATAAAGCTTGTATATATAAGTTGTAGAGTAAATTTGTAAATATCCATAGGTCGTATATAGTTTGACCTTTCTTCAGATAGTTATGAGGCCTATCATCTATGATTACTTTTGTCATAGGTATTCCATTCCCTTAGCCTCAAGTTCGTCATTCTATTTTGTAAATATCTTTTTTTTTTCCTCTAATCTCTATTTGTAAATATTTCTTCTTATTTTTTTTAAAAAAGTCTTTTTACAAATATTTCGAAAGAAAAAAAATGTCAAATAATATAAAATAAATAAATAATATATAAAAAAAAGAAGATAATTTGCTAATATGAATGGATCCTTACAAGACTTCAAAATTACCTTTAAGTAGGTTTCGCTAATCCCTAAAGTACATCCATTCAAGATGACTAACAATACCAACAACATTAGTAGCCTTGATTTAGTTATTGAGTAAAAAATCCAATCTCTTGAGCAAACAGTGCTTAAAATAGCTAAAAAGAAGCAAACTAACGATCAAGGGACACTCGGGAACTAAAAAAGGGGCTGATGGTTAGCCTATTGAAGAGAAAGAAGTTCACTATGTGCCTTAAGCAATTATTGAGACGGATTCTACTAAGCTCAAAGGGGAATTTAAAGCCTAAAATAAGGAGTTAGGGAAAAGGCTACTCCATCAGTTCGAGGAGAAGACGAAAGATCTTAAAGATGCTGATGGATTTGATTAGATTAGGATCATGGGCTTAACTATTATTAAAGGTAGGGACTTTCTTGAAAAATTCAAAGTCATTAACTTTGAAAAATATGATGGTACTCGGTGCTCTAAACTTCACATGAGGCTTTATATGAGAAAAATGAGTCAGTATGTCTAGTATAATCAACTCATGGTCCAAACTTTTCAAGATCGCCTCACTAGCCCAGCTTTGATATGGTATGCTCAATTGGACCTCAACGACGTCAACATTTAGGACAAATTGGCGAAGGTATTCTACAACCAATATAAGTTTAATGTTAATGCTGCTCTATCCATGTGGGACCTAAGCAACATAAGGAAAAAGAAAGATGAAACTTTCAAAGAATATACCTAACAATGGAGAACATTAGCAGCCATGGTCACCACTTCCATTTCTAAGAAAGACTTAACTTTCACGTTCATTAACACATTGGAGGAGCCTTTCTTTTCCATCATATTAGACATATTATAACAAACTTCTCAGAAATAATAGGGGCAGGGTGCAGAATTGAAAATTCCCTTACTTCTAACAAACTTCAAATTCAGAAAAGAGTTGATGGAAAACCTATAATGAAAGAGGTCAAAGTCAATACGGTGAACAATGAACCTATACCGACCTTGTAAACCCTCAAAGTTTTGAATTCAAATTAAAGCTTAAACCCTAATTCGAAGTGAATCGGATTTCTAAAGTCAACAAAACCGTAGTTTATCGTAAGCGCTTAAGTCCGGGATTCCTGTTTAAGAAACCCTAAGAGAGTAAGAAAGAGTTTAGTAAGTATAATAGTACGTAATTATCCAAGAAAGCTTAAAAAGACCAGTTTAGTAAAACCGCGACTCGTTTTGAACCCAATGGGACACAGTTCTTGAAAAACGTGTCCCGGAGCTCGGAATAGTAAAAATATTCCGAATATACCGTTAGACTCATAAAAATATAAGATTTTCAAAAATATTAATTTCATAATTTTTCGGTAACTAAAAATATGAGATATCGCATTTATACGCGTATATTTCTTACTACCGGTACTTAATTTGTCATGTCTACTTTACATTACACTATTTACTACTATTCTAAACTATTTATCTATCTCTACTTTTTCTTACAACCTACTCTTACAACTCATACCTCTATTTCTTACACATTTTCATTTCCAATACAACTTCACATCTTTCATATCTTACTTTTAATTAACAAAAATACAAAAAAAAAAAAAATTTCTCTCCCTCTCCTCACTAAAGTAGCGCCGGCCCCTCCCTCTTTCATCCCAATTTGTTTTATTTTTCATTTATTTAATTAACACAAATTATCTCCCACATTTTCCTATAAATACCCCCTTTTACTTCCACTTCTTTCACACCTTTCTTCTACTAAAGTTACTCTCTCAAATTTCTTCAAGAATTTCCTCTCAAGAAGTTCTCTCTAGTTTAGTTCCTTTAGGTAAACTTGCTTCAAGTTTTCTTTATGTTCATCAACTTAGTATGAACTTAGTGTGCGTTTTCTAAACCATGAAGGTTAAGGAAAGCAACAATAGGTCCATACTTTGTTTTTGTTCATTATCAAATTCCTTTATGTTGTTTTTATGTTTATAACTATCTAATATATCTATATAACTATATATATTATTTAGAGTATATAAGCTCATCGTTGTGCAATTCATTTACTTTCCTAGCAATTTATTTACTTTCTTTACTTTCATGTTATTTTTAAGACTAGTTTTTCTAGTCTTAGACTTATCCTCATCAAGTCAAAACATTTTCTTTTTTTTTGGGCCTAGTCTTTTCTTAGTCCCGGGATACCTTGATGAAGCTAAGGTTCCAATAGTTGATTTATTTTCTTATTAACTTATTCTTTCAAGTTATTATGCTTCCTTATGTTTCCATAACTTTATGATTCATATTCATACATGAACATAATGATTTTTGTCTCAAACAAAATAAATAAGGAAATATTTTCTTAAAATAAAGATTCTTTTCTAGAAATGAAAGTAGGAAGTAAACTTTTCTAAAACTAAGAAGTCATCTTAACAAACTTACAGGAGTTCATAAGAAATTTATACATGACATAAAAAGGACTTTTTGAAGTAAACAAAGATTTTACAACAACTTCACTTTTTCTTCAAATGATAGAAATTCTTTTCATTAAAATAAAATGATCTCAAGAAATTAAGAAATTATTTTTCTAAATATAGAAGTGTTAATACTTTCAAAAAATGTTGGAAGCTAAGCTTAGGAAATAAAAATAATTCCTTAGGAATTTAAAGAGATTATGAAAATAAAATTTAGGAAAAGAGAAGAAATACTCATTATAGATAAACTTAAGATATTTTCAAAGCAAAATGAATATTTCAAAAACTCTCAAGGTTCAAAATCTTTAAAAATTTTACTTTTTCATAATTTGAGACAACTTCATTAACTTCATACATTTGTTATGAGTCAATAAATATATGAATATACATTCCAAAAGTTTTTACAAGCTATTATATTACTTATCTCTTCAAAAAGAGCTTTAGATAAAAGAAAGAAAACAAGTTTATAAAAATTTGTAGTGAATCAGTCCGCCACTTTTTCGGAGCCCAAACTACTTAGTTTGATGAAAATAAGTTTAGAAATAGATAGATCTTTTCGAATAGGTAGAAAACGGTATATTATATGTGAAATTCCGAGTTAAAATGAGCAAGTTATGGCCATTTTAAGTTGGAATTTCCTCTTATACGATTTTACGGCGATTTTAAGAAAAGTTTTGAATCTTCAAGAATAGAGATTTCGTGAAAGACTCATTTTGGGTATTTCATCTTGTTTAGGTGGAGAAGGACCCAAGATCACTTTTCCAGAAGATTACTTCTATTAGGATCTACCGATATGGAGTGAGTTAATTTTTGACTTAAGTTACATTTCCTTGTTTTGTGCTTGTAAGTAGTAGCACTAGCAATTAAGAAAAAGATAAAATGAATAATTGTTGTGTGACTTGGAATTATGATTGATTGAAAATAAGTTAAGAATATCGAAAGAAGGTTTGACAAATAAATTGTGATTCTTGTATTGATATGATGAAAATTGTGTTGATCGCCTTCAACTTGAACTAAACATTATTTGGTTAAACATATATTGAAATCAATTCATGCATATCATACTTATGAGGCACATTTGTTTCACTACTATTCTTCGTGTGGGGAAACGAGGAAATGATAATGGTGGCTGGTAGGAGCCGGAAAGTCTACATGGGATAGTAGGAGCCAGAAAGTCTACAGGGCGAGCAGGAGCCGGTAAATTTGCAAATATTGATGGTCATATGGGCCTGTAACCTCCCAACCCTCGATATGGAGGGCGTAAAATCCATGCTACACTTGATTTTAGGTTAATCATGTGTATTTTGTTTGTTCATATGATTGGTGCATTCTCATATGTTTGATTAAATACTTGTTTGAATTATGGAAATGTCTTGTAGATGGAATTATCTCACTAAGCTAGTTTTGCTTATACCCTTATAGCTTTTTGTTACAATATGACTATCTTTAGTTAGCCCCAAGGAGCCCCTATGCCAGGTACGAAATTAAGCTACTAGGAGTTTTTGGGAGAAGCTATATGTATTTAAGTTTTGAACATAGGCTTCTAAGGAAAATCTCTATAGTAGGCTTATGTTATAGTTGTTATTATTTTAGAAGACTTCTAAAGCGGGAGAATGCCCCTAAGATAATGTAAGGATATTATTATGAAAATCTTATGTTTATTTATATAAGTTCTTGCTTGCTTTTATTATCTACTTAAATGTAATACCCTTGTGAGCCTCCTACTATCTTGGAAGCACGCTTTGCATGTGATATCGAAGCTCCTGCATGACTAAGGTTGTCATTCATTAGCTTTAATATTATACGCGGTGGACTGCCACGTTTAGGGTACCCTCCGGGGGCATGACAGACCTACAAGAGGAAATTCATTTAGATCCCTATCCCTTTATCTTAAGTTTACCATAGACCAAGAGAGGACCACTTGTTGCACCCTAAACAGCCAATACCAATGTATAAGCCACGAAAGTATGACCCTGTTGCATAGTGTGAATATCACATGGGTTAACAAGGGCATACTACTAATGCCTGTTGGAAATTAAAGAACAAAATTCAAGACTTGATTGACTCAGAAGTGGTTCAACTACACTTCATTGATGGTCCAACATCTTACTTTAACATCATCCCAACATATGAAGAGCCTACAATCAACATGCTTCATACACAAAATGTTGGTGATACATCAAATCAAAGAAGTCATTTGTAGAAGGAGGATCAAATTCAAGGCATCTAAAAAGGGAAGGGGCACATGAGAATCTAGAAAAAAGACTAGCAGCATTGGCAGAGAGGTTTGAAACCTTAGAATGGTTATGAAGTATGTATTAGATAGATTTCAACATTTGGACATTAATGCCAGTAAAGAACCATCCCATGAGACTCAAGGGGAGTCATTAGGTTGTAAAATTGACAATGGGCCAAAAGAGATGAAACAAAACATAAAGCCTCCAACTTCAAAAGTATTAGGCTAAAACAAGGAAGCTCGCTCAACACAGCAGAGGCATTTAGCACAATTTACGATTTCAATGGTCCAAGTTTTTAACCAGCTAAGAAATATGAATATGATAGCATGTGAGTGCCCAAAAGAAGGGTACAAACTATGAAACTATAATCCTAATGCCCAACACGGGTGTCAAATGGGTGAAACAGGTCCTTCCATAGAAAGTTGTTGCAGGTTAAAGAACAAGATCCAAGATTTAGTTGATGCTAAGCTTATCCAACCTAAGCTCTTAGAATCTGTTGAGTTAGCTAGTCGCAGTAACCTTGCCCCAACTCTATAGGAGTTTCAAGTAAGTCTTCTTCAAGTATTGAGAGTTTATTGCTACCATTTGATAAGATAGCAAATCATCTACAACAGTTAAACTTATCAGCTAGAGTCTAACATCAATAGGTACAAGCATTTTGTTAAAGGGTCAGTAGTGACAAAGGAAGAGGAATGGTGATTGTGTTTGTCCTTGTAATGAAAATGAAACTTTCTATCTTTTCCTTTTAATTCGAGCTGGAAGCATGCTTTCTTACTGATCCTTCATAAATGGGACAATCAAAACAAGGAATTATTTAAAAGGCAAATAAAAGTAAATGAATGTATGTTTGCTTAAAGGGCAGATATTTTATTGCTTGAAAATTTTAAGATGAAAAGAGGCAACCAAATACCAGATACTAACCTTTAAACACTTAAGAGTCGAGTGATATTAAAGTGAGGTATAAGGTTCATTCCTTAAAGGAGGTCCATTTTGAACTTAGTACGTAGGTTAAAATGATACTAAGCATTCTTTTCAATATCTCAGACATGTTTACCTTTGGATAACCCTATTAGGTCTTTTTAAAGAAGTAAATTCTGAAAATTAAACCTTGTCAAGGACCACCCCGCAATAGGTTACCCCACAATAGGGGCAATTAGGAGGTAAGGGTCGTTAACAAGGAGACATGGATTAACTAATTTGTGCTTGCCACGGTTGCATCGATTTATAAGCGAAATTTTGTTGATGATGTTTTAAATCTTTTCAAATGAAAAGGAGCCTTTACTTCATATACAAATTCTACACACAAGTCAAACACTTTGAAGTACAAATGTCCCAAAAAAAAGACAAAAGAAAAAATGTTAAAAAGAAGGAGAAAGGAAAGAAAGAAGAAATAAAGGAAGAAAGAAATAAAGAAAAAAAAAAACAAACATAGAGAATGGAAAGAAAAAAAGGAGAAGAAGAAGAAGAAGAAGAAGAAAGAGAGAAGCTGGAACAAGAAAATAAAAGGGAAGGATCAAGAAAAGCCAAATCAAAGTGTTTAAGCTCAAAATGAGGGAGAATGGGCATACTCTAGAACCTAAAAATACACTTA
Organism: Combretum micranthum; assembly: GCA_024138025.1. NCBI lineage: Eukaryota > Viridiplantae > Streptophyta > Magnoliopsida > Myrtales > Combretaceae > Combretum > Combretum micranthum. The sequence goes on from JAMXBD010001230.1 coordinate 318,205, forward strand.
CAACCCATCTTATGGAGGCTTTCTTGATCATCATAAATAAATTATCCCTAATAAAAATTACTTTTGAAACTGGGGCAAGCCAACTTTAGTTATCTTAAAAAGGTTCTTGACTTGTAAAACCCGTGGAGATATAAGTGTGAATTTTTCTAAACGGCCTGTACATGACATCACTTTTATTACAAGCCAACAACCAAAAGCTTAAGTTACAACTTGAGAAAAGAATTTGTAGATTGATTGGGGCATATCATTTACAAATAGGTTGTAATTTTTTGAATCTGAGCCATGTGTGAAAACAAGCTAAAAAGAGTGTGAGAAAGTCCTCTTTGATTAAATACATCAAGCATAAGATATCCAATTCACGATCAAGGAAATGATAAGAAGGATGATAATTCATTTTCCTTGGAAATAGAAAGTTAATTGCCCTAAATTTGAAAGTTACTGCCCCTCAAAATAGAAATGGCCACCAAAAGATGATTTTCAAGAACAAAAGTGAACGAATAAATAATAAGGGAGAGACTGCTGCTTATTTGCAATTTTGAAGTGAGTAAGACTCTTTACTTGGTAGGAAATTCTTTTTTTTTTTTTAAATGAGAAAATAAATTAAATTAAAGAAAAGAAAAGAAAAAAAAAGAGTTTTTTTTTTAATAACAACATATGTCCAGTTATTGGAAAACAAAGTTTTTCTCCGAAAAGTTTCTATTTGAAAGATTTCAAGACTTACATTTCAAAAAAGCATTCCAAATCAAGTTAGTAGTAAATCATCAATGTCCTAGATTGGATCACCTACTCGTAGAAGCGTTGTCTTAGTTTTTAATCACCTGCTCATAAGAACGTCATCCACCATAGTATTAGGATAGCCTACTTAAAGGAGCACTGTCCTAGTTTTAGATCACCTGCTCATAGGAGCATCATCTAGTAAAGTACTAGGATTTCTTACTCGAAGGAGCATTGTCCTAGTTTTGAATCACCTACTTGAAGGAGCGTCATCTAGTCAAGTTTTGAGGATTACCTGCTCGAAGGAATGTTGTCTTAGTTTTAGATCACCTATGTCATGACCCTAAATAGGGGCCTAAAAGGTTTACTTTAAAGTCGTCATATCATGTGTGCACCCATAACATGAAGACTACCTTGCAAGTTAGAAATTATAAAATTCTAATTACTTATTCTCTTAATATGTTATACATACATATATATATATATATATATATATAGAAAAATATAGTTGTGGATATTGATATTTCCATAGATCACAAGGACTGTAGAGAATCAGATATCCTACCAAAAGATAAAATAAGGTAAGTTTTAATTCTATCTTTTAACTACATAGAAATTACTAAAGGTTAAGGAAAGGAAGTGAAGAAAGAGAAATAAATCAAATTTTAAGTCTTTTCTCACAACTAAGTTTAGTGTGTCGACATTCTAATCCTTTAATTATCTTGACTTGATTTTTGATACATTTTGTGTTTGGTTCCTATCCCCATCCCAGCTTTATGATTTTTACAAACTTTTGGGGGGTAAGCTACATCCAGTTTAGTGAGATATTTTCTTATGCAACAACGTACTTGCAACAAAACAATAACAAACAAGTTTGTTAACAAACATATGAGATGCAACATCCATATGAGCAAACAATATATATGATCTACTAGAAATCATATGTTTGAATGGATTTATTCATTCCATTCGAGGTTAGGGATTTCAATCCCATACGATCATAGTTTAAAAAAAAATGTTTTTATAGACTTTCAGACTACTACATCCCATCAAGATTTGTATATTTTTGAGTTACTGTCAACTACAACTACTATTCTCTCGTCGCACTAAGAGTATAGCAGCAAATGCTATGTGACTCCCTTTGTGATATGTATGATCCAATTGTCAAGTTGGCTCTTAACATAAATATAAATATCTTTGGGGCAATCAGAGAGATATAGATAGACTTTTCAACATAACATAAAAGACAATAATTAATTTATTAACAATTCAAGTTCTGATATACTTAACTTATTTTCAACAATCACCATGTACACATTCATATCCCATGATAATCAATACATGCATATTTCATTTTTATCTTTTCCCTATTTTCTAGTGCTTCTATACTGTAAGCACAAACATGAATACGTAAAACATAAAGGAAAAACTTACTCGTCCATAGTGTAATTCCTAGTCGAAGTGATCACTTGGAAAAGGTACCTCAAATTCTTCATCACATACACAAAAGAAATACCCAAAATGACTCATTTCATATTTATAACTCTATTTACTCTATTTGTGTCTATCACGCTCCAAAGGGTACCCTAAACACGATAGTCCGCTACACTCGATATTTAAACTCAGGTATGACAACCTTAGTCATTCCATGAGTTTAGACACCAGGTGTAAGGCTCACGTTCACCATATAGGAGACCTTACTTTGAATCAAAATAGCTTAAGAAGACATACATAGCGATAAGAATATAAATCATAACAGTTATAACCAAGATTAATCTATTATAAAGATATAAATGGTATACCCTCGTCAAAATATTAAGAGTCCTTAGGTCCACAAAAGTTTCTTACATCAACATATATATATATATATGTATATAAGATTAAGGAGATTTAACTAGAAGTTTATGCCTAACATCTAGGTTTCGATTTCTTCAAAAAGCTCCTTAAATTCCAAAAGTTGGACTTGAGAGAAATGTCCTATTAGGGATAGCCATAGATAATTGTATTGCAACAGGAAACTGTTGGGGTATAAGCTTACAAGCTTAGTGAGTTTCACTTTCAAATTAAATACTTCATCAATAATAGAGCAAGCAAGTTATATTAACAATCATATGAAATGCACAAGCATGTGAGCATACATTACATAAGACTTTCCGAGAGTCCTATGTTGAATGGATTTACGCCCTTCACTCAGGGTTAGGTGTTTTAAGCCCACATGACCATAGATTTCAATTTTGCTCATTCATATAGTGGTTGATTCATGTGCCCACCCACTCATTAATTTTGTAGTTGATTCAAGTGCCTACTCCACTTCTATTTTAATTCAGGCCGTTCCATGCCAACATTCGAGTTTTTAGGCCCACTTGTTGCCTAGCTATTATGCCTTATTTCCACAAAAGTATAATAAAAAATGTAATGTGACTCAATATATGGTATGCATGGTCAATTTAATTATAAGATCATGGCATATTATTTAAGAGAATTATAAGCGATCATAGATATTTCAGACACTTTAATTCCATACTAAATCATATAAATATTTATAACAATTCCAATTTCGATATTCTTATCATTAATTCAATCAAACCAAATTCACATGCACATTTCAATTTTATCTTGTCCTAGTTCTAATGCTACTATTATTACAAGCACAATCAAGAGCATGTAGTTTAAAGAAAGTGAACTTACTTTGCTATGGCACAAAAATCCACTTAATCGTAATAATCCTCAGGAAGGTCTACTTCGTCTCCCATGTCTCCTAATCAAAAGAAATAACTCCAATGAGTATTTCTATGAAATTTGAATGAAACTTATAAATTCTATTCTAACAAGTTCATCAAAGTTCATTTAAGAAGAAATTCCTACTTAAAACGGTCATAACTTGGTCATTTTAACTCAGAATTTCACATATTATATGCCGATTTCTACCCATTTGATGAGAGATATCTATTTCAAAAGTTATTTTTATCAAACAAGATCGTTTGGTCCATGAACAAGAGGGTACAGGATGCTATACGAGATTCCTAACCCACAAATCAATTTCTAATTTCAATCCAAGCATCATTCCAAAGCTTTGATAGATACTTAGCTATCATTATATCTTGAAAGACTCTTTTATACATATGGGATGTGTGAGACACTATTTTTCTAGCTTTGTTTCTACCAAGTGTATTATATGTATATGCAATACTTACAAGTTACTATCATGTATGTCATGAGATGAGCTATCTATATGTATATCCTTAATGACATTTGATATCTTTAGAAAAATTTTGCTTTGCAAAGCTTATGAAATTACTAGAGTTAAGAAAACTAGTTTTATTCGTTGCGAAATCACTCTTGCTTTTATCAAAATACAACCTTAATGACCTATATACCTAACACCTTCATTATTTTAATAAAATTCTTTATTTTGGAGTTGGAAAATAGATGTTTAAATAGAGAGTTTACCTAGTTACGAATTTTACAAAATTTTAAGGAATGAGAACATTGTTTAATCTATATTTTGAAACCTTTCCTTGTTTTAGGATTATACCTCGATAAATTTCACTTATACTTCTTAAAATTAGGCCTTTATTACATGTATTCCCTAGGACTTCTATTTTTCCATTAAAATCCTCTTTTTGGCATTTGGAAATAAGTGTTTAAATAAAGGTCATTTCTAAATCCGAATTTTGAAATTTATATTTGAGATTGTTTCTTGTGTAAAACTCATTTAATCTTTCTAAAATTATTTCCTAATCATACCTACTCCTTAAAACTTTTATTTCTTTAATAAAACTCTTTTTTTAGGGTTGAAAAATAGGTGTTCACATGTCAAACTTTTCCCATTACGAATTTTAAGTTTGTTGTTGGGATTAAAGCATAATGCTAACATAAATTTTGTAAACCTTTGTTGTTTTGAAAATATCTCTTAGTAGATCTAAGCTTTACTCATCAAGACCATTCCTTTATGATATCTATTCCCTAAGCCTTTCGTTTTTAATGTAAAATACTCATTTTGAAGTTGGAAAATAGCTTTTCTAAATAGGGTTCTTTTTAGATCCGAATTTCCAAGAACCATTTTTGTTGAAACTAAAATAGATCTTAGACTTTCTAACATCTTCCCACTATTATTATACTACTACAAATCCTTTCTGTACATAAAATAAAAATCTAAGGTATTTATGTATTCAAAACAACTAGATCTATTATATCATGCTAGTCATGAATGCAAATGCACTATGAACACTATGTAGATAAGGTTAATAAATGAATAAATGCACAAAACATCAATAATAACAACATAAATCAATAATAAAGCAAAAGAATAGCAAAATAACTAGATAACAAGATCCACAACATTGTGATGGCAAGGTGTTTCCACATCCCTAGCATAAAGCTCATGGAGATTTTTAGTGGAATCACACATGTAGGATCTTGTCATTACATGTTATATTGTGGTAAGATGTAGCTCTATTACCTATTAGATATGTGGAGCTAGAAAAACTTGAAGGAAAAAGAATGTTGTGAGAGAGAGTGTGTGTGTGTTGTCACGGCAAGAAGAGGAGGAGAGGGAGAGAAAAAAAATGCAAGGGTTTGTTTTAGAGAGAAAAGAGAGAAAATGAAAAGTGAAAGGTATAAAGGAGTATTTATAGAAAAGTGGATTAAGGTTTGTATAGAATAAAAGAAAGAAAAAATAAAACAAATTGAGAGAGAGAGAATGGGGAAGGGGGGGAGCCGGTTCTACAAGAGAAAGGGAGAGATGTGTGTTATTTTTTTTTTTTTGTGTAATAAAATTCAAAATTCAAAAGTAACTTATGTAATAAAAGTATTGGAAAAGTAAATGTAAGGAAAATGATGTAATATTGTAAAAATAGGTTGTAAGGATATAATAATATGGTATAGGTGGTTACACTTGTGAATAGTGTGATTAGAAATTAAAAAGTAGATTAGACAATTAAATTACCGGTAGTAATGAAAATACGATAAAAGGTTATAATTGTAACTTTTATAAACCGAACAATTATTAACTGATATATTTGAAAATCTTATGAAATTACGAGTCTAATGATACTAATAACCTATTTTTAGTATCTCGTGCCCCGGGACATGCTTTTCAAAGTCTGTATCCGACCAGGTTCGAAATAGGTCGAAAAGCATCTTAATATTATTACGAACCAATCTACACTCTCCTCTCATATTTCAACTTATTGGCTTAAGAACACGGGGTCGCCGGATCTAAACTGCTAGGGTTTCCTAAGGATTTGTTGACTTAGGGTTTCCGGTTGACTTTTCGGCTTAGGGTTTAAGCTTGAAATTATCTTAAAAATTAAGGGTTTATAGCATCACTTCTTCAAACTATGGAAGTTCTAACTTAAAACAACCATAACTTGCTCATTTAGAATCAGAATTTCGCATATGAGTAGTTGTTTTCTACTGACTTTGATTGCTCTATACATTTCTAAGGTTATTTTAATTATGTGAAGTCATCTGTCTCTTAGTATAGCATTGTATAGAATACATGCAATGGGTTCCAGACCTTGTTGGTTTCAATTTTTGAAATTTTTACTTCATTTAGACTCTATAAATCAAGCATAAAATATTCCCATCTTTAAAAACCATATGGTAGTGATAATGACTCATACTACATTCATGATCCTATTGATGTTGTTCAAAAATAAAAGTTTTGTAAAGCAATTTTTTATGGAAAGTAGTAATGTTGAATTTTATGAAAAATTACCTTTGGACTTGTAATAAAATTCTTTACTTCAAATTCTATAAACATGAAATTTAACAAAAATCATGGTTCAATATATAATTTGAAACCTTGAAGATCTTTTATTTATTTCAAAAACTTCATTTAGCAATCTTTTTTACAAGACATGGATTTTACTCACTTGTGTCATTGTACTCTAAGTTGTATTTCTATTGAATTTTTTTTAAGTTTGGTTTTTAAATAAAATTTCAATTCTTAGATTTTGTAAATGTGAAACTCGACTAAGAAAAATCATTATTTTGAATCGATAAATATTTCATTTTCATATTAAACTTCTTTTAACTTATTATTTTGCAAAACACGAATTTCTGTGTGTTTGTGAATATAAATTATTCTAAGTTATATAATCTTTAAAATGTTTTAGGTTTTGGCATATAAGAAAAATTAAGTAAACGACTTCTTTTAAATTTTTATTTTTAATAACAAGATTAGTACATGTATTGTAAATAAGATTTCTAAAACAAAATTACATAACAAAGAATTGTTGGAATTTATATTTCAGAAAATTTCATCTTGGCATTTTGAAAAATCTAGTTGAGTGCTTCTTTCTAATTCTTTATTTCAAATGAAAGGATTTCTCAAGTATTGGAGACAATGTTTTTGAAAATATTTTTATATAATAAAGAATTATCAACATTCGTGCTTTTGAAAAATCTATTTTAATATAGTAACAACATTATCTATGATCATCTATGTGCACGAGCTTAAAATAGAAATAAAATTAATAGCATGGACTTATACTAAGAATACAAAAATTAGAAATAAACAAGAACATAAAGATATTAAAATAAAAGCATGGTAGTCTTAATTTGTTATCAAGACTTCTCGGGACTTGCAATATTCCAGTCACCGTATGAAATAAAATAAAACAAGCATAGAGAAATGAAATATGAAAGTCTTAGATTTTTTATCAAGCTTCCCAAGACTTAAAATATATTCAGTCTCATAAATAAAATCGAAATAGACAATGAGGAAATTAAGGGAGTGTTAGCCTTTATTTCAAGGCTTCCCAAGACTTGAACTATTCCAGTCTCCTTTGGACTTAAGTATGGATAAGTCTAAGACTAGAATTGACTAGTCTTATAAAAATATGGAATAAATAAATTTCTTGTAATAGATAAATACATGAAATAAATAAAGTTAGATTGGTGAGCATTTATGTTCTAAAAATATATATACTTATATATATATATATATATACATATTAACATATAAAATGTTAGGTTAGTTGACATTAACAAAATAACATAATAGGAGTATGAATATAACATGAAAGTGCGGCATGACCTTGATGTGTTGTTTTGTATTTCCATTCCTAGCATTATGCATAATGGAAATTTATTTTGGAAATTTCTAAGATCATCACATATTTATACTACACATTAGGATTTATGAAGAGTATATGGAGTGCTTACCTAAATGACTTGATGAAAGAAAAATGGAAGGTAGAGGAGAGGGAGGGAGTGGCATGAAAAAGAGAATGGGAGGGAGAGAGTTTGAGAAAAAAAAATTGCAAGAGTTTTGTTATGGTGTGTCAAAAGTGTGAAAAAAAGTGAATGAGGGAGGTCGTACTTATAAAGAGAAAAAGAGGAAATTAATTTATGAAAGAAAAATGAAAAAAAAATAAAATGGAGGGAAATAAAAGAGGGGTAGCAATTGCTAAGAGAAGAGAAGGAGGGATAAAAAATTAATTTTAGAATAAAAGTATAATAAAGTGTAGAGGAAGTTAAGTAAAAAGTAGTATTGGACAAGAAAATGTAAGAAATAGGTTTGTAAGATGTAAGAGTAACTGTAAAATAAAGTAGAGAGAAGTGAATAGTAGTAAATAGTAATGAACAATGGATAAAACAAATAAATTATCGATCGAGATAAAAATACGAATACATAGCTATATCTGACGTTTTTATAACTCGAAAAATTTTTATATGATATTTTGTATTTTAATATTTTCTAGTATAAATTGTTTATCGGAACATTTTTTCTCATTTTGTATGTCGATTTTTGGATATAGAAACTAATCTTGTAAATGTTTGAAACGATTAAATTTTTGGTGATTATAATCATTTTAGGGCATATAATATATTTTCGGTTTATAATTTAAGTTTATCCCATGTTTCTAATTTATTCCATATTTTAGGGTCGTACAAGCTTGTTTGCCCAAGTCTAGAGTTTCTAAAGTTGACTCATTTTGACTTTGGGTTTCTGGTGGCTTTACTTATAAGATTACTATAAAACTTTGGGAGTTTATAATTATAGGGAATTATTTCTTATTATTTTATTATTAGATATTATTTGGATATGCTGCCTCGATTTACGTGTTAGAGATCAAATTGATGAATTATTTAGCATAGGGTTTTCGAATCGATTAAGCTATTGGATCATTTTGATAGTGATATATTTTTGCTAAATGATTTTCCTTTAGGGTTCCAAGCTTTTTTCTATTTCATTTGACATCTTAAGGTTATTGAATCTTTATTTGATTCCACTTAGGGTTTTTAGGGTTCCGAAATTTTTGGGAATCCGAGTTTAATTTAATTTTTATGGTATTATAGGATTATAAGATTTATTTGATTCGATCTAAGGTTTTTGAATTTTGATCTGATCTGATATAGCTTAGGATTTCGATTTTTATTCGAATTTTAGGGTTTGCAATATGTTTTATTTATTTTATTAAAACTCTAATTAATTTTTTGATATGATTTCTACCTACATTATTTAATTAATATCATACTATTTTCTTGATTTGTGTGTTTGCTTGTTTACTATCATAATTGTCTTGATATAATATTTGTTGTATTCAATTATTTTCCAGATACGTAGTTCATGCTAATAATTGTAAGCTTTCTTAGGTAATTAGCTCGAGGGTCTTATTGTGTTGTAGGTTATATTGATATGATGATTACACATATATTATTACCATAATTGTTAAATTATAATGATACTTATTACAATATTGGTTATAATATATTTATAAATCATATAGCATTGTTACAAGTTGATAAGTTATCATGATTAATATAATATTAGTAATATAATAGCTATGGTCTTAATATTGTTTACTTATTAAAATTGTCTTAATATGTGGATCAGGTATGATATTATTTATTATATAACAAAATAATTTTTTTTATTATTTTTTTCATTACAATGTATATTGTTAATTACCATACACTTTTGATGCTATTAATACTACTACTACCACCATTGTAAATTGTAGCAATAGTTTGTCATATAATTATTATGTATCATGTGCCAATTTAAACACATGATTAAATTGGTAATGTAGAATATTTCATGGGTATTAATTTTAGAGCTTCTATATTGTATTTTATAATTATTTGTTTTATGTTTTGAATATTTTCTTATGTAATAAATCATTTCCATGATTTAAGTGACTTTTACGAAGTGTTGCTTACTTAAAGGCGTGGTGTTATTAGCTTCTTCAAAAAGTTCCTTCTTAAGAGATTACTTCTTTTATGAATAGCTTCTTTAAGGGGTTACAATCATCTTTAATTATAAGTTCATAAGAAAATATTTATTTGTGATTGTTTTAGAAATTTACTTGTTAAATGTTATTTAATTCTACGTGTTTAATGAATCTAGAAATATATTTATTTTTTATTTATTAAAGTTAAAGTTTTTCTTAATAATTTATTATGTTATTCTTATTTGAGAATTTTCTGGGCATATTTACTGTTTTTCGATTATTATTATTATTATTATTATTAAAAAATTGATTTATAGTTCTTTTAAATTTATTGGAGTCTTAATAATTACTTTGTTGATTTACTATTGCTCATTGATTACAAAAACTTAAGGAAATTTTTGTTAATGACAATTCAAATTTCTTAAACTATAATTAAACCGTTCATATTTTAATATTCTTAAATCGCAAAAAATCAGGATTAATCTTTGCAACTTTTTCCAAAGCTTTTCAAGATTTTATATCATATTATTTTCAATTATCAAAATTAGGTTATGCAAAATTAGGGGGTTTACAACTTGCTCGTAGGAGCATCATCCACCATAATATTAGGATCGCCTACTCGAATTAGTGTTATCCTAGTTTTAGATCACCTGCTCAAAGAAGCATCATCCACTATAAGTTTTAAGATTGCTTGCTCGAAGGAGTATTGTCCTAGTTTTTGGATCACCTGCTATAGGTACGTCATCTAGTAAAGTATTAAGAGCACTTACTCGAAGGAGTGTTGTCCTAGTTTTTGGATCATTTGCTTAAAGGCGCATCATCCAACATTGCATTGCGATCACTAACTCGAAGGAGAGTTGTCCTTGTTTTTGGATCACATGCTCGTAAGAGTGTCATCTAATAAAATATTAAGATCGCCTATTCGAAGGAGCGTTGTCCTAGTTTTGGATTACTTCTCGAATGAGCATATCCAGTATAGTATTAGGATCCCCTGCTCATAGGAGTACTGCCTTAGTTTTTGGATCACCAACTCGTAAGAGAGTCATCTAGTAAAGTTTTGGGATCTTTTGCTCGAAGGAGTGTCGTCCTAGTTTTTGAATCCCTTGGTTAAGGGAGCATCATCTAAATCCATCCCTTAAGATCACTTTCTTGAAGGAGCATTGCCCTATCTTTTAAGATTGCTTGCTTGAAATAAGTGATATCTAGTTGGTGTATATGTGTATGCATTTTAGAATAGCCAACACAAAGTTGAAGTTCTTCAAAAATTTATAAATAAAATGCTAATAAGTTATGTTCAACTTCAGTTGCAATCACTAACATTAGGCAAGCACATCTACTGAAGTAACATAAAAAGTATTAAGTCATATTCCTTGAAGATCATGGGTATTTACATAATCACTTTTTATCTATTATCTAGCCAAACGAAAGTTTAGCAAGACATAGCAAAAAAAAACCAAACTAGGGTTAATGCTAACGGGTATATACGTGTTTTTCAGGGTAAATTTTGGATTATAAGTTTGTAAATGCAAGAAAGAACTTAGGGTTTGCTTCACCAATTCATCATTATGTGATTTCTTAACAAACTCAGAGAGTTATTTGCTAGGTATATTTGCACTATTAGACTCATGAAGGTAAGCTAAAGCATTTGTCAAGGTTAGAAACTCTAGATTTAGATCAGACCTGTCACGCCCCAAGGGTACCCTAGTAGTAATAAACAAGTTACACTTGAATATTATCACTAGATTACCTTCAGGGAATGACAGGTTTTTAAAACAACAGGATCTTTTAAGTTGCTTGATAAGAAATGACAAATATATGAGAGAAATGATTTAGTGAATAACCATTACAAACTATTACAAACCATATATCTCTGTTGAAGTATACAACTAAATAATCTATTCTAATAGTACATAACCATCAACTAAAATAGATCTGTAGACTTCTAGCTTCAAAGCCCTTACCGGAGCCATATTCCTAGATGTAACTAACCAGGGACGTAAAGTGAACCTGAAAAGACTGTAGGAGTATGAGCGAAACCACAGCTCAGTGAATAATCAGACATACCATACATCACACAAGTCATTAACCAATCATATGCAATGCAATCACTCAGCCATATGCACAGATACAAGTTTGGATGATCTAGAATCCAAACAGGAAAAAGATTTACGCCCTCTTTTTAATGGGTTGAAGAACAAAACTCAATGACCCACCTGCCCAGGAGAGACTAAGTACACAGGAGAATCAACGATTTCTCGTTTTAATGTTATCACTTTGAATATAGTGGCTTCCACAAACCATCTCCTGCAATCCCCTTAGAAACTCCCTAAGTATTAATCATTTCAAAGCGATTCTACGGGCGACGTTCTTCGGTGCCTTTTAGTTCCTCATAGGACCGCCAGACCAAAGAGAACCTTGGAAGACTCACACATTGGATCAACCAAGCAAAAACAGAGATCCGAAATATTAATACGTAGCGGGCGGTCACAACCATATATGCAATAATGCAATTCGTGTAATGCATGTCCATATTATTTGTTAAGTCAAAAAGTCTTAATCAATTTCGAGGTGACCATATATTACACACAATTAACATTATACTATTGCACAACACCAACCATTGTGTTATCGCTTGTATAAAGATATTTTAGCAATCATATCATATCAATCTTTCAACAAACACTCATTTGTTTATCTTGCATTACATATTCAACTATTTACAATCACAATCAGTACAATATGACTGAATTACTCACCTGCTCATACCGACTCAGTCGTAGTAGTCCACTGGTAGATCTTCTAACGAGTCAAATTCACCTATTTAAAACAAAATATTCATCAATATCATCTAGCTAAATTCCTACATGTGCCTTGTGTCCTAGACTCGATATAAATACTTAGTATCGTCGGGTTTTTCCTATTTTTATCTCACATAATTGTTTGGTTATTTTTAGAAGTCACATTGCTCAAGAAATTAACTTATTTCAATTTCCATTCTTATATACATTATCTTGTTAAAACAAATATTAGACTAATAATACTTCATTTAATTCTAAATATTTTCTTAATTCTAGGGTTTCCAAAAGTTAATAGATAAAAATTCTAATTAGACTTAATTATTTGTATTAAAGTCATTATCTAGTACATATTTATATAACAAACATATATACATACTTAGTAGGTATTATATATATATATATATTCGGTTTAGGTCAGAAAGGCTTTCGTTGCAAAATTTTAGCTGTAAGCCGGCTCAAGGCCGCCGGCCTAAATCCCCAGGTGCCGGTGTAAAATCATTTTAAAGAAAAATTTACTTATCGAAAGCACCAGTGTTGAAAGCTGCCGGCTTACAACGTACGCCGGCCCTACGCCGCCGGCGTAGATCTCCAGGTAGCCGGCTTACGTCGAATTTTGCGTGAAAATTATTTTACGTAGCCTCTGTTTAAGTGTAAGCCGCCTATAAGCCGCCGACCTATCCATGTAAGCCGCCGGCGTACATAGTTTACACTGCCGGCCTTGAGGCAGCGTTGCACTGTTCATCATCTTCCTCCTCGGTTCGATTCTTTTTCTTTGGTTTTTACATGTTAGAAACTTACTTAAACTACTTCTAGAAGTTTATACACCATATATAAGGATATATAACAACTTTCAATACGTTTAAACACATAAATAAATAAATCACGATTTTGTGAAAGTAAAACTAGGGTTTTGAAGTTTTACCTCGTTGGAGCTTGTTGAGTGCAATCTGAAGCTCGTGTTTGTGTTTATTAAGTTCCTAAGATGATTTTAAGTCAGTTACAAATCATATCTTCGAACGAAAATCCTTTAAACCAAGTCCACTTACCTTTAAGCTCGTTTTTAAGGGTTTTGGCTTTGTTTTTCTTTTGATCCGAATTTATGTTTTATGCTCTGTTTGTTCTTTGTTTCTAGTTCGTTTGGTTGTTGTTTGGGAAGTGATTTCGTTCTGTAAGAGGTGAGAAATTATGGAGTTTGTTTGCTTCTCCATTAAGATCCTTTATTACATATATATACAAAAGAGAGAAGAAGAGGTTGCGGCTATTTCTCCTCCGTTTTCCTCCGAATTTCATCCTCCGTAAGCTGTTATTTTCCCAGCATTAAATGTTGATATGAGTTGTCCATAATTGATTGGTTTGGTAGTTGTTTTTGTTGACAATTTTGGGTCAATTATTGAGAAGTTTCGGCTCCTTCTTCCTCCTTGCATATCCACCGAAATCCAGCCGAGATTCATACATATATATGTTAGTCTATTTATTTAGTTAAAGTTTGAGTTAATTATACGGGTTATACGGGTATATATTAGCTAGTATTTGGAAGTTTTCGTGTAAAAGTATGAGTATAAAGTTGTATAAAACACTTAGATTTCCAAATAATACAAATTTAGGTTATATATATACGTAGTTAATTTATTCGTAAAATTTATTTTCCGCGATTTGGATTTCTTAAGCTCATTGGGTCAATTTTTGTTTCAGGCCTCGATAGCTCAAGAAAACTCGGTTTAGAACAATAGTGTGATCCAATTATTCATTTGAAGTTTAGATTTTGATTTATTTGTCAGTTTATATTTCCATTGTGTATTTAAAATCTTGACAATTCGTATTTGGATCATCGTTTTCTAGATATAAGCATATATGGTCTTTTATACAGTATTGGGCTTCATACAGAAATTAAACTATGTTTATATTTCTAGTTTTGATACTAAACATAAATTCTTATTAATAGCTTTTAAATTTAACTAGGAATCTCAAAATTAGGGTTTAAATCTAAATATAAACTCATTACTACTCATTATTCTAGTTCTGAATCATTATCGAGATCAAAACAATCATTTAATCTTTATATTCACATTTTCTATTTAAATCTATTAGCATACTAGGTTTCGGGTCTAGATATTATATCATATCTTGAATTAGTTATTCAAGACACACGATTTCGTTTTCGGTATTAACTAGGGTTAAAGAATCTCTTTATTCGATTCCTAAGTCTTTCATTCATCCAAAAATCTAAGTATTAGCCTATTATTAGACTTCACTCAGAATCTAAATTTATTAACTAGTTTATATAATCTATTTTGAAGTCGGATACTAATGTGAAAAATTCCCGGGGTTTACAAGACCACTGAAATCTCTTCACAAGTTATCAGTAATCTAGATCCGCATAAAGTTTAAGAATCTTTTTGTTTAAAAACCCATTTCAACAATTTAAAAACAAGTGACAAAAAGTTTCACCATCCCTCTTTCAAGGCAATTATGAGAAACTTCATGAGTAGCCTACATCTATTCAAAAGAATAATCTCTCGATCTATTTAGTTGAAATCAAACATGGATCTAAAAAGTACACCATGCATTTAGACCCACAAAGTTAAGTTTAAGCTACTAATTACAAATACCCAGTCAATATTCAATTAAAAATGCAATTGAAATCATATGAATCAGGTTTTTGATTCACAAACCTTAAGTTGATTATTTCTCCATGGATGTAAAAATAAAGCACAGATTCAAGAGAAATAACATGAAAATATGAATGAATATTACAAATTAAGTACAAATGGGTCTTGTAAAAACAAACTCTAGGTTTAAAATGAAATTGGTAAAAAAAGTTGGAATCTATATCAAGAAGAAACAATCTTTTCACTAAAAATTCTCTCACTAAGAAGTTAGTAATTTGCTACATATGGTACCCCCTATATTATACTTCTATGCACATTTATTTATAGCTAATAGGAATGGAAATCATGAATTTTATATTCATTGACATAGTAGATTCTTCATAACAAACTTTATCTTTCTTCTCACGTGCTCAAATTAGGGCAACATAAACATGATAGCTTGCACAGGATCACTTTTTGCGGGTCTAGTTGAGGTCTCAAAGTTTAGCTGCAATCTAAGCTGTGGTTTCTTCATGAGAATCATGAATTTGGGCTTAGCTTCAACTATGGGTATAATCGCGAGCTTGACCTTGGGGCGCACTTGATCTAGTACTTTGCTCATTTCAAGTTCATATGTCTTTAAGTGAATCGCGGATGAAATCAAGGGAATGTCATGTAATTGCAAACCATGGCTCTAATCAAGGGCGTAATTTTTTGGCGTGATTGGGAATTTTATCTTGTTTTGCTTTGTCTTTTTGTGCTCGATTGGGGTCTTTAGCAGCTGTGATCATGTCTGTCTCTGCTCATTTGTATTGTTTTGCTCCAAATTTGATCTTAAACTCTTTGTTTCTTCTTTTTTGATCCTAAGAGATAAAAAAACAACATTTAAACAGTAAAAGTAGAAAATTCATAGGAATTTATCTAAAAATATATCAAACAACCCAAATTTCTTATTAAAAGAATAGAGTATAGCAGATTTATCAAATTCCTCCACACTTAAGCGTTTACTTATCCTCAAGTAAATTATCGTTTCAACATAACCAAGCAAAGCTTTTTGAATAGGAAAATAAATTGTGAATGAAATTTTGGCCAGATCAATTAAGTTCAATTTATCCACTAAACTCAACACTTTATATATTCAATCAATCTAAAGCTACTTTTGTTAAAATTATTAGACTTATCTAAGTAGATAAACTTTAATCCTTATTGTTTAATTAAGAATTTTAAGGCAAAAATTATTCAAAAGATCAAACAAAGTAAGAAGAACTCAATCAACCTTATCCCCTTATACATATAGGTATGTGGTTCCTTAATAATCTCTCTAAGCATCGTACTAAAAAAATGAGGGCATACACATCAGTTTATCCCATGAATTTCTTTCCTTATTTGTGCTTTTATTCCATTCTCATTAATTATTTATATACTTTAAAGTTGCAGAGGGGAAGGTTTTTGCCTTTTTCTTTAATTTTTCCTCTAGAGGGGTTTTTGCCCTCCTTTTTTTTTTAGGTTCATGACTTATTTAAAATTGATAGATGTGCCAAAAATTGCTCTTCTGAGGGACCAACCCTTATCAATTTCAACCTTAAGCACATGATTATTTTAATTTTTAATTTTAAATTTAAGATAAAGCATAAGGAACAATCATCAAGTTATAAACATTATTTGAACCTTCATTAGATATTACAAAGCTCTTAAAATGACTAAATTGAAAAGCATACAAATCATTTAAGCTTTTAAAACTCAATTGAGTAACTTTACTACGGACCTTAGGTTAATTCCAACTCTAGATTTTTAGATCAAATAACAAGTAAAACTACTCCACATGGATATATATAAGGTGATTTAAACATAGTAAAGTTAACTCAATCATAGGATGATGTTGTTCGTTATTGGTTCAATTGAGTTATTTGGTGATTTTTGTCTCAAATTTTTAAAAAGTTGTTGGTCAAATTTTAACCATTTCAACATTTTCCTAAGTTTGTGGAGAAAAATGATCATTGAATAACATTTACTCTATTCTTAATCAATTCTTATTAATTTTCAACCCATCTTCCTTAATCCCTTTCCCTACACTTAATCTAAACATCGTCCTCAATGTTTATAAAAACATGATAATTCAGACAGGGGATAATCAACAATTTAAGTGTAAAGCAAGATTTATAGTTAGATGTTTAGGAATGTTTTGGAACCAAGGGTTAAAGTATTCTTAAGACTTGGGCTCGATTGCCTACTTGATTAAAGCTGTTTAAAGATTATGAAAGATAAGGCAAAATATTAGTAGTAATCGCGGACTCAATTAGAGCCATGATTAAGACTTTGAATAAAAATTTTCTAACATATTCACAGTTTAAGCTACACTTAGCTTATTCAAACATGAACCCTACATTAAGTTAGATTTATTCTGCCACAAAGAGTAATACTTATTTACAAAGAATAATGAATCAAAGAATGTAAACTAAGCTATTCAAAGAATAAAGAATTTGTACACTAAGAGAATAAAGGATATTAAAGAATATAAACAATTATCACAAAATTGAGAGTAACTTTAAGAATCATCATTCATAAATTTAAAGTTTTCACTGTTCATCCCCAAGCCAATATTTCCAACTACGGCTTCCTTCTTTCCTTTTACCCTAGGCACCTCAGTTCTACTACCCCTATTAACTTTACCACCCTTAGGTAGCCTACTACATCTACTAGGTTTGTTTCTTCTTTAAGGTGGTATCTGTCTTCTAGTAGGTAGAGGTCTTGGAGTAGGCTTATTTGTTTGCTCATTTTGCCCATCTTCTAGCTCTCTTATGTGAATGTCTCCCCTTGATATGTTCTTTGTATTCTTACCTTTGACCCTTTTCTTTGGTGCCTTCTTTGAAGTACTAGCCCCTCTCTTCCTTTCTTCCTTCACCATTTTGCGGATTTCCTCTTGTAAATACTCTTCTTCTTCCAGTTGTTGCTGTAACCAAATGGCACAGATATAATCATTCTTTTCTTGTTCTGCCATGCCCTTAGTATTCTCCATATAGCTCTTCATTTCTACAACTTGTCTTGCCTAGAAATCTGCAACCCTCTTTTTCTCCTCCTCCTCTCTTTTTCTCTGTTCCTCCTCCTTGTGTTTCTTCCTATCTTTTCCTGCTTCTTTTTTATTTCTTCAAGTTGCTTCAGGGCAAGTTCTCTTTCTTGTATTTTGTGCAGCTTAGCTTCCTTTATAGCTAGAAGCTCTTTATCTGCTTCTCTTGCCCAGTGTTTAAAATCATCTTTCTTCTTCTTCGCTTCGTTAAGAGGTGCTTCCTTAGGAGGTTTTTTACTATCTTTGCCAACAAGAGGGTCTTCTTTAATAGGCTAGGGGACCAGTACTTTAAGGTTTAGCTTCTTGTTCTTGGTCATCAGCACTTGAATGGAGAGATTTTCATCTTCATTACCACTACTTGAAAGAGTAAAATCACTATCATCTGCTGCCACTGTCCATCTCTCCTCTTTGCCTCTTCTATCTCTACTACAGTTAGTAGCTTCTGTGCTAGTTGGTAATCTACTAGTCTTTGTCTCATGAGCTCTTTTAATTTTCTATTTTGTTCAAGCAATGCCTCCATCTTGATGTTATAAGCTTCCATTTCAGCCTTTCTCTTCAGCTTCTCTTTCATGACTACCTTTGTGTCAAATCCTCAACTTTAGCAGCCATTTTTGCTATATGGTCATCATCATTATAAGCTAAACATAGTTGGTCAGTTTCTTCCATAGGCTTAACATTACGGTCAATGCCACCAGGAACTATGGCATTGCCTTTATCATGTTCTATTGCTCTTAGGATGAAAGGGATTACTTACTAGTTAAAATGCACTTCATATGGTCCCTTCCTTCTTCTATCTCTGAAAATAATGAAGGTTCTAGAGAGAACAAGATCAATATTCTCCACGAAGAGTGCTTAGAAGATCTGCTTATCTGCATGCTCATTCTCCTCCTTTTTTCTTTCTCTCCTCCTGCTGCTTCATAATTCTCTCTTCTTTCTTTTCTTCCTCAGCAAAAGGTGGAGCTTCAACTAGCTCTCTTTTCACCTTAGTCCTCTTATGCTTTTAGGCATACCTCTTTACTCTTTTGACAATTTTCTCATAGGGTAAAGATAGGGGGACAGATCTTCCCTTTTCTTGCTCTTGTTATTGTTAAGGTGGTTCTAGTGTAGGCCTTCGAGCTTCACTGGAGGTGATTGGTAACCTAATCAGTTCATAAAATTATGTGTCAGAGGGCTCTCCTAGTGAGACATTATTCACAAGTGTAGTTGCCCCCTCCATAACTATCTTCAAGATCTAACTGCATATGGCTTTAGATATTTCCTCCTCTACTTCCAAAATTCTCCTATAGCTTGTCATCATTCTCATCTTCCTCAATTGGCTTATTCAAATCAATACCACCTATGTTGCTATTATTTTTATTATCTTCATCTTCGACACCATTCTTAACTCCAGTAGTTAAGAGATATTCTTTACTAATTCATTAAGCTTCAAGGGGTCATGATCCTCATCAGATGATTCATCTTGAATGATCAATTTTATTCTTCTCTTTAGAGATGACCTCTTGGCTTTTCTTTTAAAGGTTTTAAGGAGAGATTTAACTTGAAGGATAGAAGCTAAGATAGTTTTGGGGATGGGATCTAGAATGGGTGAGTAGGAGGGTTGAATGTGTGGTTATGTTGTTGTTTAGACTGGTGAGGAATGAGTTTGTGGTTCTTCTTGGTTTTCTATAGTAAGTGTTGTAGGCATGGCTTCATTGGCCTCACATGGATAGTAAGCAGGTGACTAAACCATTTGCTCAGACACGGGTTGTGGTTGTGTTTGAGGTTCTTTTAGTGGTGATCAGTGTATATATATAGAGGAGATTGGTGGGGATATGTGTGTTTGAGTTAATGGTGGAGATGGTATGTTTGTAGAATGTAGTTGGGAAGTATGTATGTAAAAGGTGAGGGTGGCCTGGCTTCATTGTCATCAATGTCGTCGTCGTCATCATCATCATGGTTTGACTCTGCCATTGTGGCTTCTGGTTGTGGCTTGGATTGTTTGGGCTATTGCAAAGGAGCATCGGTTAATATTTCCATAAGTTGCTTCATATTTTGCTTCAAATCCCCAATGTCCTTGTCATATATTTCTTCAAAAGTAGCCAGTTTCTCTCTTAGACCTTTTGCTTCATCATCCAGTTTGTTGAAGTTGGTTGCTGAGGGTTGGACTGGAGCTTCTAATGTAGGCACTTGCACAGGCGTAAGTTGCTCTTCTTGTGAAGGTAGTTCTTGCATGGTAGTAGTGGTAAATGGTTCTTAAGAAGCTATAGTGGGTCAATGAATGGCTGCAGCAGCAGGCTCATGCATAAGTGTAGCAACTGGTTCTTCCCTTGTTGCTTCTCCAATGTTCTAAGCTTCTACTTCCCCTAACCTCCAGCCTTGAACATACATACCACATCAGTAGGCCCTTTCCTTGGCTATAACTATAAGTTTTTCAGGATCCTTATAATTAGCCTACCAAGGAATATGCTTTTTCCTTGCATACTAGCTTGATGTATAATCCTTCATGCTAATAGTAGCCTAACATTCATTCTCTTCTTCCTCATCATGCTATAGGGGGGCAGCAGTTCAACTTCAGTTATGGTGGCTGCCTCCTCTATCTTGAAGAAAATGCTCCCGGTAAGCATGTAGTGCAATAGTCTTGCACTCTTCTGCTTGAAGCTTGAACCAGTTGTCTTAGAAGGGAGGAATCTACCCTCTATCTATTTTGTTGCAAACTTCTTCCACTCCTTCTCTGACATTTCTACTGGAAGATTTTTAAACTCCTCCTCATACACAACTTCTTCATCATAATAAAGATCGATGGTAGTTATAAACTACCTCACTGTCACACTCTTATATTCTCCAAAGGCATAAAAACTAACTACGACATTCATATCTAGCACTTGCATTCTAGTTTTAAAACTTGCCATGAAGGCTCTTGTTACTTCACCATAAGCCTCTTCTCTTATGTCAGATTCTCCTTGAAGCTGGGTCTTCAAAATATTCCCTATGCTTTGCTTCCATACCATAACTCCTCATAATATTAGCAGCAACTTGTTTCTTAACTAAGAAAGGTTTAAACTTCTCTTTATCCTCAACAGTTAATCGTATAGGGGGTTGAGGATAGGTACTTACTTGAACAAACGGCACAAACTCGCCTATATCCCTTTTTATTATTTTTGGCGTTATGTTTGTGATCTCTTAGGTGCCATTTCTACAAAAATAAAAAAAATAGCATAAGTGTGTGTTCGAAAATCATTATAAACAAAAAAATTCTACCCTAATTTCTCGACTAAACCTAATAGAAAGTTGTTACAATTACTTAAAGAAATAAACTCAGGGCATGACCATTTATAACTTTTCTTAAGGAATTTCATATTGATTTTAACTACATTCTTGTTTTCTAACTTCATGTTATTACTTTACAAAAAGAAATAAACCTAAAAACAACCTTAAAACTTCTAGGTTCATTTTGAACTTCTTTGAAGACGTAAAGTTTCAACAATGTTTTGCCAATTTATTGGAAAGAATGTAAGAAACAAAGTCTACTAATCTTATTTGAATCATCAAGGAAGCTACTTTATATCAATCGAAAATTTTACATCAAACTTTGTATACTTCTAAAACCCTAAAAATACAATGATTATACGAACATTTCTACTATTATAAACTAGAAAATAAAGAATTAAAATTATAGAAAAGAGCTTACCTTATCAGTTTGATGTAAGGAACGATGAAAGGAACTATTCGAATTTTTAAGTAAAGAAATTTTTTAGGGTTTTGAGAACGTTTACTAGGTTTATTTAAATTTGAATGTGGTAGTGAATGAGCTGGAAACAACAGTGTTATCGCTTTTATATTAAGCATGTGCTAGGTTCAACCGCGGTAGTAGTTTTTATTCGAAAGCAAAAATTGTTCTCTAAAAGACTACTCATGTCCTGTAGAGCTCTGGTGGAGGCTTTTCCCTCACGCGGGTTAGGTGAAGAGAAAGTCCTTCTACTTTGGTTTTGAGTTTCTCATGGACATGAACTAATAAAATTTATCCTTCAACCCCTAGGGAGGGCATAAATCCCCATAGGTTTAAATTCCGATTATTCAAACCATGCTTACTACATATGGTTGATACATGCATTGCATATGATTCCTAACTACACTTGTTTGTTCTTAATGTTTGTGTTAAGATTTTGTTATTTACTGAACTTTATATGCTCACGCTCTCTTAGACTATTGGTTTACATGGTTTTAAGCATGGAGACTAAAACCAAGCTTGATGTGGGAGTTAGTATAAGATGGACTTATGTGGTCTTTGGAAAGAAGACCATAAATGTAGTAGAGACTAGTAACGAGTTGTAATAGCATAAGTTAAGTTTTATTTATGCTTGTAAATTTATTATAAGTGGGTTTTGTTGGAGCCCTCTAGACCTCGGTTGTAACATATTATGAAGTTCTAGATTTGCATCTTATGTTGTTATGATGGTTAATATATATATATATTATATATGTAATCTCTTTCTCACTCAAAACAACTATCGATCATGTTTTCCTTGTCTACTCTAAACAGGGAACATTGGTTATACAATGTTTATGTAACTTTCTAGAGGCCTCAGTCCGTTACATGGCTTACTATTACGACCAAGATATCCTATAGGGGTGTGACAAAAGTTGGTATCAGAGCATGGTTGTAAGAGAGAGAAAGAAATTGAATAAATATATGTATGTATGATTCCTACGGAAACATTTTGGTTTAGATGGAGTAAGATCTAAGCTATAAAGAGGAATAGGTTTGGTTTTAGGTAGTTGACCTATATATGCTCGAAATTAAAGTGTTTTTTTTTTTATGTTTTTGGTTATCCGTTATGCCTTACATATTAGTTTTGTTTAAATGTTATCAAGTTAACAAGAATTTTGATGTGTGATGCTAAAGTTGATTGATTGGAAATTGACTTTAACAGATCAGGATGTAGAAACTAGGACACACAACTTGTTGCATCAGAAGCTCAGTCTTAAGCTTTTGTACCTACTAAATAAGGATAGCCAGAGCCACAGAATGTGCCTCTGCCGCCTCTAGGAGGATTGGAAGATGTTTTAAGAGTTATACAACAGCAAAACGCTTTGATTCTTCAAGCTTTGTAGGGATGACAGATTAGAGTAATGCCCTAATTTTCTTCAATAGAGGCACCAGCTGTACCTCCAATAACACCACAAAGATCTCGAACTCCTACTCTTCCTATTCCAACCCCTGCTGCTTTACATGAGGAAGTAGAGCAATCTATTGGATCTACTGGTAAAAGTCGAGCACCATCTCTAATTAGACATGATATACTAGCTCCTCTTCCTTAAGTACATCCACCATAGAGGAATTTATTACCTGAGTTTATTAAATGTAACAAGTACTTTGAGGGTACATTGGGAAAACCTAAAGAGGCTAAAGATTGGTTGTCCCACATGGAAAGATCGTTTAATGTGTTTTAAGTGTCTGAAGCCTTGAAAGTATCCTATGGGACTTACTTGATGAGGCTAAAGGCTCGATTATGGTGGGATTCTAAGGAGCGATCTTTACCAAGACTAGAAGAATGGCAAGTTTTTAGAAGAGAATTCTTGAAATAATACTTTCCGATTAGTTTAAGAGCTAAATATAGTATGGAATTGATACATTTAGCTCAAGGAAACCGAAATGTTGATGAATATGAAAATGAGTTCAATAGACTACTCCAGTTTGCTCCCTCTGCTTATAGGAATAATGATGAGTTGAAAAGGTAAGTATTCATGGCGAGATTAGAATCGCACTATCAAAGGAGACTAGCAGAGTTTGAACTTGAAGATTTGTCTATGATGGTGGAAAAAGCTCAGGTGATTAAGAAGGCACAAAAATATGAAACGGAAAGATATAACAAACAAGTTCAAGCCTTCGAGAAAAGAGCTTATGATGATTTTAAAATGGGATCCTCTTCCAAAAGGACCAAGTTTTCTGAATCTTATGGAATAGCAAAAGGAAGTGTTATGAAGACAGGAAATGTTATCTGTTGGAAATGTAAGGAACCCTACTATCCTAGAGAATGTCCTTAGTTAAAGAATAGTTGTTTCTATTGTGGGGAAATTGGGTATATGATCGGAAGTTGTCCCAAGAAAACTGGAGCTACATGCTTCATCTTCCAAGAAGTGGGACATGTGTTAACAAACTGTCCCCGAAGAGTTAAGAGTGAGGGAAACAAGCAAACAAAGGAATTCAATGGGACTAAAGATAAGAAAGGAGGTCATAATCAGGGAACTAAATATGTGGGATCTAGGAGAATGTATGCTATACACGTGACTCCTATAATTGAGGGAATAGAGGATGTTTTTGACGATGATGATGAGGATGACACCGGTTTGATTGCAGGTATGCCTTTGGATGTTGTTTTATGTGTGTTGTTTTTGTGTTCTATGTTTGATTAGTGTGGTTATCTTAAAACGAGTAGTAATTAGAAATTGTATGTTAAATAGGAACGATTCAAGTAAAAGATACACCTGTGTATACACTTTTTGATAGGGTGCTATGCATTCTTTTATCACCTCTTGCTTATCAAAAAGGGTTGGTTGTTGTCTTGAGATGATGAAGAAAGGATTGGGTATTTCAACACCCACGGGTGGAATGGCTATCACTGGTGAGATTATAAGGAAGTGTCCGTTGCAGATTAATGATCAAAAGACCACTACTAATTTAATAGTAGTGGATATGCAGAAGTATGATATGATCATGGGTATGACATGGATGCCAACTGTGAAAGTTAAAGTAGATTGTAAGTCAAAGATGATATCATTTATTAATGATGAAAAGGAAAGAGTGGAATTCTTTGGCGAGATGACTGAAAAATAACAAGCTAAAGGAAAGGTTACTGAAGTAGTAGGCGAAGGAATTGATGAATTGAAAGACAGTATAATGTATTCTATGAATGATGGGCAAGAAAAGTTGAAAAATCGAAGTATTTGGATGGTGTGTGAATTTGATGATATTTTTCCTAATGATGTACCGGGTTTGCTACCTTCTCGAGAAGTTAAGTTCACCATAGAATTGATGCCTAGAACTCAACCTATATAAAAAACTCCCTATAGAATGGCACCAGTAGAATTAAAGGAATTAAAGATACAGTTACAAGAATTATTGTACAAAAGATTCATTCGCCTTAGCTCATCTCCATGGGATGCCCTTGTTCTATTTGTCAAAAAGAAGGATGGAACAATGCGGCTCTGTATTGATTATAGAGAATTGAATAAGGTGACAATTAAGAATAAACATCCGTTGCCAGGATTGATGATCTTTTCTATCAATTGAATGGAGCAAAAGTATTTTCTCGTATTGATTTGAAATTAGGATATCATCAGATCCGAGCTAAAGAAGAAGATATATCAAAGATGGCATTTTGGACCTGTTATGGTCATTATGAATTTCTAGTATGCCATTTGGATTATCTAATGCACCAGCAATTTTTATGGACTTAATGAACATGATTTTTTTACATTTGCTGGACATTTGTGTTATGGTTTTCATAGATGATATATTGATATATTCATCTTCTGAAGCTCAGCATGAGGAACATCTACGTGTAGTATTACAAATGTTAAGAGAAAAGAAATTGTTTGCAAAATTATTAAAGTTTGAATTTTGGTTAAAACAAATCTCTTTTCTAGGGCATGTTATATCAAAAGAGGGAATTTCTGTAGACCTAAAGAAAGTTAAAGCCATCGTTGAATGGAAACGATCAGAAATAGTGACTGAAGTGAGAAGTTTTCTAGGTCTTACCTGGTATTATAGGAAGTCTGTCCAGAATTTTTCTAAAATCTCCTTGCCTTTGAATCAATTGATAAGGAAAAATGAGAAGTTCAAATGGAATGAGAAAAGAGAAAGAAGTTTTCAAGAGCTAAAGAAAAGATTAATATCCACTCCAATTTTGACGTTACCTAATGATCAGGATGTATTTGCAATCTATAGTGATGCATCAACAATTAGGTTAGGTTGTGTTTTAATGAAAAACGGAAAAGTTATTGCCTATGCATCAAGACAATTAAAGCCACATATTAATTATCCCACACATGACTTAGAATTGGTAGCAGTTGTCTTTGCCTTGAAGATATGGAGACATTATTCGTATAGGAAAAAATGTGAAATTTACACTGATCATAAAAGTTTGAAGTATTTGTTTACCTAAAAAGAGTTAAACATGAGGCAACAGAGGTGGTTAGAGTTAATAAAAGATTATGATCTGAATATTAACTACTATCCAGGGAAAGTTAATGCAGTAACGGATGCTCTGAGTGATAAAAGTTATGGTGAAGTTGCTATGATGGTCACCAATCAAAAAGAGCTTATAAAAGATTTCGAAAGATTGAATTTAGAGTTCACTCTACAAGATTTGGGATTAGAAATTGCAAATTTGTTAGTGGAACCTACTTTGCTTCAAAAGATTAAAAAGGCTCAAAGACAAGATGAAGAATTATAAAAGATCATTCAAGGCATAGCACAAGAGAAATATGAAGGGTTTCACATAGATGAAGATGGAGTTCTCCAACTAAACAAAAGGTTATGTGTCCTGAATGATGAGACTTTGAAGAAAGAATTGATACATTAAGCTCATTATTCAGGATATACTATTCATCCCAGGGAAACAAAGACATATCAAGAGCTTAAAAGTGCATATTGTTGGAATGGAATGAAAAGTGATATAGCCAAGTTTGTTGCTCAATGTGAAACATGCCAAAGAGTGAAAGTAGAACATTAAAAGCCTGAGGGATTGTTACACCCTTTATCTATTTCTGAGTGAAAATGGGATTAGATATAAATGGATTTTGTGAGTTCCCTACCAAGGACTAAAGCCGGATATGATGGAATATGGGTGTAAACCTCGGTTTTTCAAGTAACCAAGATAACTCAAGAACCGGAAACCAAAACCCTAAACCGGAATAGATTAAGACTGGAGTGAGAACTAGGAACCCTAATTTCGGCTTTTCCTCGGTTTCCAATTAAGAAACTTTTATAAGAAAATTTAATTATGAATATAGTTTTTTATTATATTCCAAACCAAGAAAAGATCAGATTTTGAGAAAATTTCAATTCCGGGTCTTCCCGAGACCCATTATAAGAAAGCGTGCCCCGGAACTAGAATTTCAAAAATTTACTTCTGAATACTCATTTGAATCGAAATAAAATAAGGATTTCAAAAATATAGATTTCATAATTTTTCGGTTTATGAAAAATACAGTTATAGCCTTCTTATTCGTATTATTCTTACTATCGGTAATTAAGTTGTCCTGATTACTATTCATTACTATTCACAAGTACAACCTACTACTCTTTAGTATACCCTATTCTTACACCCTTACCATCACTCAATCACATTTTCTTTTCTAAAGACTTTTGTCTCTAAATTAATTATTTCAATTTATGACAATTTGTACACAACTTTCTTTTTCCTTCTATTGTCTTCTATTTTTACCTTAAAGTGAAGGAACCTTACTTCCTTAACCTTAGATCCTTGTAATGGCAAGGATATTCTTGGATATTTCCAACCAAAGGTCCCCATGATCTTGTGCTAGGGACTAGGAAATATCAATACAAGAATACCAAAACCATCACAAAGTAGATCTAACATTTAAAGGAGCTTCATACCATAAGCTTTATGATCATTCATCAAAAAGTGTTTTGAACAAAAGATCTTTTATAAAAATGTAGTTTTAATGTTTTCAAAACCTATTTAAGCACTTGATATAGTAGATCTATCATTTTACCATTCATATACATGTAGGCATTTTAAGATCTCATCTTTATTTTGAGTTTATGTGCATTAATGGTCTTCAATGCTTTTTTCCTTAGTAAATCATCTTGCTCATAGATAGATCTATGGGTAGATGAATTAATAAAACCAAAAAGGAAAACACTTTTCAAGAAATGAGCTAGTGTAAATTCGGATGACTTGAGAAACCTAGTTTAAAAACCCTTTTATCAACTTCTAAACATGTATTTTACAAGAAAAATAAAGCCTATAGGTGATAGATAATGTTTGATGATGTTTTTCATGAGCTTAAATGAGTTTTACTAAAGAAAATAATTAAAACAAGAGATGAAGTCTAATAGAAGTTTTGGGTTGAAAGTCTTGAAAGCCAAATTCGTAATAATGGATAGATGGTTAGAAAACACTAGTTTTCCAACTTCAAAAATGGTATTTTCTTAAATAAATGAAGTCCTTAGGGTATAGGTAAAACAAATACTTAAATTTCTAAGTATAAAATGCATTTTTCTTAAAAGAATCAACTTGAAAATGAAATTTTCTAAATTCGGATTTTTGGAACCACCCTAGTATAAGACCCACTTAAAAAGTTACAAATGAAGATTTTATTAAAGAAATAAAGGCCTTAGGATATAGTTAATATAAGAGTCAAATTTTCTTTAAAATAAATAGGATTTTCCTAAGAAAAATCCTTAGAATGAGTAGGTGTGACCAAACATAGCAAGGTTAATTGTTAAACAATGGCATGACATAGTGTCTTAAGACAAAATTTATTTAAATTCTTTAAATCTAAAAATTTATAAGATCTTAGGCACTTAAGAGTTCATATCATGACATTCATGATAGAGAAATTCATCACCATGGCATTTAGTTTCATTTTTCACTTAGGAATCTCAAGAGCATTAAAGGAAATCGCATTTTCGGAATCAACATAACCGCTGTACAGATCTGATCCTTCATTTCCGAGGCTTAGATATTTTAAAAACTTGATTTAAACTTTATATTTAGAAAGCTCTTTCGAAGTAGATAGAAATCGATATAAAATTTGCGAAATTCCGACTTAAAACGACCAAGTTATGGCCATTTTAAATCGGGGCTTCGAAAATGACGCGAATTTCCATTTCACTAAGTCTTCTTAGAGTTTTAGTATCCTTAGATGATAGAATACTTATTAGTTTATTTCTTATGTGAATAGGTGAACCCGAGGACGTTGAATCTTTGCCTTCGGACTATTATTACTAGAAGGCCGGTGAACCTATGGCGGAGTGAGTTTCTCTTCCCGATTCATTTATTATATGTGCTTGTTAATTAGTGCACTAGAATGTAGGCTAAATGAATGGAATATGAATGATGGGGAATAATGGGAAATTGTATGTTGATGATGATGTGAGAACTCAAAATAAGAATATCGAAATCGGGTGATAAATTCTGGTTGTGTAGTTAGTTATGATGGATTGTTTGAGAAACTATTTGATCGCCTAAATAAAATTACTTGATCAACTATTCGAACTAATGCCAAATTTGACATATGCATATCATAATGGGAAGGAGCATTAGCATTGGTAGGTTAACCGTGATCCATAAACGAGATTAAATTGGTAGATTAATCGTGATCCAGAAACGAAATAATTGTAGGTTAACCGTGAACCATAAATGGCATAAAGTTAGTACCGCAGTATTCGTTAATCTGCTAACCTGGGATGGAGGGTGCAAGTCCATCCACATATGATTTCCGTTGGTCATATGTATGTTGAACTCATGTGTTTGGTGCATTCACTTGCTTGCTTAATCACTTGGTTGAATTGTTGTGACATGAATGTTATTGTGGAAGATTTCACTCACTAAGCTAGTTAGCTTACGTCCCTATAGTTTCTTCCTTTTGCAGCTACCCAATTTATGGCTTAGGCAATGTGACCCGACTGTGCAGGTACAGGAGTTAGGAGTTTCCCTTAGAAGTTGAATTTTCTGTATTAGACTTCCATAAGAAACTTTTAAGACTCTAGATGACTGTATAAGGCCATTAACTATTCTTTTGTAGGGGAATGCCCCTTAGTAAATGTAATGTTTAATTATGTTTCATGAGTTATATCCTACTGCTAATGCATGCCAAATTAAGCTTTTATCTCCATTTGGACTTGTATTCTACTGTCGTAAAGGTACGCCTTACATCCATGTGAGACCCCTGAAGGACTAAGGCGGTAATTCGGGAATCTTATATGGCATGTGGTGGGCTGTTACTTTTAGGATACACTATAGGGCGTGACAATGGGTGATTGTGGATCAACTTACTAAATGGGCTCATTTTCTACCCATTAACATGACTTATTCCTTGGAGAAGTTGGCACAGATTTATGTTAGAGAGATAATTAGATTGCATGGAGTACCATCTGGAATTGTATCGGATAGAGATCTAAGATTTGTTTCTAGATTTTGGACTAGCCTACAGAAAGCTTTGGCGACTCAATTGAAATTTAGTACAACATATCACCTACAGACAGATGGACAAACTGAGAGAACAATTCAAACCTTAGAGGATATGCTAAGATAATGTGTACTGGAATTTAAAGAAACTTAGGATTGACATTTGCCACTTATAGAGTTTGCCTATAATAATAGTTATCATTCAAGTATTGGCATGCCACCTTATGAAGCTTTGTACAGACGCAAGTGTAGATCTCTTTTTTTCTAGGATAATTTAGAAAAAGTTGCTATTGGTCCTGAATTGGTGCATGAGACAATAGACAAAGTAACAATCATGAAACAAAAGATGAAGGAATCCCAAGATAGATAGAGAAGCTGGGCAGACTTGAAGAGAAGATAACTCATTTTTTATGTGGGAGATTATGCATATCTCAAGATAAGACTAACTAAAAGTTTATATAAAGGAAAATTACGAGGAAAATTGAGTCCAAGATATATTGGGCCATTTTAAATTCTTGATAGAATTGGGAATTTGGAGTACGGATTGGGGCTTCCACCAAGTCTTTCTAATATACATAATGTATTCCACGTATCAGTGTTGAAGAAATATGTTGCAAATCCCGATAAAATAGTTCATTTGGAACCTATTACTCTTAAAGAAAACATGACACATGAGAAACAACCAATAATGATTTTGGATTTCAAGGTGAAAACACTTAGGAGCAAAGAAATCAAATATGTTAAGGTCTTGTGGGATCCTCAACTGAGGTTACATGGGAGTTAGAGGAAGAAATCAGAAAGAATTACCTACGTTTGTTTAGAGAATCAGGTAATTTCAAGCTTTGAGGACAAAGCTTCTTTTAAGTAGGAAAGAGTGTAATCCCCAAGTTTTTATAAATAGAATTAGAAAATAAAGAATTAATGTATTTTATTGTATATGTTATAGTATATGAATGTTGAGTAAATTTAAGCATAATAACTTTTATAAAACCAATTTAGTAGAAAAATGAAATTTAAAATCTTCAATTGAATTGTTTTAATGAAATTATCAATTTAAAATATTCTTTCTATTTGAAATTTTATAAACTAGACTTTTAATGTGTTAAAAGTATTAGCATAAATTCTTATAAGAAATTATTTAATCAAATAGGAATTTTAAGCTAAATTGTTACTAAACTTTGTTTTGAATTTATATGACTGATAATTATAATAATTAGAAGAATAATAGGTTAACATGAGTTTGTTTTAATCTCAATAGCTGCAAATTTCATCTTAATGCTCACTACAACTCCCATACACACACACATACACACACACAAACACAATCAATTTTGAATTACCCCAAAAGTAAAAAATAAAGCTTTGTTTATATGCACATAATTATCCCTTTATGGCAGAAATTTTTCTGTTCCTTGCTCTCTCTCTCTCTTTCAAAAACCGATGGTTGCACACACACACACACACACACACACACACACACCCCGCACATCAACTTCAATTTCTTCTCTTTAAATCATCAAGGAAAGTAAGTTAAGCATCCATCTTCAAGTTAAAACAAGTCTAAGCAAGTATTTCTTGCTTTGTCTTTGTTATTATGTGTTTGAGTAGTTGTAAAATTTAGAGTTGTTGTTGGCTAATGGCTGCTTTGGAATGGCTATGAGCTTTGCATGTTGATATGTGAAGTAGAATGGTAAAGAATTGGTTTTAGAGCTTTAGAGCTTGAAGTAAATGGTTGAGTAGTTGGTTGGTTGTTTGATGTGGATGTAGAGATAAGTTAGAAGAATTGAAGGAGTGGATAATGAATTTGATTCTTGTATGATGATGTACAAGTGTTTTGGATGGAAACAAGACAATTGGAATTAGTTAACATGTGTAAAAATTACAAAGTGCAAAGGTGAATTCAGTATAGAGTGACCACGGCCCATGGTGGGAGGCGTGGCCAATTCAAAATTGTGAAATCTGGGCCACCACGGGGCATGGCAAAGCCTGTGGTAAGTTCTGTTCTTATCACCTTGCTACTATGGAGGCGTGGCAGGGGGTGTGGTGGCTACTGGTCATCAAATGCTCATCAGCATGGGGCGTAGTGAAGGGCGTAGTGAGGCTTGTGTATTGCTCTGTCCCATATGACCTTTGGCACAGGGTATGGTGGGGGGCACGATAACCTAAAAGTGTCTTTTTGTCTCTTTTAGCTTTAGAATCTTGCTTTATCCTTCTTGTCTTTGCTAAGTAGATAGTAATATAAGTTTTTCTATCTTGTAGGAACCCTAAATCATGATTTGGACTTTCTATTGGACTATTACGACTATTAAGGAGCATGCACGGGTAAGTAACTTGAATCCTATCACCTTGTTTGTGAATGTAAATAGTGGAATATAATTTAATTGTAACTGTAGGGAATCAATTGCATGTGGATGGGAAATATTGCATAATATGTGTTGTATGTTTGAGTTGCAATTCTTGATAATTGAAGTGACAACTACACGCTCGACATTAAATCATAGTTGTCTCATTGAGTGTTTGAAGCTGATATGACCACTTGATAATATGGAATTAATTTTAATAGACTTCTAAAATTAATATGACATGCATTTCATAACATCATATTGCATTAGCATGGTACTTATGTTACGTAGTAACATTTCGATTCTCTGGTAATGCTTGTTGATCTCGCTTTTTCAATATATGGTTTTTAAAACTCTTTTTAATTATATTCAATTTCTTTTAAATGAGCAGATCTTTAACCGACAGTGTATCGGGTGTGTGTGTAGTAATAATATATCGGTGAATACCGAGTCGAATCCACAGGGAGTGAGGACTAGTTATCAACTATATCAATCCAATTTATAGCTAGGCAAATCAAAAGATGTTTCTATTTTTGTATTTTCTTTTAATAAAACTAAACTACTAAAAATCTTGGATTTCCAACACCTTTGAATTGATTAAGTTATGAGCCAATAGAAATCAATCAGTGTATGGAGAAATACATTGCCGATCCAAATTGTCAATGGGTTCAGTATTTTAATCAAATAAACACCAGATAATAATCCCTTCTTCCAAAGTGAACTATTATCCTAGATTTACCAATCAATATTCTCTATTCCTAGGAAAATGATAAATTGACAAATCTATGTAATTTACCAAACCTTAATAGAATTCAAACTCCATATCCCTATGTGATTTCAAATCCTAATTAGATATTCACAAAATCAATTAGAAGAGAATTTCCCAATTGCAATCCTAATCCATCATAAATTCCAGATGTAATCTAAAATATATGATTTGTGAAAAATCATCAACAATCCGAATATGAACAAAGATTTAATCAATAGCAGAAATCATCAATCATATGAATCAGATCAACAACTTAAAACCGATTTAAGATCAAAGGAATCGAGCATCAAATATCATCCAACATTTGAATATGAGAAAAAAAACAAAATCACTTGTCAAAGAAATCTTGTTCTTGAAATCCAAATCCAAACAATGTATTCCACTTGAATCCCGGTGTGGAATCCTTATTCAATCAATAAGATAATTTAACTAGTATTCAAACCCTAATTCTAGATCTAGGAGCAAAAAGGAATAGAATGATTTTTGTGCCTAGGGTTTCTCTCTTCTTTTCAAAAATGACAACATGATGAATATATATAAAGGGTTACAGGGGAGTTACACTCGGCTCTAATAATTTGCATTCTGTTCATGTGCAACACTGGCTCAAAGCCGACGGCGTAGAGTGGAGATATGGTAGTGTACATTTGAAAATTGTAGACACTGGTGAATTTCACATTGAAAGCTGGCGGCATTGCTTTTTTTATGATGAAGGCCGTTGTTTTGCATTTCAAGGCCGGTGGTGCTGAATTGCAAAAGTGTCGGTATTGCTTCTGATCTTGCCTAAAATTGTACAAATCTTCTCTAATTTGCTTGAATTTGTATTCTAAATCTTCAATGACCTGGAATAACAATTTAAGCATACTTTAGTACCATTTTCATTCGATTTCTATAAAATCTATAATAGATAAACATGATTTGATTAATGCAAAGTTGAGTAAAATATGACTTTATCACTTGTTGGGACCATTGAGTCTGCTTGTAGGTTACCATAAGGTTGTCAACTTCGCAGAAACTAAGTAGGCTTTGAAGGAGGTCGTCTGTGTCGAAGTTGGCTTAAAAATGTTAATATTTAGTGACAATTCTCAAGTTTTAAGAAAAGCGAAAGTTTTTATTTAAAAGAAAAAATTATTCTTTAAAAGACTGCTCGTATCCTATGGGGCTCTGGTGGATGTTATTCCCCCAGGCGGGTTAGGTGAAGAGAAAGTTCTTTTACTTTGGTTTTGAGTTTCTCATGAACATGAACTACTAAAATTTATCCTTTTACCCTTAGGGAGGACGTAAATCCCCATAGGTTTGAATTCCGGTTATTCAAACCATGCTTACTGTATATGGTTCATTCATGCATTGCATATGATTGCTAACTATACTTGCTTGTTATTAATGTTTGTGTTAAGATTCGGTTATTCATTGAGCTTTATATGCTCACGCTCTCTTAGATTGTTGGTTTACAGGGTTTTAAGCATGGAGACCAAAACCAAGCTCGGTATGGAAGTTAGTATAAGATGGACTTATGTGATATTTGGAAAGAAGACCATATATGTAATAGAGATTAGTAATGAGTTGTAAAAGCATAAGTAAAGTTTTGTTTATCCTTGTAAATTTGTTGTAAGTGGGTTCTGTTGGAGCCATGTGGACCTTAGTTGTAACATATTATGAAGTTCTAGATTTGCATGTTATGTTGTTATGATGGTTAATATAAATATGTAATCTCTTTCTCACTCGAAACAACTATCAATCATGTTTTTCTTATTCACTTCAAACGGGGAACATTGGTTATATAGTGTTTATGTAACTTTTTGAGGGCCTCAGTTAGTTATATGGCTTACTATTACAACTAGGGCACCCTATAAAAGTGTGACTATCCCACATTCCAACTGATGAAATGAAGCAACGTCTGCTCTCAGTTTTGCAGTTCTAGAGGGTGGGAAAAACTTTCTTATAAATTTTCAGTCATATGTTGCCAAGTAGTTATAGACTATTTAGGCGAACTATTAAGCCATTTCTTTGCATTATCCCTCAAGGAAAAAGGGAACAACCTTAGTCTAATGGAATCATTAGAAGCTCCATTGATTTTAAAAGTATCACAAATCTCTAAAAATTGTTGGAGGTAAGTATTTAGGTCTTCATCTTATAATCCATTAAATTGGACATACTGTTGTATCATTTGGATCACATCGGGTTTTATCTCAAAGTTGTTTTTAGCAACTCTAGGCCAGCAATACTGGTGTTGGCTCCATCAAGGGTAGGCTTACAGTAATCTAGCATGGTTTTGTTAGTGATTGTGCCCTAGGCCAATTACTAGATATTGTCATTTGATATTTATATATATATAAATAAATAGAGGCATTTCTTTTGTATTGTTTGCATATTTATTTTATAATAGAAATCCATGAATAATTTATTATTCTAAATGTTCCTAGATGCTCATTATTATGGGAATAATAATGAATTAAATCTAGTATGCGTTTTTATTTGGTAAACATGGGATGTCTATTTGCATGGTGATACAAATGAAACTCTTAGGCACATATTAGATGATTGTGTGCTGAACTGACCCACTATGAGATCACTACATGGAATATTATCCTAAGTGATTTTCATAATAATTATGTCAGCGTATCCTTAGACCTGAAATCACCATAGGTTCCAACATGAGAAACATTATGTTTCAACTCAATCAAACGTTATCTTTAACCGGATAATTATAAAGGTTAAGTTTGGGCATAATATATATCATGTAGAGAAAGTTGAGTGATTAAGATGGGATTTGTCCCTCTTGTTATGAGAGAGATATCTCTGGGCCTCTCGATAAGGGAGATTGAGAAATGCATGGCCATGCTCAAATGAATTGATAGTGTGATCAATTTCATTTGTATTATCAGATCACTTGAAAATCGAGAAATGATAAGATTGAACAATATAAGAATGACATTTTCCATGTCTTATGTTCAATCTAGATATCATGTGACAAAAGGATAATGACATAAATTATAGATCAGACAAAAATTGGATTACTGATATTCACCTAATTTGGGTAGACATAATGTCTTGCTAGAGACCAATGATGTCTTGTAGGTCTAAAAGGTGTTTAGGACCTACTGCCAACATTAGGTGTACCTACAGGGTCACACACAAAAGAACGAATGAAATATATTATGGGTTTATATTTAAACCTATAGGAATTATTATATTTATTATTCTTAAATAGTTTAAGAATAATAAATGATTATGATAGATAATTAATATTTAATAAAATAATATATTTTATTAAATTTTAAATAAATATTTCATCTTATTTATTTTTTAGGGTTTCCTACATGTCTATATATATAGATCTATAGACAGCCTTTTAGGTTAGACTCTTTGACGTCACATTAGACGGTAGAGAAATTCTGCAAACCTAAAAGAGAGAAAAGAAAAAAAAATAATTCTGACACGAATTGGATTCTTGTTCTTGAGTGCTAGCACACAATCATTTGCGTGTGGATACCGTAGAGGGGATTGTGAGACTGTGGTTCCTACAAATCTGATTTGTTGATTGTTTTGAAAGCATCAATATAAGGTATATTCAAGAAACCTTTTTTTGTTCAAATCTAATCAAGAAACATGGATATTGGTATAAGGTTTTCGTTTTGTGTTTTTACAAAATTTTTGAAATTTTTGTATCAATAAAGCCCTACAGGTTTTAGGCTGGTTGATTCTAATGGGGTCATTCTCTTCCTGCTCAGCTCCTCTGCCATTTTCTGGATCTACTCTATTTGCCATGTTTTTCATAAAAAATCCCTTATCCTTCTCTAGCTAATCTCCTTGAAATCTTTCCTATTCGTTGAGATACTAGAGTAAAGGGAAACAATGGGTGAGATTGACTCCTACTCATAATCCTATATTTTTATTATGAAAGAATTTATTAGATTACAACATGCCTATTTTATAACAAAACAAAACAACAGCTATATTTTAACAACAGGGCTAATATATAACAACATCATTTAGACACAATCAAAGAATTTTGAATAATATAGAAGATAAAAACTAAATGAACAAAACTATGTAAATGAATTATAAACAAAAAACTATACAAGCATATTTACAAACAGAAAAGGGTATATACAGCAAAAAGCTATAAACATAACAAAATATATAAAAAAAACAATTTACATATGTATAGAAAAACCAAACAAGGTTAGTACTATAAACAGAATGATATGCAATAGAAACGTGACACTCCGAAATGCAAAGAAAATAGAAGATATGAACGGCATTACTATTGGATATTATACACTGTCAATAGCCCAAGCTACACCTCTCACGCTTGATATGACGCACAAGTTAGATTAAGTGGTTATTCACCACAATCTTTGATAGATTGATAAGAACTAAGGGTTTTGTCTTCAAGAGAGAAAAGAAAAAAAAAAACCAAGAATGGTTCAAATAATATGTCTTACTTAAGGATTACAACAAAAGAGAGGGTATTTATATAACCCTTAATTAATGGCACAATTGTAAATAAAATAACTTAACATAAAGGAAAATTCATGCAAGAGCCAGAACATTGATCATGGGCATAATCATGGGCATGATCGTCTCGGATCTTCACTTTAACAATAAGCATGTTAGTTTCTCTCAATAATGATTTTAATGATAACAAAAAGACCCAAATGTTTTCTAACTATTTAATAAGTGTGCAGTATATATTAGAGCTTATCAGAACGAATTTCAGAGAAGGATTTGAAATCAAAAAGAATTTCAGAAAGAGTTTTTGTAATACGCAAAGAATTAAAATCAAAAGGCAATTCAGAAGGCAATTCTTACTCAGAACGTAATTCAGAAGGAAAATTATGTTATGACTTGTGAATGAATCAGAGTATTCAGAAGAATAATCAGAGGGCATTTATGGATAACTCTGAACAACAAGTATTTTTCGAATTTTTCATATATTTTGAAGACCTAGCACCAAAGTGGATGTATTTGGACAATGCATTCAATTATGTTCCACAAGTTGGTTCAACTATCCAAAGGGGATTTAAGTTAGTTGAGTTAAGTACCATTTCGAAGAAATTTGAAGTCTCACGAGAACATATACTTGGAAAGTCTACTTCACGTGATCTTACAATGGGGATAAAATTATCCAAAACATCTTTAATTCTTTTGTTACGAATACTTCAAATATCAGAGGATTATCTTAACTATTTTCATGGGATATTTTCAACGTAATTCAAATTGAAGTCAGGAGAAGATTAAGAACTTCCGAGATTTATGCCAGATTTTCAGTTTAACTAGATGAATAAAATTCATCTATATCCAAAGGAGATCAAAGAGCAATAACCGTGGAAAAGAAGACCAGATTTTGTGCGAAAAAGATGCAAAGAATCAGGACTATTCAGTCACTAGCCGTTTGATATTTTGAAGAACATTATAAGCTCGAGAGAATGAAGAAAACGAGATACGAGCAACTATTCTTTTCTGAACAAAGAAAGGCTCTCTAAAAAGCTGAATAACCGTGCTTATTTTGTACTAAATACCTAAGAGGAAATTTTATTCTTATTCCTCAACTTGATTCATGTTTTCATTTTAAGTGAGTTTGAGTGTTACAAGTAGGCTCAGTAGTTGATTATAGCTTGAGGAAAGCTAGGGAGGTCAGCTGAGTGCATTTGTAGCCAAAGTGTGTTTGGCAAAAGACAAATTGTAACGTGATTCATTTATTGGATAGTGGAACATACCGGTGAGGAGTACCGGGTCCCCGGCTTGGTACTGGAAGAGTGGAGTACGCGCAAGGCGGAACCACTATATATAGCTTTGCATCTCTCTCTACCTTATTCTTTTAAATTTCGTATACATTTACTTGAGTAATTGTGCTGTAGCGTAAAATCAGAAACTGGTTCAGAAACTAATTGCAAGTATTTTCGATAATCAGAGACTATTTCAGAGACTAAAATCTGAGACTTTATTTTTGCTTAAACTTAACATTTAGTGATATGAATTAAACTTGTTGCTTCCGCATTTTCACTAAAGTTTTGTTTATCAAGTTTATTTGTTTTCAAGAAAGTTGAAAAGCCATTTTTGATTTGTTTAACCAAGGTTGTGATTTTATCAAAGTTTTAAAGGATAAAATTTTATCTTAAAACCAATTCACACCCCCCCCCCCTCTTGGTTATTATTGGGACCAACAATTGGTATCAGAGCAGTTCTCATTGAATTAAATTGAGTGATCTTATCTGAAAATGGCTGATAATAACATAGCAATCAACAAGGCACCTTATTTCGATGGATCTAACTTTGCCTATTGGAAAATGCAAATGGCTACTTATATCAAAGCTAATGACTTTGATTCTTGGCAGGTTATTTCCGATGGTGATCATGAAGTAACAACAACCAGTGGAGAGATTGTGACAACAACCGAGAAGAGACTCATAGAAAAGAACAACAAGGCTAAGAATCTCTTGCTCACTACAATAGCTCCTTCTGAATTTTATCTTATTTCTTCATGCAATACCGCAAAGGAGATATGGGATATTTTATCAGAAACCTATGAAGGAACTAACACTATTAAGGATACTAAAATAAATGCCTTGCTACAACGCTATGAACTTTTCAAAATTAAACCAGATGAGAAAATAAAAGATGCTTTTAATCGATTCACTTCTATTACAAATGAGCTAACATCACTTGGAAAGAAATTAGAAGATGCAGATCTTGTTAGGAAGATTCTTCGGATTTTGCCAAAATCATGGGATGCCAAGAAGACAGCAATTGAGGAAGCTCAAGACTTGAACAAGCTGTCGCTCAGTCAACTAAGGGAGAAATTAATGGCGTATGAATCTCATATCATCTCCACCGAGGAACCTGAGAACAGTACTAAAGCTGTGGCTTTCAAAGCTAAGAAAATAGCTGTGGAAGAGACTGATTCAGAAGAAGATAATGATGTTGAAAATATCAGTATGCTGGCTCGAAGACTCAACAACCTGATGAAAAAAGGTAAGAAATATAAGAGTTTTAGCAAATATAACAAGTTTGATGTAGGAAAAAGCTTTAAAGACAAAGAAGAAAAGAAAGAGAAGAAAGAGATCGTGTGTTACGAATGCAAGAAGCCAGGGCATATCAAATACGAGTGTCCAGTGCTAAAGAAGAAAATGAAGAAATTCAAAAAGAAGAGTCGTGCTATGATGGCAACATGGAGCGACTTAGATGAATCAGAAGCTGAATCAGAACCTACCAGTGAAGACGAGGAACAAGCCAACCTATGTTTAATGGCTACATCAGAGGTAAATTCCGAATCTGAAACTGATGAAATAGAAACAGAAATGTATTCTGAAATGAAGAAACTTCTAAGAGCACTTAAGAAAGCTGATTCGAAGGTGTTTAAATTAGATATAGAAAACAAAGCTTAAGAAATGAGAAAGACGTGTTGAAACAAACAAATAAGTTACTTGTAGATGAAAATGATATTTTGAAAGATGAAAATGAGAATTTGTATGTGAAATCTGAAACCTTGAAGAAGGAAAATGTTACTTTGAGAAATGAAATCAAAAGTTTAAATGGTCGAGTAGATGTGCTATCACAAGAAATTAAAAATACTTTCAATAAGTTTAATGAAAGTGAAGAGAAATTAAGAATGCTTATTGGAAGTCAAAGACCGGCATTCATTAAACACGGATTAGGATATGGTGATGATAACTCAGCAAAATTAAAGAAAACAGTTTTTGTGAAAGCAAAAGAACCTGTGAATGATAAAACTCTTAAACAAGTTAAGACGCATGCTAAGAAGAATATGAATAACGAAGGCAGAAAGTCACTCAGAGGGCATTATCAACAGAATTATCCACTCAGAAGGTATAGCAGAACCTCCAGGTATGGATATAACAATCAATATCCGAGGAGAAATTATAATCAAAAATATCATACACATCCTTATGCATGTTTCTTTTGTAATAAAGTAGGACACATAGAAAAGTATTGCTTCTACAAGAAACAAGCTCAGTACTTATCAAGTTCAGAAACTAGATAAAATGAGCTTGACTTATCAAGGACCCAAGTATGTTTGGGTTCCTAAAAAGGTTTGATCACCTTTTCTGTTGTAATTGTAGGAACAAGGAACAAAAATCAAAGGAACATGGTACTTAGATAGTGGATGTTCAGGCCACATGACGGGTGATGCCTCCTTGTTCACTAGCATTATGTGGAAAGAAAAAGGATATGTAAGATTTGGTGATGACAATCGTGGAAAAATAATCGGTACAGGTACTATTGGTCATTTTCCATATTTGATTGAAAATGTTTCATTAGTAAAAGGACTAAAACATAATCTTTTGAGTATAAGTCAATTATGTGACAAAGGCTACAAAATGGTTTTTGAGAAAAACAAATGTTTTGCTTATAATATCGACGGTGTAAAATTGTTCGAAGGCTTTAGAAAAGGAAATATATATTTAATCACGCCATCTGAAATGAATGTTGAGTATTGTTTTCTGACTATGAATGATAACATTCACTTGTGGCATAAAAAGCTTGGACATGTAAATTTTAATCAACTAGAAAAACTTTCGAAAAATAATCTAGTTGTTGGTTTGCCTAAAATAAATATAAAGCAAGAGGTGAAGTGTACAACGTGTTTGAAAAACAAAATGGTTTCAACATCTCACAAAAGTAAAAATCATATTTCTACAAAAAGACCTCTTGAACTTTTACATCTTGATTTGTTTGGACCTACAAGAACCTTAAGCTTAGGAAGAAACAAATACGGATTAGTAATTGTTGATGATTTTTCAAGGTACACATGGGTGTTCTTTTTAAAACAAAAATCTGATACGTTTGAAGCATTTCAAAAGTTTGCTAAACAAGTTCAGAATGAAAAAGGTTTTTCTATTGTTTCTTTAAGAACTGATCATGGAACAGAATTTGATAATTCCTTGTTTATATCATTTTGTGAAGAAAATGGTATAAATCATAATTTTTCAGCACCTTATACACCTCAACAAAATGGTGTAGTTGAAAGAAAGAATAGAACAATACAAGAAATGACACGTTCTATGTTAAATGAGAGTAAAATAGCTGAATATTTTTGGGCTGAAGCTGTTGCTACTGCATGTTATATAATGAATAGAGTATATATTCGACCAAATACTACAAAAACTTCTTATGAATTATTTCGTGGAAGAAAACCATCTGTCTCATATTTTCATGTGTTTGGTTATACATGCTTTGTGAAAAAGAATGCAAGTAATCTTGGAAAATTTGATGAAAGATCTGATGAAGCAATCTTTTTAGGATATTCACAAAGTAGTAAAGCTTACCGTGTTTTTAATAAATCAACAAAGGTGGTAGAAGAATCTATAAATGTGCGTTTTCTTGATAATATAAAAGATGATGATGATGATGATGTATTACCTTTAAGTAAACATGATGAACCTAATTCTGTTATATCAGAAACAAAATCAGAAGACAATAATGGTAAATTTCAGGTATCTGATAAAGCAGAAGGCAAATCAGAGAGTAATAAAAATAAAAATGTAGAATCTGATAAGGCAGAAACTAATACAGAAGGTAATCTGGAAAGAAAATTTGACTCTCCCGAAAGCTCAAAAGCATGGAAATATAAATCATCACATCCATCTAGTTTAATTATTGGAGATATAGAATGTGGAACTAGGACTAGATCTAAATTAAAAGATATTGAAAATCATTTTGCTATGATTTCTGAAATAGAACCAAATAACATCAATGAAGCTTTAAACGATAATAATTGGATTGATGCTATGCAGGAGGAATTAAATCAATTCCAAAGAAATAATGTTTGGAATTTAGTCCCTAGACCTAAAGATAAATCAATTATAGGAACTAAATGGGTATATAAAAATAAATTAGATGAAAATGGTAAAATTATAAGAAACAAAGCTAGGCTTGTAGCAAAAGGATACTCACAAGAAGAAGGTATAGATTATGATGAGACTTATGCACCAGTTGCTAGACTTGAAGCTATACGTCTTTTGCTTGCTTATGCTTGTTTTAAAGATTTTAAATTGTTTCAAATGGATGTAAAAAGTGCATTTTTAAATGGTTATCTTAAAGAAGAGGTATATGTTGAACAACCACCTGGATTTGAAGATCCAATTAAGCCTGACTATGTGTTTAAGTTAAGAAAAGCTTTGTATGGTTTGAAACAAGCACCAAGAGCCTGGTATGAGAGATTGAGTGAATATCTCATATCAAGTGGATTTCAAAGAGGTACGATTGATACAACTTTATTTATTAAGCACTATACAAATGATTTATTAGTTGTACAAATATATGTTGATGACATAATATTTGGATCAACTAACGAAATATACTGTCAAGAGTTTGCAAGATTCATGCAGGCTGAATTTGAGATGTCCATGATGGGTGAACTGAATTTCTTCTTGGGATTACAAGTCAAACAAACAAGAGAAGGAATATTTATTCACCAAGAGAAGTACACTAAACAAATATTGAAGAAGTTTGGATATGAAAATACAAAAGAAGTAGCTACTCCAATGAGTACTTCTACCAGGTTAGACCTTGACTCACAAGGAAAGAAAATTAATGAGAAATTATATAGAAGTCTAATTGGTTCACTTTTGTATTTGACTGCATCTAGACCAGATATTTTGTTTGCTGTATGTATTTGTGCAAGATTTCAAAGTAATCCAACTGAAACACATTTACAAGCTGTGAAAAGAATTTTCAAGTATATTGCATGTACTGCAAAATTAGGAATCTGGTATCCCAAAAATCAAAATTTTGAATTAATTGGATACTCAGATGCTGATTATGCAGGATGTAAAATTGATAGAAAAAGTACATCTGGTACTTGTCAATTCTTAGGAGATAAACTGATTTCTTGGTCATCAAAGAAACAGAATTCAGTTGCTCTATCTACAGCTGAAGCTGAATATGTCTCAATTGGAAACTGTTGTGCACAAGTTCTGTGGATAAAACAAC
The DNA here is from genome assembly GCA_024138025.1 of Combretum micranthum. Classification (NCBI taxonomy): domain Eukaryota; kingdom Viridiplantae; phylum Streptophyta; class Magnoliopsida; order Myrtales; family Combretaceae; genus Combretum; species Combretum micranthum. The sequence goes on from JAMXBD010001230.1 coordinate 362,761, forward strand.
AAATGCAAGATTATGGATTGGAAAATAAAAATGTATCTATTAAATGTGATAATACGAGTGCAATTAACTTAACTAAAAATCCTGTGCATCATTCTAGGTCAAAACATATAGACATAAGACATCATTTTATAAGGGATCATGTGACAAATGGTGACATAAATATAGAATTTATATCAACAGAAAATCAATGTGCTGATATATTTACAAAACCTCTAGACAAAAATAGGTTTGAATTTTTAAGAAATGAAATTGACATGTGTTTTCCTTATTAAATGAATATTATAACATGAATTAATAATCGAATAAAAAAAATAATATAATAAAAAGGAGAAAAAGTAGAAGAATAATGAAAAGGGGCGGACAGATTTTTTGGCGCTTATTTCCTTGGGAATTAAATAAGCACAGATCTTCTTAATCGAATTTCTCGCGTCTCTTCATATTTCCAGTAAATCAAATCCCTGACGTTCTTATCTTCCAAAATACTCTCTTTTTCAAACCCTAACCTATGGCTCCAAGAAAATCGAACAGTCTTACCGCAAAAGGATTCAAGACTAAGAAGTCTTCCGAACCCATACATATAGAAGACGACACACCAGTGACCGAGGAAATTCTCCAACCCACAATGTCAGATGAGGTTGCAAGAGAAACAAGGACTAAATCAATGCATGATGAAAAAGAAACGCTCGATGATGCTTCAAGAAACGAAAATGAACCTGAGAAGGATGAAAACCAAGGTGAAAATGCTAGTATGAAACATCCTTCAGAAGGTTTTCAGAAGCAAACCCTAAGCCAGAGAACGACTCAGATTCTGATGATAGGTTAAAAGATGTCATGAGGAAGTTGTCTAAGAGAAATGTCCTGACGGAAGAATCTTTGAAGAAGAAAAAGAAATCAACAAAAAGGACATCAGCAAAAAGGAAAAGAACCAAAGAGATGGCTGATCCTTTTATCAAAAAGAGGAAGACAAACCAGAATAAGGTACTTGAATGTGCTTGCCTAGACTATAAATTCTTTACTGCAAATGGTTTTTTCTGGAATTCTTGGTTAGACATAGTAGGATGTAGGAAAATATGTAGAATAATGGATGTTGTAGACGGGAGTTTGATAAATGAGTTCTATGACAACCTAGAGCAGCTGGAAGATTTATCCTTAAAATCAGGAATTCTTGGTCAAAACATCATTTTGGGTAGGACAGACCTGATTAACTGTTTTGATATGAAAGATATTAATGATGATGAGTGGCTGATCAATTTGCCACGAAATATGCTATATAGAGAATTGAATGATGGAGTGGGTGACTTTGAAGAAAAGGATATTTTTGCGACAAATTTTGAGTTGCTAATAAGGATGTTACATAAGGCTGTCGTTGATTGTATTTTACCTAAAAATGGTAGTACAACCTCTATAAGCAAGGAAGAAGCTTTAGTTGTTCTAGCCATGAGAAGAAATAAGACTTTGGATATACCACGGATGATTATTCGTCATATTTGGAGAACTCGTCGAAACAGACCCTATGGAAATTTGTTAATGAAATTTTTCAAATACAAAAAGATCAATTTACCCAACACTTTTAAATTTCCAATAACTGTTAAAAAGATTGCGGAAATCAATCTAAAGTACATGGGGATTAATGTTTCAGACAAGTTCTGGTTTTCATTGGATGGCACATGGTATAGGAATCCAAAGTTTAGTAAATTTTCATTTGATTGGCAAAGGATTAAAGCTATCGCTGAGGGGGAGGTTGTGTTGCCGGAAGAAAATGCAGAGGATGATGAGGAGGTGGAGAAAACAACAAAGAGCAAAAGTAAAGGTAAAATGGAAGGGAAAAAGAAGAAGAAATATACAATCAGGACTGGTGGTAAATTTGAAATAAAAGAAGGCAGAGAAGGAGTGGATTCAGAGAGTGAATCAGAAAGTGACTCAACCCATATAAAGCCACCAAGAGAAACTTCAAGGACAAGTCTGGAGTCTGATTTGAATAATGTGGTTGATCAGGCAGTTATGAACTTTGAAAAGGAATTTGTGGAATATATTTTCACTGTCTTTCCCAACCATATTCCTACAACTCAAGACTCTCAAGCTTCTCCAAGAGTTTCTTCACCAGTTCGTGACATTCCTGTTCAATCAACAGAAATTCCTCCTGATCTAACTAAGCACACAAAGGCTGCTTCTAACAAGGAAGATCAATCTGACAAAGCTGCTGAAGCAGAACTCGTTGTTGAAGAAGAAGTAAGTGATGTCCATGCTGTTGCCCAAGACCTCATCATTGGCCAACCATCAGAAAACCTTCCTTCTTCTAATCCACCTGGACCAACAATGTCTCAACCAGACCTATTGAATGAGGATGTTCACACAGTGGCTACTGTGATGAATACTCTTCGAGATCAACCAATACCCACTGAATCAACATTAACCAAAACAACTTTTCGCAACGAAGGAAAACCAGCAAGAAAATCTGTCAGAATAGCAACTTCTAAAAAGAACTGAGACTTTTCAATTTCTGTTTTTCAGACTCTTAATTTGATGTTGTTAATTTTTTTTGCAACTTTTTTCTAAGACAATATGTTTGTTATTAAGTCTTTTGCATATTTTGTTTCTCTCAATATCTTGACTGATGCTAACAAAAAGGGGGAGAAAGGTAAACAAAATATATGCAATGACTAAATATATATTAGAGGATAAAATGACTGAATATTGCATACTGTATTGCATACTGTTGCTGTTGCATATTATGATGACCAAATGTTATAAAATTTATATTTTGTTATATGGGTTTTGTTATCATCAAAAAGGGAGAGAATGTTAGTTTCTCTCAAAAATGATTTTAATGATAACAAAAAGACCCAAATGTTTTTTAACTATTTAATAAGTGTGCAGTATATATTAGAGCTTATCAGAACGAATTTCAGAGAAGGATTTGAAATCAAAAAGAATTTCAGAAAGAGTTTTTGTAATACGCAAAGAATTAAAATCAGAAGGCAATTCTTACTCAGAACGTAATTCAGAAGGAAAATTATGTTATGACTTGTGAATGAATCAGAGTATTCAGAAGAATAATCAGAGGGCATTTATGGATAACTCTGAACAACAAGTATTTTTCGAATTTTTCATATATTTTGAAGACCTAGCACCAAAGTGGATGTATTTGGACAATGCATTCAATTATGTTCCACAAGTTGGTTCAACTATCCAAAGGGGATTTAAGTTAGTTGAGTTAAGTACCATTTCGAAGAAATTTGAAGTCTCACGAGAACATATACTTGGAAAGTCTACTTCACGTGATCTTACAATGGGGATAAAATTATCCAAAACATCTTTAATTCTTTTGTTACGAATACTTCAAATATCAGAGGATTATCTTAACTATTTTCATGGGATATTTTCAACGTAATTCAAATTGAAGTCAGGAGAAGATTAAGAACTTCCGAGATTTATGCCAGATTTTCAGTTTAACTAGATGAAAAAAATTCATCTATATCCAAAGGAGATCAAAGAGCAATAACCGTGGAAAAGAAGACCAGATTTTGTGCGAAAAAGATGCAAAGAATCAGGACTATTCAGTCACTAGCCGTTTGATATTTTGAAGAACATTATAAGCTCGAGAGAATGAAGAAAACGAGATATACGAGCAACTATTCTTTTCTGAACAAAGAAAGGCTCTCTAAAAAGCTGAATAACCGTGCTTATTTTGTACTAAATACCTAAGAGGAAATTTTATTCTTATTCCTCAACTTGATTCATGTTTTCATTTTAAGTGAGTTTGAGTGTTACAAGTAGTTGATTATAGCTTGAGGAAAGCTAGGGAGGTCAGCTGAGTGCATTTGTAGCCAAAGTGTGTTTGGCAAAAGACAACTTGTAACGTGATTCATTTATTGGATAGTGGAACATACCGGTGAGGAGTACCGGGTCCCCGGCTTGGTGCTGGAAGAGTGGAGTACGCGCAAGGCGGAACCACTATATATAGCTTTGCATCTCTCTCTACCTTATTCTTTTAAATTTCGTATACATTTACTTGAGTAATTGTGCTGTAGAGTAAAATCAGAAACTAGTTCAGAAAATAATTGCAAGTATTTTCGATAATCAGAGACTATTTCAGAGACTAAAATCTGAGACTTTATTTTTGCTTAAACTTAACATTTAGTGATATGAATTAAACTTGTTTGCTTCCGCATTTTCACTAAAGTTTTGTTTATCAAGTTTATTTGTTTTCAAGAAAGTTGAAAAGCCATTTTTGATTTGTTTAACCAAGGTTGTGATTTTATCAAAGTTTTAAAGGATAAAATTTTATCGTAAAAAACCAATTCAACACCCCCCCCCCCCCCCCCCCCCCCCCCCCCCCCCTCTTGGTTATTATGGGACCAACAAAGCGCAAGAGTGATTAAGGTCGTCATGGCCTCCGTTCTTCTTTCCAATGTTGATCATAAGCATGACCAATGGCCATGATGGGCGATCATGGCATAACTAAGGGCGTGATTGCCACTGTTTGCTCTAAAAATTTGTCATGCTTGTATCACAATCATGATTTGCTTGTTTTCTTCATTTTCTTCATAATTTCCCTCCAAACTTCTACAAATTGATTTATGTCCTTTTTAGTGATGCATTCCAAAGCCATATAGGAAACTATACTCATCTTAATAATCCAAATCCTCATCTTCTCTAAACTTTTGATGTGATCTTGATAATCAATGAAGCAATTCTCCTTCATGCGTAGATTTGGCAAAGATCCCTTGATTTAGTCCTTGATTTGCTTTTATGCGAGCTTTAGTAATAGATGTCGAGGATCGATTCCTATCATTACTCGGGGATGTTGAAGATTCACCTTTGAATCTAGTGGGTGGAAAATCTCCATGCTATAGCGTGCATTCAAAACCAAGATAACAAATTCCAAAGAATGTGAGTGTACTTGCAGAAAAGAGTTAGTATAGCAAGAATAAATGTTTTCCTCACAAGTATGTTTGAACTCTCTCAGCTCTCTGGAAATTCCTTTACACTCAGGTTTGAGGTGTTTGGCTCTCAACACTCCACACTTTTCTCTCATGAATAGCTTGCTCGTTCTTTTGCATCAAAGAAGCTAGGTACAAAAATTAAGACTTTCTCATTCCTAATTTGCAGTTGAAATATGTGTTGGTAATTATGCCCTAGGCCAAATAGTTTTATGTTCCCTAATTAGATTAGGGATTCTTATGTTCGTTAATTATCTTATAATTTATTTAATAAATTATAATATAATTATTTATCCCTAATTAGATTAAGGGTAAAAATGTCATTATTGAATGACATTATAAATAGAACATAAGGGTTTTCTTTAGGGTTAGACAACACATGCTGTCACATTAGACTGCAGTGAAACACTGTAAACCCTAAAGCAAATAACACGAGAGTCGTGATTAAAAAGTTTAATCCCGTTCGAATCTAGAAGGTGTTCTAGATTGTGCTAGCACACAGAGGATCTTTAAGGAGCATTCATTCGTGTGGATACCGTAGAGGGTGTTTGCGTTTGCAACATCTCAGATCCGAATTTCCAGATTTGAAAAAGTACCAAAAAGGTATGGATCTGAAATCTTTATCCTGTTCTGATCTAATCGATACACATGGATACTGGTTAGGGTTTTTTTTTTGATTCCGCTGCAAAAGATTTGATCTTTATAAAAATTTAAACCCTTGGAACCCAACAATATGTTCCATCCACTCCTTTTTTTCCTCGATCTCGCACATTGACTCCAATCCTTGAGAAGGTAATAATGGTACAATAAATTTCATAGTTCCCCTACAAAACATTGTAATCAATTTTCATGTTCACAACTCCTTTCCATCCCATAATGAAGTTTGACAACTTGACTCACAAAATCCTTAGTCATACTCAAACATGGTGCATATTCTTTGTCAAAGGAATACAAGAGCTCATATGGTCTCAAACAATGCAATTCATATAGATATAGTAGAAACCCTTCTACACCATTGGTGCTATTGTCACTGACAATAGGACATACCATCCTTTTAATGGCTTGGTGATAATCAGGATCCACCAATAGTGATTCAACACCATGGTACCATTGGCACAATATTCTCGCCTAGTCAATGGAAGGTCATCATGCACCCCATCAGCATAGATACTTAGTAGTAAGATGAACTTATACTCCAAATCACCGACCTAACAAGAATCACTCATCACAGAGCTAGTAAAACACTCAATTATCTCTAGTAAGAGTTGTTTGTTACTCCCACCAATACGATCACTGCTCCATGATAGATATGTTTCATTCCAACTATGACAATATAACAAGACCTCGTCATAACACAAACAGCAATAGCAACAAGTATTTGCACATGTTTTCACCAAGTGCAGGTAATTTACTAACATTGGTTCACTTGAAAAATCATATGCCATCATTATAAAGTGAACACACCAATTCGAACAATTCAATTTATCTCATCCATGAAACCACACAAATCCTCTACCAATTAAACACATGTCTGCATACGTAATTAAAGAAATATTTCCACACACATGTTCCTTCCTCAAGTTATCTTCACCAAAACAAACAACATCATCCATAAAATACAATCATCATTAGCATTGCATTCAATTGCAACAAGTAAACAATTCTCCTCATCAACTGACTAACAATTATCAACCAAGGCCTCTCTAAAAGCCCATTAACTGCCTAGACAAGATAAAGATCATTCCTAAAGGACACTCGACGTTGTTGGGCTTGTTCCTTTGGAAGAATCATGTTGCAGCAGAGACAAGAGTGTGCAAATCTTCCAAAAACTCAATGGAAATCGTTTCTAACAAACTAAATGCTTATTCTTGAAACTTGCCTTTCCTCCATTCCACCCTGTATCCCATTCACAAACTTTCTAGCAAAGAAGTACATGAATCCTCTTCTCCAACATGACATAAAGATCTACCATAAAAGTAGTACTTATCCCTTGTAGCACAAATATGATAATAATTCAAAATAGAGGAAAGATACACAACAACAATAGGTGGGATCATCAATACCAAGCCATATGTTGCTTGTAAACAATAAATGTGAAACATGATACAATCCATGAGCGATTAACCAAAAGGAATACTACCAATGATCATTTTCAGCAGTTGGTACTCTATATATCATGATTCTATCCACAACAAAATTATCTGTATACAAGACACTCTTCCAATACTGGTATACATCCATAACACTCCAATGAATATAAACAAGAATTTCATTTGTTTTCGTAGACCATACATTATCATAATATCTGCCTATGCTCAAAACAAATTGGCAATCAAGCACAATCATCACACTATTCTTCAATTTAACATGCTAATCACCATCCCTATCAACACCCATTGGACTATGACAGTCACAAGCCACTTCGAAACTTCCCTTCATTAACAATTCATTCAATGATTCTCTTAAACCATGGAACTCTTCAAAAACAAAGCACAACTCTGTCGAATAAGTGACATCGACCCACAACATTAGCAAACCAATAGACATCTAAGCCATGTATAACAAAGTATTGGACACAATAGGCTTTAGTAATACCATATCGAGTGTCAATTTGTACCTAGGCATATGTGGCAAAGTTTTGATTCCCCATATATGTAATCATCAATAATATTTCAGTGAATATCAATAAATATCTCAAACATCTCAATAGGAGAAAGATGACAACAATACTCAAGAGTGCTCCTCAATCCCAACAGTAGATTAAAATAACATAAATGAAAAAGGAAACAAAAATGTGATGAGACCTGGAATGATCTATAGCTTCTAGTGTAAAAGGAAGAGGCACTAATTTAGGCAACGGAGGGTCTAAATATGACTCATCTGATCCTCCTCTTGACAATAAAGAATGTGGCTTAACTTCTACATAGCATACGACACCATCTCAATCATCCATTTCTTCTGTGCATTCATCCTCTCTGCATTCATCAAGGATCTCATATGTTTCTTCCACAACCACATCAGTTTACTTTACTTGGTTTTCTTAAGCATCCTTTGCTAAGATTGTTTTAGCAGTTCTAATTCCTCTAACGTGTCCGAAAGAGAAATATACATCTCTATTGAAAATGCTATTGGAAAATGCAACGTACATTACTAGGCTTGATTACATGCATAAACTGTGGAAGCAAAAGCTAGAAGACGGGTTTCTAAACTAATTTTAAGCACACTTAACCAACCATTATCTCTTTTATCCTTTTACGCATAATTATAGCAGTAATAATAAAGAGATAAGGAAAAGAGAAGATTACACTGGATATAACATGAAGTTCAGCCCACCCCTAGTCTCTACGATCTATAATTGCCTCACTCAAGGAGGACTTCACACATTTTATTTATCACAAAACAATTGCCTCACAAGAAGACTTCACAACAGTGCCTTACCAATAGAGGACTTCACATTGCCTCAACATGAGGACTTCATAAATGCCTCAACACGAGGATTTCATCAATTGCCTACACATATGTAGGATTAAGTGCCTCAACACATAAGGACTTCACTAAAAATACTTAAACAAATTTTATGAATAGTGCCTTATAATATTAGCTCACTAATCTCACAAATGATACTATTCACTTAATAAAATAAACACAAATAGAGAGTATTTTATATAAACTGTGTAAATTAAGTTCGCTCTCTTTTCTCTTTTATAAAAATCACCCAAAAACATTCTATATGTATAAGCTTTAAAACATAGTCGTTCACCCTAAAAAAAACCTCTAATAGTCGAATTTAAAAGTTTGCAATGGCTTTTTTTTTTTAAACTATCGTACCCTAAATCTTATCGTGCCTCAGTTTACCCATCGACCAAGTTTGTGCCCGTTGAGCCTCATATTCAAACTTGTTGTACCCTAGATGTTGAGATGAAAATTACCCTAATTTTATGGGATTAAATTAGATTAATGTTATTAATTTTATAGAAATTAATTTGGAATTGATACTTATTTGTGTTTTATATGATTTTTAGGAATTTGAAGTCAATAGAAGCAAATAGTATAAGATTGGAGCAAATTAGAATCAAGAGGCAAAAGTCAGCAAAGTAGGCCGACCAAGAGAAGAAGTAAGCCGCCGGCCTTGTAACATTTCATAGCCGACCTTGTCTCAATACACAAGCAGCGCGCATATCCAATGTAGGCCGCCCGTTGATGTTTGAAGGCCGCCCGCCTTCCATGTTCTGAGCGCGCACATTCAAAGACAAGGCTGCCAGTGATTGTATGATGGCCGACAGTGTAGCTGCTTCTGGACGAGCGAAGGTAAGCTGCCGCTGACCATCCTGGGAATTTCGCCAGCCTTCTTGTAACGGCCGGGTAAATGAAAGGCCATGAAGCATTTAGGCCGATCAATTCATGATCTAAGCCACCAGCTTTGCTGGAAACCGAGCCAGCCTTTGTCCCTACGAATTCCATAACTTCCAAACTTGTATATATTTGTATTATAGGGTTTCTTTCAGACACTCTATGAACTTTATTATTCCACATTCTGATATCTTTTGTTAAGAAAACCCTAGAGAGAATTCTAAGGATCATGAGTGGCTAAATTCCAAATCTAGCCAAAGGATTGCTACATATTCAATTCAAGACGGACTGTGAGATCAAAACGGTTCTATTATATTGTTCTTAAATTGAGTATTCATATTTCATCTGCTTTATATGTTATTATTGTATGTTTATTGATTGCAACTTTGGATCCGGTTGTATGATTAACAAACAATAATCAATCAATTAGGAAATCATATCCGTAATTGTATGATCTTTCTAATATATGTGATGAAACAACACGATTAATTATAACCAGATGATTGATTTTGTGTTGTGGTGAAATATGATCTAGTTTAAATGATTCATGCTTTTGGATTGTTGATTAGGATTGGTAGTCTCTCCATTTCATAAAGCAATTGATAGATTAAATCCTAAGAGCGTATTTAGGGTTGTCTAATCAATTAGGGAAATAATCAAAGATCTTATCTTGATTATCGAATCATTGAGGAAAGATAGAATTTCAGAGCGTGTTGAAAGTCATAACCAATCTATTCAATAAAAGAACAATAATCTTTGAGTCAATGATCAATCCCAAGAATTGAATTGTGATAAGATTTTGGTTGGATATTTTCCTAATAGAATCTTCGTATTTAGATATAGAATTTATTTAATTGTTTGATTTCAAAAACCCCCCAATTTTTCTCTTTTCTCAATCTTGATAGAAAAAGATTTTTACTAGTTCCCTGTGGAGACGATCCTGCTCAACCCTATTTACAAATCTTTAGAGTAGGTTAAATTAAATATTTACTTTTGTGGATTCGACAACCACCACTAGAGCATGTCGAGCCTTAACTTGTCACACTTCGGATTTAGCCCTCTACCAAGTCTGTGATTCTTTTCTTCTTGAGCCTGAGACTTAAGCTTGTCGAGTGTTGGTTTTGAGTTTGTTGTACCTAACCATTTAACGCTTCAAGCCTTTGACGTGACCCTCAACCAATGACTCTGCATGAGCTTTGGTCTTAAGTTTGTCATGCCATAGTAAATGAAGCAGTCTAGCTCTCGACTTACCCCTCGATTGAGACTGTTCATCACTAATTTGTTTTTGCTAAAACCTACATAATCTCCACAAAACACGCAACATATACATATATGCACATTAAAGCTTAAACATATCAAAAATAAGTTTTACTTATTAAATGTAGCTTAACTAAGTTGTGAAGCATTTGCGAAATATATTTTTTCATTAAAACAAAATTGTAACCAACCTTAGCTCATCAAATGCAACTTGGATATCTTCTTCTAAGGTTAAGAGTCTACAAGAATCAGTTCTCTTGGCAATGTCATAATTAAGACCCTTCACAAATTGGGTAATGGTATCTGCTTGAGGCTCATCCACTTCACAGTGTCTCACAAGGACCTTATTTCTCTTATATATTGTTCAACACTCATTTGTCCCTGCTTTAATGCCAAGAAATATTCATATTGCTCATTCAGGTAGGAGGATGGAACAAAGTCTTTTCTCATTAATCTCTTCATATGATCCCATGTAATGTCCTTTTGGTACCCACCTGATGTCTGATGTAGTATGACACTTCACCACCACAATCTTGTAAACTTCTTAGCAATTACATGCCCTAGTTTATAGCTAGGCTGTGCGAATTTCTCAAGAACTTGAGTCACCTAAAACTCCCAATCCAAGTACTTTCCTAGAGACACGAAGCCATCTAAGGCTGGTATGTTCATCTCTATCTCCTTGAAGACTAGCATTCTAGGATTACTCTCATGATAATGCCAACTAACCATAATTTCTATTGAGTAAATATTAAATGTATCCTTCACAAGATTTTGTCGAATACTTGGTGTGCGAAAATATCATTGCTTTAAATGCAACTCCAAGTGTCACAAAAACCCAACAATGCTACAATACTCCCTCAATACAACAAGCAACACAATGCAACTACAATCATTACTCAATGGAATTACTATGAATTACATAGTTGGTTCAGGCATTTTATCAAACGCCTTGCATGCACAATTCCAAACCCGTAGTATTACACCATAACTAAGATCACAACTTCTCAATACTTTAATGTAGTGATGGCAACAACAATATTATAAGATTCTACAGGTCAATCTACTACTACAAGTAGTAGATCTACAACTTCAACAAGAAGAACAATGTACCTAATGTTTTGTACACAATACTTACTATCGTCATAACCCGGAGATCTGTACCAAATATGATACGCGCCAAGAACGTAATATGTTATTGTAGTGTTATATTTCGAAATGGAAAGAAAATAAAGGATATGAATGTTGTTACTATCTGGTATTATGCATCGTTGGCAAGCCGGGCTACACTCTCTCACACTTGATATGACGTACAAGCTAAATTGAGTGGTTTTCGCCACAACATGTGATAGATTGATAAGAACTAAGGCTTTTGTCTTCAAGAGAGAAAAACAAAACAAGAGTGTTTCAAATAATGTCTTACTTATGGTTTACAACAAAAGAAAGGGTATTTATATAAAGCTTAATTAATGGCATTGTTGTAAATAAAACAACTTAACATAAAGGAAAATTCATGCAAGAGGCAGAACATTGATCATGAGGATGATCAAGGGCATGATCGCCTCGAATCTTCACTTCAACAATGATCACGAGCGTGATCAAGGCCATGATGGCCTCTGTTCTTCATTCCAATGTTGATCACGGGCATGACTAAGGTTGTGATGGCTGATCTCCAAAAACTTGTCATGACTTGTATCACGGCTGTGATTGGCTTTTTTTCTTCATTTTCTTCATATTTCCCTCCAAATTTCTACAAATTGATTGATGTCTTTTTGAGCGATGCATTCCAAAGCCATATAGGAAATTATACTCGTCTTCATGAGTCTAAATCCTCATCTTGTTTAAACTTTTGATGTGATATTGAGAATCAATGAAGCAATTCGTCTTTTTATGTGTGGATTTGGCAAGGATCCCTTGAGTTAGTCATTGATTTCCTTTTATGTGAGCTTTAGCAATAGATGTCGGGGATCGATTCTTATCATAGAGACAAAACATTTACAAAAGGGAAAAGGAAAATTGTATAAAAGGTAATATTTATAGATAAAAACATAAATAAAAACCAAAGCAAAAACAGAACTATTCACATCAAGAAATAACAAAACTATGTATACAAATAAGAAATATCTAAAAAAAGAGTATTTGCAGAAACGAAAACAAGAACTACACAAACTACATACAAGGTCAGTGACTAATCTAATAAAATCAAAACTTAAAGTTGTGCCATGTTGAGCTTCATTTAAAATGAATTCAATGCTAATTCTTGATAATGGCACTAAAAAAATTTGTTCGGTTTCTGTGTGTATGCATTTTAGAATAGCAAACACAAAGCTGAAGTTCTTCCAAAATTTATAAATAAAATGGTAATAGGTTCTGTTCAACTTCGGTTGCAATCACCAACATTAGGCAAGCACACCTACCGAAGTAGCATAGAAGTATTATGTCATATTCCTTAGAGATCGTGGGCATCTACCATACTCACTTTTTATCTATTATCTAGCCAAACAAAAATTTAGCAAGACACATAAAAAATAGAAGCTAAACTAGGGTTAATGCTAAGAGATATATACATGTTTTCAAAGTAAAATTTGAAATATAAGTTTGTAAATGCAAGAAATAACTTAAGAGTTCTTTCACCAATTCCTTATCATATGATTTCTCAACGAACTCAAAGAGTTTTTGGCTAGGTATATTTGCACGTCGGACTCATGAAGGTAAGCCAAAGCCTCTCTCAAGGTCAGAAATTTTAAATCTAGAACAAACCACAAGAATGCCTTTACAAGTTATCAACAAATCTAAATTCACATAAAGTTTAAGAATTCTTTATTTAAAAACCCATTTCGACAATTTAAAAATAAGTAACGGAAAGTTTTACCATCCCTCTCTTAAGGTGATTATGAGCAACTTCATTAATAACCTAGGTCTATTCAATAAAATTATCTCTTAATCTGTTCAGTTGAAATCAGACATGGACCTAAAAGGTGCACCACATATTTAGACCCATGAAGTTAAGTTTAAGCTACTAATTACAAATACGTTATTAATATGCAATTAAAAACACAATTGAAATCACATGAATTGAGATTTATATTCACAAACCCTAAGTTAAGATGATTATTTCTCTATAGATATAAAAATAAAGCACAGATTGAAGAGAAAAATATGAAGATACGAATGAATATTACAAATTAAGCATATATGGGTCTTGCAAACACAAACTTCAGTTTGAAAATGAAATTACCCAGCAAACTTGGAATCTCTAGCAAAACGAAACAATTCTTTTTTAAAAAATTCTCTAACTAAAAAGTTAGTAATTTGTTACATATGATACCTCTCCCCCTTTTTCAGATGCTGTGCATGTTTATTTATAGTTAACAGACACATAAGTCATGAATATTTTATTCGCTGATGTGGCAGATTCTTTATAATAGACTTTGTCCTCCTTCTCACATGCTTCAAATTAGTGCAACATGTACATGGTAGCCTAGATAGGGTCACTTTTCATGGGTCTGGTCAAAGTCTCGAAGATTGGCTGTAATCTATGCTGTGGTTTCTTTGTTAGAATCGTGATTTTGGGCTCAACTGCCACTGGTATAATCACGGGCTCCACTTTAGGGCATGATTGATCTTATACTTTGCCCATTTCAGACACAGATGTCTTTAAGTGAATCGCAAATGAGATCAAGGATAAGGTTGTGTAGTTTTAAACCGTGACTCTAAGCAAGGGCGTGATTGGGAATTTTGCCTTGTTTTGCTTTGTCTTTTTGCCTTCACTAGGGTCTTTGGTGGCCACAATAGTTTTTGTTTTTACTCATTTGTGTTCTTTTGCTCCAAATCTGATCTTAAACTCTTTTTTTATTCTTTCCTTGATCCTAGGAGCTGAGAAACAACATTCAAATAATAAAAGCAAAAAAATCATAGGAATTTATCTAAAAATGGATCAAATTAAGCCTAATTTCCTATGAATAGATTAGAGTATAGCAGACTTATCAGTATCCAATTCAAGGCTTGCTACCTTAAACAATCGCCTTTCAAGTTCATGTATTAGCATCATCAAGTTAACATGAAGGTGCACAATCATAATCCCTAGAGGACCCATCATAAGAGTACTACTTCTACCTCCAGGTTTGCCCTAAATTGTTAAAAAGGCAAAAATGGGGTCTCTCTTTTTGTCTTTGTGGTGAAGTTTTAGCAAACATCACTACAAAGAGGGACAGTTGTAGACATCCCATTTTTGCCAAATTTAAGCTTTCACATATGATAAAAACGAATATTACATTAAGCTCAAAAACTGCAATTTAAAAAAAAAAAGAGAAATATATTTAAAATATAGGGAAAATTTTTCAAAAAGAAAGAATAAAATTAAATAATATTATAGTATTAAATAATATTTTTTAGGCTTAATATATTATAAGTTTATGTATAATTATGGACCCAATTAAATGGCCTACAATAGGTGGTTCATTTAATTGGGCCCAGTGTAAAGCCTTAAAACAAATTTGTGTGTAAACCAAAATAAGGCTCAGGCCAACAGCCCGTATGAATAAGTCATATGCCTATAATAGGAAGGTCTTGGGTTCAAGCAAAGGCAAAATTTGCTTTTTATTTTTCATCACCAAAGTGCCATATGGCATGACATGATTGGCTAAGATAACATTAGGCGTGATGTCACCTTCATCTTCCTCCTTCAACTCTTCCTTTCCCGTCCCTTCCATGTTTGATAGAGTAACTTCAAGCCGATATTGACCCATTTTCCTTCACAATTTCACCAAATTAATTATGAAATTGTAAAGTACACTTCGATACTATGAGTCAAGACTAACTGCTAGTCTTGATTCATAGTCTTAAGTGGTTAAAATTGACAACAAAATTTTGGGAAAAATTTTAGCACAAAAGAATTTCAAATCACCATTAATGGCAGTTTCGAGCAAATTTGACCAAAATCAAGTAGAATGAAGCTTACAATGACCTTGTTTTGAACGATTGTGAAAGAATATTCGATTGAAACTACCAATAATACATGAAATCAACATTAAATCAAGGTCAAATAAGAACCCTAATTTTGTGATTTTTAGATAAAGGCATTTAATTAAATTCCAAACTTGTTTAAGCTCCAATCCCATAAATAGGAGCTCAAGCTAGTCTTTCCATCAATAATCACAAAAAAAAAAAATCACTAAAAAGTACTCAAATTCAAAGTACTTAGCAAGTTAGGGTTTCGAACAAAAAAGCTTCAAAACTGAAGCTTTTTAGGCGATTTTGATCGAATTGGAAGTGCAGGGAAGCTTCAGGTAAGTATTGACTGTCGATTCATAGCTTTAGATAAATATGAAACCACCAGAAGGAGTTCCAACGAAGCTCAACCACCAACCACTATCTATTGGAGCTCGAAACCACTACTTCTAACTGTTTCTAAAGCAAGGCAACATCATTATAGCTCATAACATCCCTACTTTGGTCTATTCGACATCTCTGTATCCCCTCAGCACCACTAGATTAGCAGTTTTGACTAGTACCGGCCACCTGCTCCAAATCAAGTCAAACAACCCTATCCGATTTCCTCTCCAACCCACACATACTCTTGATTTGATTCTCCCATGTAAGTTTAGTTTAAGTTATTTATTTATTTATTTATCTTATTAATTAACTTGATAAACTTACAAATAAAAAATAATGTAAATAAAGAAAAAATAAATAAAAAAGAAAAAGAGGGAAATGATATATAAGACTATTTGATTTTGTAAATAGAGTATATGCATGTTAGAATAAAAAAATAGAAAACAATGAATAATAAAAAGCAAAAAAATAATGAAATATAAGAAGATAATGAAAGTACTAATAAATAATAATGCAAATATATATAATCAAGTTTTTGTTGGCACATAGAAAAATCATATTTTCCAAAAAAACAAAATGAATATGTTAGTTCTTAGGATTTATGACATTTAAAATTCACTTTTTTGACAAATTCACAAAATTTAATAAACTTATACTTGAAAGAGTTTAAAAACCTAAAAGTAACCAACCCACTAAATATTTTATAAAAGTAGAACTATATTTTGTCTAATCTCGATTAGATGGTACGTAGGCACCTCTGATGTGACATAAAAATTAAAAAATTATTATATTGTAAATATCAATACAACTTGTATTTATTTGTAAATACTATTTTGATTTAAATCACTTTGTAAACTGTAATTATAACTTGTAAATATTATAATTTGTAAATATTTTTGTTTTCAATAAATTTAAAGGCATTAAAGGAATAAACTTTAGATAAAGAATTTAAGGTGGCAACCATATGGTTTTAATATGGTAATCTTCGAATTAAAAAAATATCTAGATTAACAAAATTGATTTTAAATCATTTTTTTTGCAGACTAATGGCTAAGTTAGAATCAATCGACTCATTGATTCTAGCTTACAATTTTTTTCCTATTTTGATCAGGTGGCAACCCTAAAAATTTTTCAAAAAGCAAATTTCTTTTAGTTCCTAGTTAAGGGTTTATATCAAATGGGATAGGTTTTGGTGAAAATCTAATTAAAAAAAATTAAATCAAAAATGAAAAATCTAGGCTTGATATTAGCCTCCAACAATTGCTAAATCTTTATAACTTTGAATTTTTTTTATAAGTTTGAAATTATGTCTTCAAATTATGAATATATGCAGGTTGTAATGTAATGTAAAAGTATTCTTTATTTGTGTTTAACTAATAATATAAGGTTGCATTTGCAATTTATCCTTAATATTTTTCCTTCATTCTTAGGTTGGAAGATAACAGTTAGTCAAATGGTTGGCCTTGGTGCCTCAAAATAAAAAGAAAATAAAAGATTCCATTTGCCTTTTTCTTTGTCTTCATGTTTTCTTCTTTGACTTGTTGTTTACCTTTAATCATATCATTTATAGGTATGCAACTATAAGACAAATACATACCTAACAAATAAACATTATATGAAAAGTGACATTGGTCATGTCAAGTTAAAATTTAATATGAAAGGTAATTTTACCGTTTATCCTACTAATATCTTAAATTACAATTTTTCTTTTTAATCTAAGCTTGTTTTAGCAAATGAACCGAATCAAGTAGACCAGTATTAAGCGCAATGTTGTATCAAAATCGTAATATAATCAACCTATGTTTTGTCTTGATTAAGTTTGTTATACTTTTTATTTATCCTAAAATAAGTTATTTTTATTTAAATTAAATTTCCCTTTAAGGTTAAACAAGATTCAATTTTAATAAAGCTTTGATGTATTTTAAGCTTGAGCAGCTTTGAAGTATTTTAAGCTTGAGTTTAATCCGCCTATTCAAATTCATTGAAGTTTGAGTTTGGCTTTAGTCTTGTCAAATTGAGCTTAAGTGTTGAATATAAATTGAGTATCTAATGAGTTGCTTGGCATAAATTTTGAAATGTTGGAGTAATACTCAAAAACTACAATTTTTATGATACTCATTCCTTACTTATATATATATATATATATATATTGTTTTGAAGACCCAAAGCATGGACACTGGTGGCTAGAATTTGGATAAGGGCTAACAGTTGGATATTGGCCAGCATTTTTGTTCAAACTTGAGGAGCCATGCAAATATTGTCACGCCCCAAAGGGTACTCTAAACACGACAGTCCGCCACACTCGATATTTAAACTCAAGTAAGACAATCTTAGTCTCTCTGTGAGTTTGAACATCGGGTGTAAGGCTTACGTTCAACATATAGGGACCATACTTTGCTTAGAAATAGTTTAAGGAGACATACATAGTAACAAGAATGTGAATCATAACAGTTATATCTAGTTTTAATCCATTACATGATCTAAGGGGCATACCCTCATAAAAAATATTAATAGTCCTTAAGCTCTCAAAAGTCTCTTATAACATCCACCAACTACCAATTTAGGAGATTCAAATGGAAGTCTATGCCTACATTTAGGTCTCGGCTTCATAAAAAAATACTCCTTAGAGTCCAAAAAGTTGTACCTAATGATAGTAGCTTCTCGGAGATAGCCATAAATATTCATACTGCAACAGGAAACCATCGGGGTATAAGCTTACAAGCTTAGTGAGATTCATTTCCAAACATTTAGTACTCAACAACAGTATATAACAGACAAGTTATTAACATCCATATGAAATGCACAAGCGAATGAGCATACAAGCATATGACTTTCCGTGAGTCATATGTGAATGGATTTATGCCATCCATTCGGGGTTGGGGTGGTCCATAAGTCATGCAATCACAATTCCAATCTTGAGTGTGGTGGTCCATAAGTCATGCAACCACAATTCCAATCTTAAGTGGGGTGGTCCATAAGTCATGCAACCATAACCCCAATCTCTTTCTCTTAGTTATACAACCTCTGTTGTTTCATTGTGGTAGTTTTAAGTGCCTACCCCACTTCCGTTAACTTTAGCGATCTTGCATCCTTAATATTAACACAGGCCCCCACGCCTTCCGCTAATATACTTTTGTCCTAGCAAAGGTATATCAGCCAATGCAATGTGACTCACCACGTGATATGCATGTATAGTTTATTCATATAATTGTGGCATATTAATTATGTAGGTTAAGAGCGATCATAGAGAATTTCAGACAATTCAAGTCTATACTAGCTCATACAACATTTTTACAACAAGTTTCATCTCGATATACTTAACATTCATTCAACCAAGATTAGATCACAGCTCATCTCAATTTTATCTTTCCCTAATTCTAATGCCACTAGGATTACAAGCACATACATGAGCACAACTATTTAAGAAATGAACTCACTTTGCCATGGCGCGGAAATCCACTTAATCGTAATTGTCCTCGGAAAGGTCTAGTTCATTTCCCAAATTTCCTAATCAAAAGAAATAACACTAATGACTACTTTTATGAAGTTTGAATGAACCTATAAATTCTATTCTATCAAGTTCGTCAAAATTCGTTTAAGAGGAAATTCCAACCTAAAACGGCCATAACTTAATCATTTTAACTCGGAATTTCGCATATTATATACCGATTTCTACCTATTCAACGAGAGCTATCTATTTCTAGAGTTATTTCTAACAAAAAAGGTCATTTAGTCTATAAAATAGTAACATACAGAATACTATACGAATTCCCATTCCACAATTCAACTTCTAGTTCAATTCAAGCATGATACTAAATCTTTGATAGATACCGAGCTATCATTATATTTTGTAGGACTCTAGTATATACATATATAAATCAATACTATGCATGATTCATGAGTGTTGGAAATTTCTAATTTTTTATGTACTTAGATACTATCAAATAAGAAGTATGTGACCTTAGTTTTCTAACTTTGTTTCTACAAGGCATCATGTATATATGCAATGCCTACAAGCTATTATCATGAAGGTCATGAAATGACTATCTATATGAATATCCTTAATGTTATAGTATCAAGAATTCTTTTTGAGAAACTTTTACTTTGCAAAACTTCTGAAATTTACTAGACTTAAGAAAAGTGGTTTCCTTTCTTAAAAAAAATCATATTGCTTTTATCAAAACTTAACCTTGATGACCTATATAGCCATCACCTTCATTATTTTAATAAAAATCTTCATTTTGGGGTGAGAAAATAGATGTTTGAATAGGTGGTTTGCCTAAGTACGAATTTTACAAAATCTTAAAGAATGAAAACATTGTTTCACCTATTCTTGGAAATCATTTATTGTTCTAAGATTATATTTTGATAAACCTCTCTTATTCTTATCAAAATTGGGTCTTTATTACATGCATCCCCTAGGACTTCCATTTTTTCTATAAAATTATCATTTTGGCACTTGAAAATAGATGTTTGAATAATGGTTATTTTCAAATCCGAATTTTGAAAAATTCATTTGAGTTTGTTTTCTTTGTAAAACTCATTTAGTCTTTCAAAAACCATTTTCTAATCAAACCTACCCCTTAAGGCTTCCATTTCTCTAATAAAAATCTTGTTTTGAAGTTGAAAAATGGGTGTTTACAATTCAAGTTTCTTTTATTACGAATTTAAAAACTTATTTTTGAGATTGAAATATAACTTTCATAAACTTGCCTTTGTTTTGAAAATATTCCTTAGTAGATCTAGGCTTTTCTCATCAAGATCACTCATTTATGATATCTATTCTCTAAGCCCTTCATTTTAAATGAAAAATACACATTTTGAAATTGAAAAATAGCTTTTCTAAATATGGTTCCTTTTTTATCCGAATTTTCAAAAGTTATTTTTGTTGAAACCAAAATATCTTGAGTTTTCTAATACTTTTCTACTATCATCAAGCTATTACAAGTCATTTAAAGACATAAAAAAAAGTCTAATGTATGTATGAACTTAAAACAACTAGATCTAGTTTGCCATTCTAATCACAAATGCATGAACACTATGATGGTTATGTGAATATGAATAGATGATGATTATATGCACAAATCATTAATAATAATAACATAACTTAATAACAACACAAGGTAATAGCAAAATAACTCAAATAACAAGATCTAAAACATTATGATGGCAAGGACCTCATGTTCAAGTGTTTCCATATCCATAGCTTGAAGCTCATGGGGATTTTTATGTAGAATTACACATGAATGAACTTGCCATTACATGTATTTATGATACTAAGGTATAGATCTATTACCTATTGGTTGTGCGGAGTAAGAAACTTGAAAGAAAAATTCAAAGTGTGTGTATGTATGGACAGAAAGGCAACTCATGGTTTTAAGAGGAAAAAGAGAGAGTTTTTGCAAAAATTTTCTAAAGTAAAAAGGAAGAAAGAAAGCAAAGTGAAGTGAAGTGGGCATAAGGAAGTATATATAGGGAAATGGATTAGGGTTTGTTGTAATAAAAATGAATTAAATAAAACAAATTGTGAGAGGGAAAAGAAGGGGAGTTGCACCGGTTTTGGGAGTAAGAGAGAGTGGAGTTGTGTTATGTAAGTTTTGGAATTAATTAAATTAATTTAAATGATAAAAAGTCATATTGGAAAGGTAATTTGTAAGAAAAAAGATGAAGTTGTAAGAGTAGGGTGTAAGGATGTAAAAATAGGTTATGGGTAGTTATACTTATGAATAGTGTAGAGGGATTCAAAAAGTAGATTTGACATTTAAAGTACCGGTACTAATAAAAATATAATAAAAAAGTTATAACTGTAACTTTTATAACCCAAAAAATTTTATAACTGATATATTTGGAAATCTTATGAAATTATGAGCCTAACGGTACTAATATCATATATTTAATATTCTGAGCCCGTGACACGCTTTTCGAAGCTTATGCCCGATCGGGTTCGAAATAGATCGAAAATTTGCTAATTCATCTTTTAAAGCATCCTAGTATTATTACGAACCAAACTACACCCTTACTCATAATCCGATTCCTTGATTTAGGAATACAGGATTGCCAGATCTAAACTACTAGGGTTTCCTGGGAATTTGTTAACTTAGGTTTTTCGGTTGACTTTCCGGTTTAGGGTTTGAACTTGGTATTACCCTAAAATTTAGGGGTTTACATGAACTACTATATTCCACTAAGGGTTCCCGGGTGATTTTCCGATTTAGATCTTTGCCAATTTGAAAACTGGAGGTTTAGGTTTATACAACACATTTAGTTTGAGAATTTTATTTTAAATTTTATTTTTTGTAAGTATTTAATATCTCTTAATGTTTTTGGAATTATTGAATTGGGTTTTATTTTCAAAGGTTAATCGTTATTTATTTTTTAATAATTTATTTTTGAGTTACCCGATTTTTATAAGTCAGAGTTACTATAGAATTCGTCATATGTAATGGTTTTGGATTTGAAGACTGTTGAGTTCCTTTTTTTTTTTTTTTAATGATTCTCATTTTCTCAAGATAAAGAAATTTCTAGATTCGTTCGTGATTTAAGGCTAGTAGAAGTTCGGTTTTAATTTGGAGTCATTTTTGGAGTTTAATGTCAAAGGTTATTTTAGAATTATTTACTGAAATTTTTCGGGGCTTATAAATATGGTGCAATTTGGTGGTGAAATGTTAATGCTGGATCGATTGGCTTTCACACATCTACTCAAATGGGGAGTGGTTATTTTCCTGAAGAAGGGCTTAGAAAAGCATCATATTTTAGAAATTTACAAGTTATGGATTAAGATTATAATTTACTTCCTTTAAGAAACATTCATCTACTAGTTGATCACCCTAATTGCTATAATATAAAACAAGGTCAAAATAGTGTACTGGGCATTTACTTTTACTATAGAGGTCTTAGAAGAAATTTAAGATGTCCTTAAATTAAAAAATAAATAAATAGGATAGTTTTTTTTTCCACCCATTTTGCTTGTAATTATTGCCTATTCATCAACCTCATCCTAGCCATTTTTACATTTTTTTTTTCTATTTTTATATTATTTCATCTTAAAAGGATGCCTTATGATTGAGTTGCCCCACTTAGGAACTACTTATATATGAAATTATGAAATGCTATTAGTACTAAGTTTGTTTCATTTCTTGATTGCCTTCTCTTTTCTTTCTTTATTCATATTGGTGAGAGTGACATAAAGGGTGATAAAAAGAAAGGAAAAAAAGATGGCCCAAATAGGCAAAATCATGGGCATATACCAAGAATTTCCCATTGTTAGATTTTGTAGATTAAGAAATTTTTACATTCTAAGTAAATTGTCTTTCATTTAAAATAAATAAATAAGTGATATTTTATATATTTTAGTGGCATGCGACAAAAAAAAAAAAAAGTATTTTAGCAGTACAATTGTGATTAGATATGAATTTGAGCTACAATAAATTGACAAGAGCAAAACCGTAGAAAAATATGATGGAACTATAAAAGTTTACTTAAGAGCTCCCAATATGGACTAAAGTGATGGAATATCTTGAGAAAAAAGAAAAAAAGAAAGAAAAGAAAGAGAAAATTTGAATAGATTGGTTTAACAATCCTTATTCCAAATCTACTATGTCAAATCTTTCTTAATCATCATCAGTATAAATTAGACTCTTTAGATCTTATCGTCTAGTCAAGGAGTCAATTTTAAATATGTTGTATAATTAATTAAGCTCTCTACAACATTTAGGCTTCTTCTCATTTGACATAGTAGAGAGATTTAAAAAGAAAAGAAAAGAAAAGAAAATTGTACTCACAAACTATCATTCTAACCTTATGTTAGGTTAACTAGAATGAAATTATCATTTTGTGTTTGTTACTACATAAGAGTTATCCCCTCACTTGATTTGTAAAAATTCTACTCTCATATGAAATGCTTATTTCATAAATATATAAAATTTCGATTTCTTAGCTTCATGAGAGGAATTGTTATTCTTTATAAAATGCGTCCTTTTCTTTGAAAAAAAATCATAAAATAAAAGAATTACTATTCTTTTCAAGTCTTATTCCATTCTAGAAAAAAAAAAAAAAAATCAACCAAGCTTATATCAAAGATGAGACATTTTTCCTCAAGAGTAGTGGTATTAATGCTTTACAACTCCTCCAGTTAATACTTGTGGATTTGAGTCTCTTGATTTTGTCTGCTTCTTCTCTTTGCTTTTCTCTAAATTCCACACCTATTGTTTAAAATCACGTGAATTATAGCACTCTACATACACATAACCACTTAAATAAGACCCCCTTATCTATACTATATGGAAAAAAGATTGCATTTTTCGATACTCTCATAAAACATTAGTGGTTAGCTATTGAGTAGCAAGTGATAATAAAGCTGTTGATAGTGGTTGGTTGCTAGTAGCATAATTAGCAACCACAAAAAAAAAAAAGGATAATGTCGTGGATGGTGCATGAACTTTAATAATATACAATTAGGTACTTGAAATTTGAAATTGATCAATTTAGTTTTTAAAAAATTTTCATGAACGTTAATAATACCTCTGTCACATTCTTTTAGTTACAAAATTAATCAATTTTAAAGTTCTTCGTGTACTAAATTGATCAATTTCAAAGTTTAGATATTTAGTTGCATATTTCATCAAAATTCAAACATCATTTGTGACACTATTGCTAAAAATAAAGAACTAACTCCTATTTTTCCATGTTTGAAAAATAAGTTAATACAAATATAAAACCTATCATGATATTATTTTCATTTAGGCATCATAAAAAAACTCCCTTTAAGTGGATCGATGTTGCACTTAATGTGTGTCCATATCCAGGAAAAGTTTTTCCTCAAATTATATTGCATTAAAAGCAGATTGTCTTAATTCCAGGCCCACATTATGATATATGTTGGCAATCTCTTGTGACCTTTAATGAAGTAAAGCCACCTTTCCATGAAAAAAGAAAGATCACTTATCTTTAATCAAAATTTTCCTCTTTCAATTTTTTTTTTATATAAAGGAACCTCCATTTTGTTTATTCGGCACATTTCCAGTATTTTTTACTTAATTGTCTCATATGATGGTATTACTAATGAACTTGATTGTTTAGTTAGTTATAATAGTAATTTCATTACAATCTTGTTTTTTATAAAGATTTATTGCACGTTTAGTTGACTGTAATACTAATTTTATAAAAAATCTCCGTTTAAAAAAAATTCTCGTTTAAATAAAAAATTAACAAATGAAAATCATATTGCTTTCTATTTTATCCCTCGTAATTCCATTATGTTATGGAAAGGTGACGCTTTCAACCAAATGGGTCTTATAAAGGAACTCACTTATGAGGTTAACACTATATCTAACAGAAAACTTTAAAATAATAGATTAATAGGTCATTCCTCTTATAAATTATTTACATAATTAACATATTATCCATGTGGGGTTTTTCTAACCCCACTTTTGTATCTAAGGTTATTATACTAGCAATTCTATATAAAATTGTTAGAGGATCCATAGAATCAAAATATAACAATGTAGCTTTTTACAACCTATGTGAATAGTTTTGAAAACTATTTAGATATGCTTGCGGCAATCATAAAAAAAAAAAATGAAATGCATAATGTATATAAAAAAGAAATTAAATTTTATTTTTCCTAATAAATGTTAATCCATAATATAACAAGCATAAAAAAATTAGAGGAGAAGAGAGGGGGGAGGGGTTGTGACTTGTGTGATTGGTCAAAGTATCCTTCGTTTTCAATATTTTGTTTGAAAAACTTTTGAATCTAACAAGAATCAAACCTTTCAACTCATATTCAATTCTTAATTATATAAATAAAAAAAAATAATTTCTCTTATAAACTTTGTAGTAAGAATTCAAAATTGAATGGATGCTATAGAGAGAGGGTTGAGGAATGGAGAGGGAGAATTGGAATATAATAAGAAAGATGTAATACTCTAATAATTGAAGACTTGTGAAAAAATCATTGACTTTATATATGAAATTGCCATAAATTTTCCAAATCATATTTTATAAATGTGTTAATGAATTTATGCATGATCATGAAGCATGATAAATATGATTTATGCTAGTATATGATATATGTGTTGTGTTAGTATGTTTAAATATTGATATATCCTAGTGTAACTAAATATTGAGTTTATGAATTTATAAGTGTAATAAAGTATATGAAAATTAGATTAAAACAAGTTGAATATGTTTGATATGTGTTTCCAAACTTAGCAGAAATTTGGACAAAAATAAGCCCCAAATGCAATGATTTTAGGCCAAAAATGAGCCCAAAGCCATGCAAAATTTAAGCCCATACTTAGGCAGCCCTTAAAGTCAATATTTAGATAAGATTAAGCCCCATAAACTTGTTAAACACACTTCTAAAAATTAAACCAAAAATCCATACGAAATTCCTCATTTTCTTTCCCAAATTTTGTGCACTTGTCTTCAAAACCTTGCACCCCATAACCTTTAACAAGCACAAGACTAGGCTCTAGAGTTTCTCAACAAGCTAAAGCTTCCTAAGGTAAGATTATATTTGTTTGAAAATTCATTTGTTTGTTTAAGTTTATTTAATCATCTAAGTTTTGTGTATAATGAATATGCATGTTGAAATTGGTTTTGATGAGTTGCACGTGCTATTTGAGTATGAGATAGGATTTTGATAATATATGAGTTGTTGATATGTGCTAGATAGGTATTAAGAAGTGTTGAAATGTATGAAGTTAGGATGGGTGGGGTTAAGATGGTTTAGAGAAGAGTAGATTGGCTTAAGGAGGGTTGGATGATGATTTGTGATTGAAATAGTAAATATGAGTGTTTGATGAGTTTAAAGTGAAGATTTTGTGTGTTAAAGAGAGTTAGAATACATATAGGTTAATGTTGGATGTTAGAAATGTATTTGAGTGAAGTTTGGAAATTTAAACTTGGGCAAAAAGTGTGTTTTCGATCAGGGGAAGTCTGCAACCTTTTTGAAAATCTATATTGTAGTGTATGTCGCTTCAAAGCCGCTGGCAGCGGTTAATATTGTCGGCGTACATGTCAATACTACTAGTGTTGGGGGTATCAATAGGCGTGGACCATCCCCATGGAACTATCGAAAATTTTGGAAAATTAGAGTTGTAGTCTACACCAACTCAACGCCACCGACAGACGTCGTCACAGTTCGGTTCAAGTCTGGAATCGGACCCGAACCACCGGTTCCTGGTTTCAAAAATGGTGGAACCGAAACTAGACCCATAGGAGCCGGTCCAGTTCCCAGTTCTTAGGAACCGCCGGTTCCCACGGTTCGGTTCCGGTTTTAGAGGAACCGGGAACCATGGAAAAAAAATAAAAAATCAATTAAATAATTTATTTAATTTAACTAAGAAAAAATACAAAATAAATTTTTAACTTGAAATAACATTGAGCCTAACAATAATTGTTCATAGCATTAGTTAAAAGAAATTATATAATTATGTATTTATTTATATACAATCATTTTCACTTTTTTAGTTGTTATATTAGCAATGTGACATTATAAAATATTCAAAGATATAAATAATTCTCAATAACAAAAAACGAATCACACATTATTAAGAAAGAAAGTCTACTTTAATTAGAAGTCTACATAAATTTAACAATACATGATTTCAAATGTATTTATTATTTGTGTTGTTAATAATAACACATTAAATATTGTGAATAGGAAATAAATTTTTTATTATTTATGCAAAAATAGTTTTAAACATTTATTTTGTAATTATAATTTTTTATGATTTTCTTTTCTTTTTTTCTTACTTTTTTTATAATTTTAATGGTATAGAACCACCGGTTCTGCCAGTTCTTGAATCGACGGTTCCAAAACCGCCGAGTCATGTGTTTTTTAGGGATGGAACCGTAAGGACCCGTCAGAACCGACGGGTCCTTTACCGGTTCAGACCCGCCATTGCTGAATCTGTTCCGGTTCAAGAATCGCCAATGATGGATCGGGTCAGTTCCCAGCCACCGGTATAGACCACAACACTGCCGACAGTTGGTTGAACACTGCCAGCGATGGCAAGCGTAGAGTTTTTAGTGCAGAGTACACCGCCACAAGGTCGCTAGCACTGAAGGATGACGTGTCCCCTATAGTTCCCATTTTCAAAAACTTTCTCAAATATTTCCAAAGCTTGATATATGACCTTTTGAGTATTTGTTGAATATGTGTAATGTTGTATGATATATAAATACTATGTTATGACCTTGTATTAAATTTATTTGAATTTCCTTGAGTGTTTTGCTTAAATTTAATAATGTTTTTGTATGAATTAAAATTAGAATGATGATTTGAGATGATTTTTCTTGGAACAGTGTTAGATTCTCACTTGGCTACCCCTATTAATTCCTTATTTGATTCAGGTACGCAGTAACATATTTGATTCTTACTTAGGATAGGTATACTCTAAGTCTACTCTAAATTGAGAAAACTTAAAAATTGTTTGCATGACTGTCCTTTATGCCATTGAATCCAGTTTGGGAAGCGGCACTTTGCTCAAATTGGGGCATGATAGTTTAGGCGCTTAGACCACCCCTATTATAATGTAATGACTTTTATAAGTGGTTCAGCGGGTAGTTGATAGGGTATTTGGTATCAGTATAACATTTGCTTATTCTTAAGAAAATATAATATGATTTAATTCAATTGTTTATGAGAACATTTGAATTATGTGATATTATGGATTACGTTAAATAAAGTTGTGAAACGGCTAAAAACCCTAAAGAAAGCTACTTAATTGTTATTGGATAGATTTATTTAGGAGATATCAGTATCCGAGCTACTTATATCAACCTCCTGAGCATCGAGATCATTACTCAAGTTCCCCAAATACCCTTGTTATTCAGAGTTTGAATACTCTCGTATTGTTTGGTTAATTAAAGATTATCTAATAACTTAATGATTGTGGCATTTGCATATAGTCTAAGTTTGTATGTCATTAAGCTTATGTTTTTGTTACTTGCGTACTGGGCCTTTGTCTCATATTTTATTAATTTCAGTTGGTGATGACTCATATGAGTTTTATGCAAGTATGAGATATGATACAGACTTTGAGGACTTTCTAGATGATTTGGAGGATTAGAAGTTGGCCATGGACCTCGATGGACCTCCTTTTTGTAATAGATTAGCTTAATGTAGCTTTGACTATATGTAATGGATCTTATGGTTTGTCTATCTTTTATGTCTTTTATATAAGGCTTGTTATTAACCTATGTTTGTAATATCTATATTTAACTATGTATGTTTTAAGTTTATATCTTTTATAAAATGTGATAATAATGATGTTATGTTTTCTTAAAAGATTTTTAAAGCCAATAGTTCTCAAATTTGTTATTTTGAAAATTTAGACAAACAATTATTCAAACATTTCTTGTATAACAGCTTTACATATAATACTGCAGATTATATGTGGTTGGGAATTAGTAATCACCTATTTTAACTATCGAGGTGAGGTTGGGTCTTTACAATATTTGAGCTTATTTGACTGAAATAGGAAGAATCAGTAAACTTGATTGAACACAAAAGATTTCTACGGAGATTACATATAGAATCTCTCTTTCACAATAGGAGAGAAATTGTATAGAAATGATACACGTGAAGAAACTCACTATATGACACCATATATAATTTAAAACCTTAAGAAAATAGGTAATTAAGTCTTCTCTCTTATAAATCACTCATATAATCCACATATTTTTTACGTGGGACTTTTATAACCTCACACTTGTATTATAACACATTATAATTTTATTCATCCAGCAAGATGAATACGCATGCACAATTAATTTTATACAAAAAGGTTCTTCCTGAAGTTTTTTTTTAATTCGCTATATAATAAAAATTGTGCATTCGTCAAATATTATTATAGTATATTTGGCAGGCCGGTTGTTGACAGTGATAATTAACAAACGCAGAAAGCACTAATAATAAAAAGTAAAGAAATTAATTTCCTTCTTTTCAGAAATTAAAATTACTTTGGTTATTTTCTACCAATAATTTTCATAACACTTGGCTACAAGTACTAGCAAGTAGCGATTCCCACTGACAGGCAGTTTTGCCTTGGCCATATCATAAGCTACAAATATTAATAATCTTGTGAGATTATTACAATAATATTGCTCTTACAGAAAGATAGATGATAATTATACTTTAAAAAAAAAAAAAAAAAAACTTTGTGTGATTAGTAAATGAAAACACGACTCTAGCCCAAAAAGATCTCATATAGTAATGATAGAAACAGCTTTAATCTAATTAAATCCTCATATATTTTAGTCTTTCTTTTTCCCCCTTTTTTGGGACTATAATCATGAAACATAAACGTTATGATTAAAGTGATAGTATTGTGGACATTATATCGACATGAGTACAAGGTGGGACTTGGGGCTAAAAAAGCAACTTCAGACAGAAAGAAAACCAGAGTTTAACACTACTTAAATTTTCAGCTACAAGAAATAGAAATAGAAATAGAAGATGGCTATGGCTGATCCTAGCCCGAGTTCTTCTGTTGATCGGTATGAGTTCTGTTTCTTTGCTAGTCCAATTTTAGTAAGTGTTATTTTTTATCATGATTTATATTGTGTAGAAGGTTAAAATGGTTATACATTATTTTGGATTTGAGCCAAAATGGTCTTGACTCTTGGGCTGGCTAGCAACAGCTTAGTGTCAGGGTCATGGAAGACCCAAAATAATTGTATGAATAATTATCATATAAATCCTGTTTTTAATTTCTAGTTGCTGATAAAAGCAAGAGACAGTCAAGAAAAAATAGGTAATTCCATGTAAACAAGCAATTACAATTTCTAGCATGGATGAATCATGTGCTCAGTAAGTAGAGCCCTTGTCTGAAGTGTTGAAGTTGGCATATGCATTAAGCGTTTAACTGAGTTTCTAGATGAGTCAGATGTGATTCCATTCAAACTATACCAACCCGTGTACTTCATTGAATGAATAATGCAATAATGGAATTTCTATTATTAGAAAATGGAATAGAATTGTAATAAAATTTTTCATTATTGATTTTTTATTTAAGTTAGGGTATTTTGAGAAAAGACAATTTCAGTATTAAATTGTTATTAATAGGGTTAAGAAATGAATGATTATTCAGTATTTTTTTAATAAAATTTTTTTATGAAATCGCTATTACAGTTACTCCTTGGATTGAGATAGGAGAAGCATGAATTAAAACCCATAATTCGATAATTGGCTTTCGTTCCCATTAGATTTCAGTTGTGCCTATTAATGATTCCTTCTTGTGTTTACATATATGTGTTCATGTCTTTGTGCAAGTAGGATCAATCCAAGCTAAATCATCGACATATGATTGTTCAATATCATTGTGGAGATGAGGGATTTTCTGTATCTATGTTGTGTGCTATTTGCAACTGCAGTGTTTCGTGTTTATAACATGCATCTCAGTTTGCAGAAGCTAAAGGCAGAAAATTCAATAGCATTTTGCATGTGAAGGCATTTAGTAATTTGATGCTGACTTTAGCCCTATAACTAACTCCAAATCCCAAAGGCAACATTCATACTAGGAATCAGTAACATGAAGCGATTTCACTTCACGATGATGTCAAATTTTGAAATTACACGCTTCTCATATGTCCTTAACCGGATATTGGGTTCATTGACGATATTTGAACTGTTTGATTTGTAACAGGTTAATACTTAAAAAAAAATTTATACTGCAGCAAAAGTTTCACCCACGGTACTTCAGCTAGAATCCTTTCATTTCTGTGATCGATTGCTCCAATCAATTGCTGAAGTGTAAAGAAAACTTAAATAAAAAATTACTTTCTCTGTCTTAATTGGTAATTTTCATCTCCACTTTCTCCTTTTTTTCTTCTCTTTTTCTTCAAATAAAAAAAAAAGGTGAAATTACTTTCCCCGAAAAATCACGCCCCATTCTTAAAAAGTAAAATTACGATAACATCTACTTCCATTTTGCCTTCTTCCCGAATTTTCAAACACAAATAACCTTAAACTTAAGGGACACAAAAGTTGTGAATGCAAATCCCCTCTTAAAATCGGCCAGAAAAAAGAAAAAACCCCTCTTAAACATTGATCCGAAGAACGGTGCCAACATCAAGACTCTTGAGCCATGAACAGTTTTAATTTCATGACCTGATCCCACATCACGAGCTAACAAAGACCAAAATAAGACATTTATTGAATTTAATGAAAAGGTAGGACACGGAATCAATAATAATGAATGGTTTTGTACGGTTATAGCGCCATAAGCGAAGAAACATCCATACCCCAATTGTGGATTTAAGAATGGGGTGTTTGTATTGGGGATTTTTTGTCTACAAAGACTAAATCAAACTTGCAAATCCACGATATAAAGTTTTCCCTTTATCCGTCCACACCAGACAGAACATATTCAACCGACAAATCAATTTGCCGGTAGTATCACATAGGTGATTATTTGCAATACGATTCCATGACGAATGGGGTGTTTGTATTGGGGATTCGTTATGGTCTGCAATTGATAGTGCAGTTCATATGTTGTTAACATTCAGAAGCTTTCCCTCTCTAAAAGGACTTACTCTCTCTCTAATTCACAGACATCTAAACCGTCCACGTCGGTCACCAAAAACACTGCCAACAGCCTCCTCACAGCATCCTCAACCTAAAGATATCAGCTTTTTTCTTGTAAACCACCTCAAACACCACAACTCAATATATAAAATTGAGGGTGTTTGATGTAAAAGAAAAAGATCAGGTTATTTATTTATTATTTTTTTCTAGGGCAATTTCAAGTCTGTTTATAATGAGTTTATAAGATTTTAGGGTTTTAATTTGGGGATGTGTGAAGATGAAGAAGAAGATGATGAAGAAGAAAGGGGGAAGACGAAGAAGTGGCAAAAGGGAGAGAGGGAACGTGAAAAAATAAATAAATAAACTTGCTAACTAAGAGAAATAAATAATTCTTTTAATCAAGTTTTAGTTTTAACTTTTAAAAAGTTTAGATAATATAATAAAAAAAATTATATAAGTATCAAATTGTTACAACCTAAAAAGTTCAATTACCAAGGTGAAAGTTATCCTTTTCTTTTTGTTTTTTTTTTTTCCTGGCCAAATATCCGAGAGCTAATGTGCCTACATTTAAGCTTATTTGTTTATGGTGCAAACTTTTTTTTATTGGAATTTGATAGGTCAACTTGCATGATTTTAACTTTGGACATTTATTACTAGATTTCTACACCATTTGTCTCATTGGCTTTAATTTCACTTTGGTTTATTAATAATTATCTGGGAAATCTGATAGGAAGGATTATTCTACAAGTATTTTGGAGAGTAGGAGATCTCCGAACGGTCTGATAGTTGATGAAGCTATCAACGATGATAACTCGTTGTCTGCTTGCATCCTTCCACTATGGAAAAGCTTCAGCTCTTCCGAGGAGATGCTGTTCTAATAAAGGTGCATTTTTCCTTCTTGATAGTCCGATGAGGTTGGAGAAAGAGCTTACTGATAACTTCTCTTGGTAATTGATATGGCAGGGCAAGAAGCGACGAGACACTATATGTATCGTGCTTGCTGATGAACAATGTGAAGAAGCAAAAATCAGAATGAACAAAGTTGTGCGAGCAAATCTCAAAGTCCGTCTTGCTGATGTAGTGTCGGTCCATCAATGTCCGGTCAAGTATGGGAAGAGGGTTCACATCCTTCCAATTGATGATACAATTGAGGGAGTGACTGGCAATTTATTTGATGCATACTTGAAGCGTAAGTCTTTGTAAACAGTTCTGGACCCAGGATTTTAAAGAAATTTTTTTAAATTCTAAGATTAAATTTAAAAAATCATCAAAGTTGGATGGCAACTGTGGGGGGCCTGTGCCCCTCTATGTCCACCACAACTCATGACTCCACCAGCCATTTTCCTTGATATTTAGAAATGTGCTCATGCTTTTGTCTTACTGTTAATTCTGTTCTGCAGCTTATTTCTTTGAATGTTTCCGCCCCGTAAGGACGGGTGATCTTTTCATTGTTAGAGGGGGAATGCGGAGTGTTGAGTTTAAGGTAATAGAGACAGACCCTGTTGAATACTGTGTTGTTGCCCCAGATACCTTGATCTTTTGTGAAGGAGAACCTATCAAACGTGAGGAAGAGGAGAGATTAAGTGAAGTAGGCTATGATGATGTCGGTGGTGTCAGGAAGCAAATGGCACAGATCCGTGAACTTGTGGAACTTCCTCTGTGGCATCCTCAACTTTTCAAATCAATTGGTGTGAAGACTCCCAAGGGAATTTTGCTCTATGGGCCACCAGGTTCAGGAAAAACTCTAATTGCTAAAGCTGTGGCAAACGAAACAGGTGCATTCTTCTTTTTGATCAATGGACCTGAAATCATGTCTAAACTAGCTGGTGAGAGTGAAAGCAACTTGAGAAAGGCATTTGAGGAGGCAGAAAAGAATGCTCCGGCAATTATTTTTATAGATGAACTTGATTCAATCGCGCCCAAAAGGGAAAAGACGCAAGGAGAAGTGGAAAGGCGCATTGTGTCCCAGCTCCTGACTCTTATGGATGGTCTTAAGAGCAGGGCACATGTGATTGTTATTGGAGCAACAAATAGGCCCAATACCATTGACCCGGCTTTAAGAAGATTTGGAAGGTTTGATCGAGAAATTGACACTGGGGTACCAGATGAAGTTGGACGATTGGAGATTCTGAGAATTCATACAAAAAATATGAAGCTTGCTGAGGAAGTGCGAATTTTTTTAGCATTTTAATGATTAGTCTCTGAGCTCTTTTACCACGATTATCTTAATAGCGAATGGATTTTATATTTTCTTTTTCAGGTGGATCTCGAGAGAGTGGCAAGAGATACTCATGGTTATGTTGGTGCCGATCTTGCAGCTCTCTGCACGGAAGCTGCCCTTCAGTGTATTCGGGAGAAGATGGACATGATTGACGTGAAGGATGAAACAATCGATGCAGAAGTCTTGAATTCCATGGCTGTGACGAATGAACACTTTCAAACTGCACTGGAAGCTTCAAATCCTTCAGCCTTGCGCAAAACAGTGAGTTTCGGTTATCCATCTTTGTGTATTGATTTCTTCTTTTGGAATGATATTGCTTTTTCTGAGGATTTTACATTGACAATTCGTTTCACATAAAAATGGGCAAATGAAAATAAACAAATTTCAATACAATTAGCAATATGTTTTGTCTTGCAGCAAGGAATGTGTTTATATATCCTATATGTATTCCACGGCATCATTATTGTTTTGCGAGCCTTTCTCTATCCAACTAAGATTCGATTGAATTAGATAGAGCTAGGTTTTAGGGCAATGCGCTTTTATATTTAGTATCATGTTGTACTGTGATCAATTCCACTAAAAAGAAGATGCAGATGTTAGAAATTGTATTTTCTGATTTTCTTTCCTCCTTTTAACTTTCATAGGAAGAAAAGCTTTTGAGTGGTAGTAATTTCTTCATAACTTGTAAAAGTTAATGCCCATGTGTAGGTTGTAGAAGTTCCGAATGTTACATGGAAGGATATTGGTGGGTTGGACGATGTCAAAAGAGAGCTTCAAGAGGTTTGATATTTTTCAAGTCAAGATTGTTAATTGTCTCGGTCGTACCCCTTTGTATAATTTTCACATCGTAAATGTATTAAATCTTCACAGACTATCCAGTATCCAGTGGAATATCCTCAAAAGTTTGAAGAATTTGGCATGTCCCCTTCGAAGGGTGTCCTTTTTATGGACCCCCAGGTTGTGGGAAAACGCTTCTAGCAAAAGCAATTGCTAATGAGTGCCAGTCTAATTTTATAAGTGTGAAGGGACCAGAACTC
This sequence comes from Combretum micranthum, assembly GCA_024138025.1. Classification (NCBI taxonomy): domain Eukaryota; kingdom Viridiplantae; phylum Streptophyta; class Magnoliopsida; order Myrtales; family Combretaceae; genus Combretum; species Combretum micranthum. The sequence continues at coordinate 398,437 of JAMXBD010001230.1, forward strand.
CTCACAATGTGGCTTGGAGAAAGTGAGGCAAATGTTAGAGAGATATTTAACAAGGCGAGGCAATCGGCTCCATGTGTTCTTTTCTTTGATGAACTCGACTCAATTGCTACCTCAGGTATAACGTGTACTTTCACGCTTTTGCAATAGATTGGAGGGGAAAAATAGTGTCGACCTCAAAAAGTATCTTTACCCCCCCTGTGTATTTACCTTCCCAAACTGCTGTTCGTGTATGGTTTCCAAACTCTCACTCAAGGCAGGTTTTTAGAGTTTATTCGAAAGCATTGGCGATGCTTGGGGAGGTAAATTAGACCTTTTTAAAGTTTTGGAGAGTTAAAAGCATGTTTTGGGAGCTCATGGGAATTCATCTTCCATAGCTATGTGGGTGAACTTGCAATTATGCATAACTGAATTGACATTGACAAGAATATTTGTTTATGATCTTGAACAGCGTGGACATTCGGTTGAGATTCTGGTGGGCTGCAGATCGTCCTGAATCAACTTTTAACAGAAATAGATGGCATGTCTGTGAAAAAGACAGTTTTCATTATCGGAGCAACAAACAGGCCAGATATTATTGACCCAGCTTGCTCAGACCAGGGCGTCTAGACCAATTGATCTATATTCCCCTGCCAGATGAAGCATCTCGTCTACAATCTTCAAAGCATGCTTGCGGAAATCTCCTGTCTCTAGAGATGTTGATCTTGCAGCTCTTGCGCAATACACTCTTGGCTTCAGTGGTGCAGATATAACTGAAATTTGTCAGCGTGCTTGCAAATATGCTATAAGAGAAATCATTGAGAAGGTAAGCGAAGTCCCGGGCTTAAATTTTCCTTTTTCAACATGTTTCTTGGCAGCAATGCCTTAACTATATGGTCATGGAAATTTCAAGCATTATACTTTAAGAAGGTGGAGCATATATGGTAGGAATTCTTCGGTCCCTTTTAAGAAGGTGGAGCATTCTAATGAATAATCCCCCACTGGACGTCCTGGTACAGAGTGTTGCCTAAAATGTTTATCTTTCTCACTCGTTTCACTTGTTATAATGACAGGATATCGAAGAAGAGAGGCCAAGAAAGAGAACCCAGAACAAATGGACGAGGATGAAGCTTATGATGTTTCCGAAATAAAGGCAGCACACTTTGAGGAGTCAATGAAATATGCCGTCGGAGTGTGAGTGATGCGGGATATAAGGAAGTACATCTTTTTGCTCAAACTTTGCAGCAAGCTCGCGGAATTGGATCGGAGTTCCGGTTCCCTGAGAGAGCAACGATGAGAGAGCAGCCACTAGTAGAGCCTCTTATCGTTTTGCGGCTGCCGTTGGAAATTGTTGGATTTTGTAGACAAAAGAAACGCGGGAAAAATTAAATCTTTAACAAAACCTAATATCCGTGTGTGCACGTATAATGTTATAAAGAATTGTAGTTCTAAAAATTTACCTGGTCTTGTGCTACAATACCTATCCATGTGTGCATGTATAATGTTATAAAGAACCTCGTCTTGTGCCACAATGCCTTGTCCTCCGAGGACGAGTTTCATGTGAGCTCTAAGACTTTTATTTCAAAATCTCCAAATTGTTCACCACAAAGACATCAAGTCCCTCTAGCTGTATCCATACACAAGATGAGAGGAATCAATTCAATTCTAATCCCTATTCTACGAGATAACTTGGATTGGAATTTTAGTATCTTTTGTTTTTTATCATAATAAAAGATATTATTTAGATTCCATAAATTTCACTTGACAATATAATACCTTTCATATTATTTAATTTATTTCAAAATACATAAATAATCCATTTTATTCTAATTTTAAAATAAAGATTGTCCCTATTAATTGTGTTATGGTGTTTCATCCTTTAGGTTTTGTTGAGATAATGCTATATTTACTTTTAGTCTAGTCTCTTACTATTAGTCTGTTACTGTTTCTGTTTTCTAGTTTTGTTTCAACTAGTTATTTTTAGTAAGCCAGTTAGCTTGTAACATGTACAAGACAATGGAAATAGCTTGACTAAATAATAGAAAGTAACAGTTGAGCCATTATTTGTCTTTTTGTCTTTGTCTTATTTTTCTTTGACTCTCTCTCTTCGTAACCTTAGAAATGTTCATCAAGGCTCAAAAACAGATCTAGATCTGCTCACTCTGCATGGTATTAGAGCAGGTTACGAGTGATTTCTTCAATCCTTTTCTGTAAGTGTTTCTCTTGTTTCATTCTTGCTTCGGCCATGGCAAATTCTACAATTTTAGTGCGAAATGATTCTAGTGTCTTTAGTCCTTTATTTTTGTCTAGATTTGATAATCTGAACATGTGTTTGGGAAATATCATATTCAATGGTTCATATTTCTTTGCTTGGCATCATTCGATCAAAATGGCCTTTATCAAATTGATATAAATAATGCTTTTCTTCATGAAAATTTAAATGAGAAAATATATATGTATCCTCCTCAAGGCTATGATCAAGTTGGTCCTTCCTAAGTTTGTAGTTAAAGAAATCATTATATGGCTTGAAGCAAGCCTTACGTCAATGGAATCATGAGTTGTCAATTTTCTTAGTTAAAAAGGGTTTTGTTCAATCAAAAAATGATTATTCTCTTTTTACTAAGCAAGATTCAATTGGTTTTCATGTCTTCCTTGTTTATGTGGTTGATTTGTTGTTGATTAGAACTTATCTTACTTCTATAGAGGCCTTGAAACATGATTTGATTCTGAGTTTACAATCAAAGATTTATGAGAGGCTCTATTTTTCTTGGGTCTTGAATTGTGTAGAACCTCTTATGGCATTCATGCTCATCCAAAACACCCTTGCTTGCTTGTTGGGTGCTATTGGGCCTTCTCAACCCCAAAAGCTAGCTCATGAGGTGAAGCTTTCCCTCACACTTATAAAGCAGCATCCTGCCCCTTCCACAACCGATGTGGAATATCCCCAACATCTCCTCCTATCACACATCGGACCATGGGATTAACCGTCCATGTCCGGCTCAATAGAAGATGTTGCAAACTTGGGCTCTGATACCACTTTGTTAGGAAAAGATCGCTCCTTTAAGACTTTGTTAAGAAAAGATCACTTTGTTTCTTCTTACCTAATTGATTAACAAATACAATGAAATCAAATAGATGATAAACACCAGAATTTAACGTGGAAAACCCCAATGTAAGGAAAAACCACGGGACCGCCGCCACATGAAAAAAACTCCACTAACACAATAATGGAATACAAATACAATATTCACTAGTTTGTACTAGTGGCTCTCTCAATCACACCACAATCCGGTAGATTCATAACAAATCCTCTCTCTAGATCTCTCTCTAGACTTAGGAGTGTGTGTATTGTATTTTTTCTCTCTTCTCTTTTCCTTGCCCTTGGACAACAATGAAAAAAGGCTCTCTAGGGTTTTTATTTTTTACTATATTATGGGCCTATATAAGTTGGACCCAAACCCAACAAACTCCTCCTCCAACTCATATGGGGAGAGTGACATGTGTACGGCTTCAGCAATCGATGTAGGCGGCGATCCAACCCGTGTATAACTCAATATCATCAAATCTTCTTGAATTACATACCCTTTCATCTAAGTATAAACCCTATACTTAAGATCCCCTTGGATATAGACCTATATGTGTTGGATTTATACCCAACAAACTCCCCCTCCAACTCATATGGAGAGTTTCGTCACTCCTGCAATCTTCCTGTAACAAGTGATCTTCTGTTTTGGTAGAGCTTTGGTCATCATATGGGATGCATTATCTTCATTATGGATCTTCTCAAGCTTCAACTACTTGGACTCTATTAGATCTCTAATCCAGTGATACCTCACATCAATATGTTTCGATTTAGAATGAAACATAGGATTCTTACTGAGATGGATAACACTCTGACTGTCGCAATATAGCTTCAAGTCTTCCTGCTCTTAACACAATTCTTCTAAGAACTTCTTCATCCATAAGACTCCCTTGCAAGCTTCTGTCATAGCAACATATTCTGCCTTAGTGGAGGAAAGTGCAACACATTTTTGCAACTTTAACTGCCAGGACACTGTTCCCCCTGCAAAAGTAATCAGATAACCCTGAAGTGGACTTCCTGGAATCCAAATCTCCTGCCATATCAGCATTTGGAAAACCCTATAACACAAGCTTACTACTACCACCAAACTGTAGACAAAACTTGGAAGTGCCTCTGAGATATCTAAATCCACTTCACTACAGACCAGTGCTCCTTTCCTAGAATTGAGAGATACAGGCTCACAACACCAACAGCATGAGCAATATCAGGTCTAGTGCATACCATAGCATACATTAGACTCCCCACAGCTGAAGCATATGGGACCCTTTTCATCTCCTCTTTGTCTGCTTTACTTTTAGGACACTGAAGTGAACTCGGTTTGAAACATCCAGTAAGTGGAGAGCAAACAGGTTTTGCCTTGCTCATGTAGAATCTCTCTAGCACCTTCTCAATATACCTCTCCTGTGACAACCACAACTTCTAGCTCTTCCTATCTCTAATGATCTTCATTCCCAGTATGTGGCCAGCAGGTCCTAAATCTTTCATAGAGAAAGATTTACTCATAGTAGTCTTCAAATCTCTGATTTTCTTGGCATCCCTACCAATGATCAACATATCATCAACATAAATCAAAAGTATGATGAACTCATCACTAGAAAACTGTTTGATGAAGATACAATGATCTGTGGCAGTAATGGTGTAACCATGATCAAGCATAAAGGAGTCAAACTTCTTGTACCACTGCCTTGGAACTTGTTTCAGCCCATACAAACTTTTCTTCAACTTGCATACAAGATTCTCCTTCCCCTTGATCTTTAAACCCTTAGGCTGCTCCATGTAGATCTCCTCCTCTAAATCACCATGAAGGAATGCTGTCTTCACATGCATCTGCTCTATCTCCAGATCCAGACTAGCTACAATACTGAGCACTACTCTTATGGATGACATCTTCACCATAGGTGAGAATATCTCTTCAAAATAAACCCCTTCTTCTAACCGAACCCTTTCACAACCAATCTTGCCTTGTACCTCGACTATGAGCTGTTCTCATCTATTTTCAGTCTGTAAACCCATTTGTTACTCAGGGGTCTCTTGCCCTTGGGCAATTGAACTAACTCATAAGTCTTGTTCTCATGCAAGGAACTCATTTCCTCTTGCATGGCTTTAACCCACTCTTTCTTCTTGTTATGAGTCATTGCTTCCTCATAACATTCAAGCTCTCCCCCATCAGTGAGCATCACATACTCACCCGAACCATACCTGACAGATGGTCTTCTATCTCTTGAAGATCTCCTCAACTCAACCTGCTGCTAAGGCTCCTGGATCTCTTCCATTGTGTCTTCTACAATCCTCTCATTTGTTGTATCTGTAGAAGGTGCAGGATCTACATTTGTGGGAATCTGGCCTGAGGATGATGACGCATCAGCCTTCTTGATGTCTTCAACTATCTAGTCTTCTAGAAAGACTATATCTTTGTTTCTGATGACCTTCCTGTCAACAGGATCCCACAACCTGTACCCATACTCATCATGTGCATACCCAAGAAAAATGCACTGCTTGGAGTTAGCATCAAGCTTTGCCCTCTCATCCTTTGGTATATGCACAAAGGCCCTGCAACCAAAGACACGTAAATGATTATATGAAATGTCTTTACCTGTCCATACCTTCTTTGGTATATCTCCATCCAGAGCATATGAGGGAGATAGATTTATCACATCCACAGCTGTCCTATGACATCGCCCTAGAATGACTTAAGTAGCTTGGCATGAGATAACATGCACTTCACTCTCTTAGTGATGGTGCGATTCATCCTCTCTACAACACCATTCTGCTGTGGGGTCTTGGGAACTGTTTTCTCCAGTTTTATCCCATGATCTGTACAATACTGCTCAAATGGCCCTCTGTACTCTCCACCATTACCGGCCCTGACACAAATCAGCTTCTTGCCAGTTTCCCTCTCTACTTTAGAATGAAACTGTTTAAAAACAGACAACACCTGATCTTTGGACTTCAAGGCATAAGTCCAAAGCTTCCTAAAGCAATCATTAATGAATGTAACAAAATATATGGCACAACCTATAGTCAAATTCTTCATATAACACACATCAGTGTGAACCAAATCTAATATATGAGATCTCCTACTAGGTGGATTTCTCTAAAATGTAACTCTATGTTGCTTACCAGTAAGACAGTCAGTGCAAGGTTTTAATGGAGTACCTTTGAAATCAGGTAGAAGTTGCCTCTTTACAAGCATCTGGAGGCCCTTTTCACTCATGTGACCTAGCCGTTTGTGCCATAGCTCCACAGTAGCATCATCTGTCAAATTCAAATCTCCTTTACTTAACTTTATAAGCATTAAGTAAAGGGTATTACATTTCCTTCCCTTAGCTATAATCAAGGAGCCTTTGGTGAGCTTCCATTTCCCATCACCAAACTGACTGTGGTAACCTTCATCATCTAACTTTCCTGCAAAGATCAGATTCAGGTGGATGTCTAGTACATGTCTCACATCCTTGAGAATGAGTCTATAACCTGTATTAGTTTGCAATGCAACATTTCCAATGCCAATAATCTTTGAAGTTTCATTATTTCCCATCCTAACATTGCCATAATCATCGGCAATATAGGATGAGAAAAACTCACCATGTGCTGTCACATGGAAAGAGGCACCAGAATCCACAACCCAGTCACTATCATGACCTGCAAACTAATACAACCCTCATCCCATGTAACCACAACCTCACCATCTGCTGCTGCAGCAGTGGTATCCTCATCTGAGTCGTCGCCCTTATCCTTTCCTTGCTTTTTCTTCCACAGTCTACAATCTTTCTTGAAATACCCTGGCTTGTCACAATAAAAACATTTAAGGTTTTTCTTATCCCTTGACTTAGATCTTCCCTTGGACTTGTCAAATCTGTCAGATTTGTCACCTCTATGCTTGCTTCTACCTCTCATTTCAGATTTATCAGCAACAAGTGCTCTTGAGTCTGAACCAATACCCACGTCCTTCCTTCTGGCCTCTTCATTGATCAAACTATCCTTGACCATGGCAAGTGTCAAAGTCCCATCCGGAGCAGAATTACTTATTGATACTACTAGGGTCTCCCAACTTTCTGGTAAGGAACTCAACAATAGGAGTGCCTAGATCTCATCCTCTAGCACAAGCTTCATTGCTGTGATTTGATTTAAAAGCCCTTGAAAATCATTCAAGTGCTCAGTCATATTAGAACCCTCCCTGTATTTCAAATTAACAACTCTTCTAATCAAAGAAGTTTTGTTCAAGGCAGTTTGCTTTTCATACATGGATTCTAACTTCTTCCACAGGATATTAGCCCTAGTCTCCTGAGCCACATGATGATACACACTCTGATCAACCCATTGTCGGATATAACCAACAGTTTTCCTATGTAATATCGCTCATTCTATAGCAGATTTATCCTAGGGTTTTGCAGTATCACCCCCCAATGACAAATACAGATCTTTATAATACAAAAGATCTGCCATCATAGATTTCCAAATTGAATAGTTAGATAAATTTAGTTTGATCATCGTACCTGAAGATTCAACCATTTCTGAAATGAAGAAACGTTAACCATGTGCAGCAAAAAACCTAATTTCTTTTTGAAACCTAGATGCTCTAATACCACTTTGTTAGGAAAAGATAGCTCCTTTACCACTTTGTTAAGAAAAGATCGTTCTTTTTCTTCTTGTCTAATTGATTAACAAATACAATGAAATCAAATAGACGATAAACACTAGGATTTAATGTGGAAAACCCCAATATGGGGAAAAACCACAGGACCACCGCCGCACGAAGAAAACTCCACTAACACAATAATGGAATACAAACACAATCTTCACTAGTTTGTACTAGTGTCTCTCTCAATCACACCATAACCCGGTGGATTTACAACAAATCCTCTCTCTAGATCTCTCTCTGGACTTAGGAGTGTGTATATTGTGTTTTTTCTCTCTTCTCTTTTCCTTGCCCTAAGACAACAATGAAAAAAGACTCTTTATATATTTAGGGTTTTATTTTTTACTATATTATGGGCCCATATAAGTTAGAGCTAAACCCAACATTGCTGGTGTTCAATTAGACTGTAATATTGGTGAACCACTATCAGATCCCAACATTTATCATCGAGCAATTAGGTGGTTGCTTTATCTGAATTTGATCGAACCAAATATTTCTTTTGCAGTCTATCGTCTAAGCTAGCTCATTTCTGATCCACAAAGTACTCATTATGTTGCTTTACTACATTTGTTTCGTTACTTGAAACAAACTGTTTCTAATGGTCTTTTCTTCCTTGCAGATAATTGTCTTCAACTTTGAGCCTATTCAGATGCTGACTAGGCATCTTGTGCTATAGATAGAAAATCAATATATGGTTATTAGTTTGATGTTAAGCTTTGTTATTGTTTCATGAAAATCAAAGAAACAGCCTACGGTATCCACATCCTCTACTAAAGCTAAGTACCATAGCTTCGCATTCACTATCAAGGAAATTTTATGGATCTCTTATGTTCTTGCTGATTTGCTTGTTGATGTTTCTCTGCCTATTTCTTTGTTTTATGATAATATGTCGGCTATTTAGATTGCAAATAATCCATGTTAGCATGGTTGTACTAAACACATAGAAGTGGTTTTTCATTTCATAAGAGATTATATCTCCAAAGGATTCATTTAGTTATTTCACAAAGCATCCTCATAGCAATTAGCTAACATTTTCACCAAGAATATTTTAGAACAAGTCATGCTGGTGTTTACTTCCAAGTTGGGTCTTGTTTAAGATCCCAACTTGAAGAGGAAATGGTTGAGGATGTGTTTAGTCAGGTCTCTTACTGTTAGTTTGTTACTGTTTATGTCTTCAATTCTATTTCAACTAGTTACTTTTAGTAAGCCGGTTAAATTGTAACCTATACAGGACAATACAAATAGCTTGACTCAATAATAGAAAGTGATAGTTGAGCCATTATTTCTCTTTCTATCTTCATCTTGTTTTTCTTCGACTCTCTCTCTTCATAACCATGGAAATGTTCATCAAGGCTCAATAGCATATCTAGATCTGCTCCTCTATATGTTTCTATACACATAGATAATGTACTTTATACTTAAATTACAATAATCATCTAATAATAGTTATTGATCATCCTATGTGATAGAAAAAATTGTGAACCTTAACCACTATGAATCAATTACTTCATAATTAAATCTCTTCATCAAAATATCCCGATTAATCCATTGATGTAATGTCATCAATGTTTAATCATTTTGCTTGGTTTATGAGATGAATTAGACTCAATAAAACTTATCATTGCTAGTGACCATGAATTATTCTTATCTTGACCAAGCATTCGGTGAATATTATTTGCATTATTCAAGAGAGTGATAAATTCTATCTTGACTTAATATTATCCTCTTTATACTTCACACCACGCCTAATATTTGTATTATCTAAAATTTTATATTAAGATCACATTTAGGTGGAAAGGGGCTAAAGATTCCTCTCCATAAAAAGAAATGAGTGCAGCACTTGAAAAAAAGAAACCATAAATTAAAAGCAAAACCACAAAGCTGTTACTTCCTTCTCTGTCTGCTCTTTATATGATATATCAATTCCACTCCTTATATTATTTAACAATGAAATTATCAAATGGCCAAAAAAAAATTATAAGATGGGAAATAATTAATGCCCAACCCACATGTGCAATTTCTTTCTCATTAGTATCGCAGATTACTCGTTCATGGAATCTTTGTTAAAAAGGTTATTGATTTTGTTGCGTAAATATTAAATGATATCATATAACTTATTTTAATGATTGATCCTTACATCACTTAGGAATTTGAATCCTTTTGATTTTCTTAAGAAATTATCTCAATCATAAATAAGAAACATAAAAAATACATTTGGACACAAAAATCTAAAAACCATTTTCTTAATTACTGCCTCCAACCCCCCATATGTTTGAGGGAAAACTAAAAAGAAATAGAAAGAAAGGAAGAAGGGTTTTGCCAACAAGCACTCCAAACATTTATTGATGGAAAATATTAATGCAAAATTTACATATTTACATATGTAAGTTTGTCTATACATATATATATATATTATATGTTAGTAGTGCGCTAAAAATATATATTTAATAAAATAAATTAAATTATTTGACATATTATTTTATAAAGTTATCTATGTATTTTTAATATACTCGAATCTATAATGGTGAATTTTTTCCTCTAGTTACCCGTTTCTCAATTTTTAACTAACATCCACACTACATTAATCCAGCCTTGTCTAATATCTGGTAAAATTTCATTATGCCATCTACTATAACTCCTTAGTATAACTACTTAATATAACTGCTTGTCTAAAATATTTTTTATTTTATGAAATGTAAATCTCATAAAGCTTGATTCTATCCTTTGCATGGAATCACAAGTCTAAGCATTATTATCATCTAATGCATTTTAATCCTTTTCATATCTGGAAAATAGAGCTTTTCTTCCTCCATGTATGTGAGAATTGAAAAATAAGAGAGCCAATAGGTGATGGAGGTAAAAACTTTTCCAAAAGGAACAAAGTGAAAAAAAAAAAAAAAAAACGAGCCGTAGGTATGGCATATAGAGACATAGAGACTAGAAACCATGATTAATTGTTGGGTCTAGACAACCTGGATGGACATCCTATTTCCTACTCAATCAAATTTAGTAATTTTTCAGCAACCTTAAATGGTAAAAAGTTAGGGGAACCATTTAGCATTTGGTATGCTCAAATGAGCTTGTTTTCACCACACTTTCTTTGACCTACCTAATGTTAAGCCAAATACGGCCCAAATAAAAGAAATACAGCCTCAAACTTCAACGGGAAAAAATAACCCTAAGATGCACTTTACTCCACATAATCCTCTCGAAATCAAAAGGTAACTTCTTCCTCTTTTGTTGTTTGTCTTCTCTAGAGAAAACTAAGGTTTGTAAGATATATCAATTCTGGGTTTCTTAAATTTTGATTTTGTTTTCATTATGATTTGTTCAATGATTCTAACTATTTGATGCATTTTATTTGTGAGGTTAGAATGTGAGTTCGAAAGGAAAATGGAATTTGAGGTTCCAGAGTCTCCTAAGACTTGCTATTTTGGTAAAACTTGGCTACCGTTTGTTTCTCTTGCTCTTTGTATTTATATCAATTGTGATGCTCTCACAACTTACCAAATGTTACAAAGTCTATCTGTATGTTATTACAACTTAAATCAGAAACATTACATGTATTATGATTTTACTCGCTTGCTATATTCTATTTTATGATATAATCTTGTAAGTAAGTTAGCATGTGTCTTGATCTTTAATCTCGTGTCCTAACATGTTTCTTCCTTGCTTGAAAGACCACCTTGTCAAGAGGCATCCCTTGTCAACAGAGAATCCCACTAAACTAAGATTTGAGGAAAAGTTTAGCCTTGCCTATGAATTCTTCGGAATCTAAAATAGCCAAAGGCTTAATAATAGGGAAATTTCCATAAGAATCTTCTAGGAGATTCACCACAGTAGTACTCTCACCCTCGGATTTCTTCAATAAGGACACATGAAAAATAGGGTATATCTTGGAAGTAAGAGGTAACTCCAAAGTATGCTACATTACCCACACATCTAAGTATCTTGTAGGGTTCAAAATAATGGCGTAAGAGCTTAAAAGATAACCTATTGGCAAGAGAAGTTTGCCTATAGGTTTGAAGCTTCACGTAAACCCAATCGCCTACTTCAAATGTTCTGTCTGTTCGATGTTTATCAGACAGATGCTTCATTCTCAATTAAGCATGACCTAAATTTGTCTTAATTAAGCACAAAATATCATCTCAAGTTTTTAACTCATGATCCACAACATCTATAGTAGTTTGCCCTTGAACATATTTGGGAATAGTATGAGGAACTCGACCATACAAAGCTTGAAATGGGGTCATATGAGTGCTAGTATGGTAGCTAGTATTGAAACAATACTCAACCTAAGCTAGAAATTTAAGCCATCCTTATGGAAAGTCAATGACACAAGCTCTTAAGTACTGCTCCAAACATCGATTTATGGAGAAACTATCTAGAAAAATAGATGATGTGATGTGCTATGATGACTCGTGCTTCAAGGACATATTCTAGAGGGGTCTTGGCTTTTTTGTGCAAGTTGGGAAAAAGACTTGATGTGTTAAATTGATGTTGATATTTATTGTTTCTTGCTGATGGGTTTTTACTGCTAGGCTTGTTTCTCCTTGAAACAAATATCTACAAATGTTTTCCTATATACCCATAATTTAGTTAGGATTTATCAAGGTTGTTTGGTCAAAGAATTAATGGCTTGGTAGGCCCCACTAGTACCTATTTAAGGCAGACATTGTCAGTTTCACTGGCTGGCACACGGGGACTCCATGCGTTAAGGAAACGTCTCTAAGGATATCATTATCCTAGGGTCTTTGAGGTAGCCTGCCAACAACAAAGTACCACTGATCCCGATTTATTTCTGTGGACGCCTTAGTAAGATGTCCCATTCGGCATCATGTCATCCCCTCTATCTACGTATTTCATTATTGAACTTTATTTTTCCAAACAATACACCTTATTGGCTCATTAATGCGCAAAGTCATTCATCAACATCCAAGGAAAAAGACTCCTCGGTTGGTTCATCATCCTATATATTTTACACAGCGTAGTGCATATATATCACTATGATTTTCAACATCATTTTTAAGTCCTTTATTTTTTCTACAATTTTAGTGCTAGGGGAAGGGAGGAAGCATGTGAATATAATTCTTAGCAACTGCTCATCCATGTCACTTCATCAAAATAATAGAAATTTTCTCGTAGATAACAGCTATACCAATGAAACTACAATTTTGTTTAATAAATTTGACGGACATGACTTGTTTTTATTTTTAAGTTAATTTATAAAGGGCATCTAAAATTGACAAAAGAGTCATCTAACAATAAAACAGAGCCATATAAACCACCTCCTTTTTTAATTACCATCGCCTCTCGTATAATCACCTAGTGATATTGAAAAAAAATCAGATAATCCCAAAAGCAATGAAAAAGCAGTATAAATATGAAATTAAAAAAGATTATATATATATATATATATATTGTATTCTTCATACATATTATACATATTTGAGTCATAAGACGAGCATGGTTATGTAATTGGACATTACTTAAATGATGCAGCATTTTCCAAGAGCTGCATACACCATTGGACGATGTCCATTATTATGTGTTCTGATGGTGGCAAATTCTACAATTTTAGTGCGAAATGATTCTAGTGTCTTCAATCCTTTATTTGTTTCAAACATGTGTTTGGAAAATATCATATTCAATGGTTCAAATTTCTTTGCTTGGCATCATTCGATCAAAGTGGCCTTTATCAAATTGATATAAATAATGCTTTTCTTCATAGAAATTTGAATGAGGAAATATATATGTATCCTCATCAAGGCTATGATCAAGCTAGTCCTTCCCAAGTTTGTAGGTTAAAGAAATCATTATATGGCTTGAAGCAATCCTTACGTCAATGGAACCATGAGTTGTAAATATTCTTAGTCAAAAAGGGTTTTGTTCAATCGAAAAATGATTATTCTCTTTTTACTAAGCAAGATTCAGTTGGTTTTCATGTTGTCCTTGTATATGTGGTTGAATTGTTGCTGACTGGAACTTGTCTAACTTCTATAGAGGCCTTGAAACATGATCTGGATTCTGAGTTTACAATTAAAGATTTAGGAGAGGCTCAATTTTTCTTGGGTCTTGAATTGTGTAGAACCTTTGATGGCATTCATGCTCATCAATGTAAATACATCACAGATATTGTAACGCCCTAAAATAAGGCATTACAACCCGTCATGTATCCTCTCTTGAAATAGAACACGCTAAGGCTCTAATATCCACAAATTATCAAATATCACCAGTAAACACATACATAGGATATCTCATAGGATACTCAATACAACATGTATAATCTGAAAACACAAGTAACTTCATAACATTCCTGTTTAATCAAACAAACATCCTAGTTGGCATATCCATAAGCCAACAATCCAACATAACAACAGAATTTGTCTACAAGAGAAAAAAACCTTCATTTACAGCTTAGTCTTTAAACAACAAATGATCTAATAATTGTTCATAAAACATAATAATAAACTAACTTTTAGTTGGGTAATGAGATCCACTATCACCATCCTCTTGATCTAAAATCAGATCATAACCCGAAAGATCATATAAAATATCTTCATCACCTGTACCTGAAATTTTAAAAAGTGAGCTGCGAAGCCCAGTACGATAACCCCAATCCTTAAAAACAAATGCAAATGACACGCAACAGATATATATCAAATGCAATAAGTCTAATGCAAGAAATCAGTTTGTTATCTTTTTATACTTTGCAAATCAACACAGTTCAGAACTATGTATACTTTAGTCTCGAACTCGAAGTAACTCAGACTTCTCTTGAAAAACAACCAACTCTTTGAAAATAAGGTAATTATATACATATATGGATGAGTGGGTACTCTCCAAACATCCCCAATTTCCCCTTAATTCTACTGGAATCATATCAAGGCACGAGTCCACTAGGGACAACCTCACACCAAGATCATCAGGATGCCTCACCAGTATCACTGTCTGCCAGGTCTTTACTAGTCAAAGCCAATCACAACCAAATAAACAATTATTAAACTGAATAGAATTAGGTTTATTATGAAAATTTGTTTCTACAACCAGTCAAGTAATACTAAACTTACAAGCAAAACAACAAGCAGTGATTGGTCGTACCTTTCTCAATTTCAGGATTACAATTCAAATCCTCAAATCCGTATCAACAACAACAAAGACAACTCAAACTCCACAAACTCCTATATCAACACCGACAACAATTCCACAAACTCCAAATATCCTGTTACAATATATATATACATACATCAACCGATATAAACACGTTATCAAAATATCATAACAGACATGAATTCTCCAAAAACCCTAACCTGACAAGAAATCTCCGCTATCTGCACCATCTACTCCGATCAAACTCCACAAATATCCTCAAGAACAATAATAAACCGCACAAAACTCCACAAACACCAAATATTTCACAAAAACCCCAATTTTGCATAACATAAAGAACGTATAAGGGTCATATAATCATACATTGATTAATACCATTATAGAGGAGATGCAACTCATCGATTTAGATCATCAAGAGCCCAATCTACATTTACCAAATTCGGATCTCACCCAAAGCTAGGGTTTCCTTCATGCAAACAACCACAAAGTCTTTAGAACTTGCATGAAATTCGCATAAAACTTGTATGAGAACATTATACTTATTTGTTTAAATCACAAAACTCACTCCTTATCCAACCGAGACAAATTAGACTCGAAATCTTAATCCTTCCCACGTTTTCCTTCAAAAACACAATAAAACCTTAAGAAATTATGCATTAATCGATAGAAAACGTGTTGTAGACGGATTAGGATCACTTACCTTTGATCAAACTCAGCTTAGGACGAAGATCCCACAAAGAATAACCAGAACTTCTCTCTCTCACGAAGGAAAAAGGATGAAATAACTTCTGTTGAAAAACCCTCGGACGAACGCGTCTATTTATAGAATTTGCAATACGCCGACAAATTTAATTCCTACGTCGGCGGTGTAGGATCCCTAGGAGGCAGCGTGCGACATGCAATAAAATCATTCGAGTCATTCTGAACATCAAATGCCGACAAAACCTAACTCAATGCTGGTAGCATTCAACTCCGACGTTAAACGATAACGCTTCTGATCCAACTTCAACACCGGTAAAAACACACACACACATACACACCAGCGTTCACTCCAGTTTAAAGAATTTGGTACTGTGCACGATCTACGCTGCCTCTACGCCGGCAGCGTTCCCTTTCCAGATGCCAGCATTGCATCTGTCAAAAATTGCAAAAGTTCCAAATTTTCACAATTGTTTCCCAAAAAAAAATTAACCAAACATAACTTGTTTTGTGGCTTTGATGTAAGCTTATATATATATATATATTATATAATATATATCTTGACACATTTATCTTCATTTTATCTTATTTTTCTATGCGTTACAAATACACTTAGTGATGTATGACTAACTGCGTGTAAACCAGTTAAAACACCCGTGCTTGCTAGTGTTCATTTAGACCGTAATATTGGTGAACCACTATTAGATCCCAACATTTATCGTCGAGCAATTGGGTGGTTGCTTGATCTGAATTTGACCAAACCAAATATTTCTTTTGTAGTCTATCGTCTAAGCTAGTTCATTCTGATCCACAAAATACTCATTATGTTGCTTTACTACATTTGTTTCGATACTTGAAACAAACTGTTTCTAATGGTCTTTTCTTCCCTGCAGATAATTGTCTTCAACTTCGTGCCTATTCAGATGCTGACTAGGCATCTTGCGCTATGGATAGAAAATCAATATATGGTTATTGTTTGATGTTAAGCTCTGTTATTGTTTCATGGAAATCAAAGAAACAGCCTACGGTATCCACATCCTCTACTAAAGCTGAGTACCATAGCTTCGCATTCACTATCAAGGAAATTTTATGGGTTTCTTATGTTCTTGCTGATTTGCTTGTTGATGTTTCTCTGCTTATTTCTTTGTTTTGTGATAATATATCGGCTATTTAGATTGCAAATAATCCATGTTAGAAAGGATGTACTAAACACATAGAAGTGGTTTTTCATTTCATAAGAGATTATATCTTCAAAGGATCCATTCCTCATAGCAATTAGCTGACATTTTCACCAAGAATATTTCAGAACAAGTCATGCTGGTGTTTACTTCCAAGTTGGGTCTTGTTTAAGATCCCAACTTGAAGAGGAAGTGGTTGGGGATGTTTTAGTTTGGTCTCTTACCGTTAGTTTGTCACTGTTTATGTCTTCAGTTCTATTTCAACTAGTTACTTTTAGTAAGCCGGTTAAATTGTAACCTATACAGGACAATACAAATAGCTTGACTCAATAATAGAAAGTGATAGTTGAGCCATTATTTCTCTTTCCATCTTCATCTTGTTTTTCTTCGACTCTCTCTCTTCATAACCATGGAAATGTTCATCAAGGCTCAATAGCATATCTAGATCTGCTCACTCTATATGTTTCTATACACATAGATAATGTACTTTATACTTAAATTACAATAATCATCTAATAATAGTTATTGATCATCCTATGTGATAGAAAAAATTGTGAACCTTAACCACTATGAATCGATTACTTCATAATAAATCTCTTCATCAAAATATCCCAATTAATCCATTGCATGCAATGTCATCAATGTTTAATCATTTTACTTGGTTTCTGAGATGAATTAGACTCATAAAACTTATCATTGCCAGCGACTATGAATCACTCTTATCATAACCAAGCATCCGTGAAAATATTTGCATTATTCAAGAGATAAATTCTATCTTGACTTAATATTATCCTCTCTATACTTCACACCACACCAATATTCGTATTATCTAAAATTTTATATTAAGATCACATTTAGGTGGAAAGGGATTAAAGATTCCTCTCCATAAAAAAAATGAGTGCAGCACACTTGAAAAAAAAAACCATAAATTAAAAGCAAAAGCCACAAAGCTGTTACTTCCTTCTCTGTCTACTCTTTTATATATATCAATTCCCACTCCTTATATTATTAACAATGAAATTATCAAATGGAAAAAAAAAATTATAAGATGGGAAATAATTAATGCCCAAACCCACATGTGCAATTTCTCTCATTAGTATCGCAGATTACTCGTTCATGGAATCTTTGTTAAAAAGGTTAATTGATTTTGTTTGCGTAAATATTAAATGATATCATAAAAATTATTTTAATGATTGATCCTTACATCACTTAGGAATTTGAATCCTTTTGATTTCTTATGAAATTATCTCAATCATAAATAAGAAACATAAAAAAACATTGGACACAAAAAACAAAAAAACCATTTTCTTAATTACTAGCCCAAACCCCCCATATGTTTGAGGGAAACAACTAAACAAAATAGAAAGAAAGGAAGAAGGGTTTTTGCCAACAAGCACGCCAAACAATTGATGGAAAATATTAATGCAAAATTTACATATTTACATATGTAAGTTTGTCTATACATATATATATATATATATATGTTAGTAGTGCGCTAAAAATATTATATTTAATAAAATAAATTAAATTATTTGACATATTATTTTATAAAGTTATCTATGTATTTTTAATATACTTCGAATCTATAATGGTGAATTTTTTTCTCTAATTACCCGTTTCTCAATTTTTAACTAACATCCACACTACATTAACCAGCCTTGTCTAAATCTGGTAAAATTTCATTATGCCATCTACTATAACTCCTTAGTATAACTACTTAATATAACTGCTTGTCTAAAATATTTTTTATTTTATGAAATGTAAATCTCATAAAGCTTGATTCTATCCTTTCATGGAATCACAAGTCTAAGCATTATTATCATTAATGCATTTTAATCCTTTTCATATCTGGAAAATAGAGCTTTTCTTCTCCATGTATGTGAGAATTGAAAATAAGAGAGCCAATAGGTGATGGAGGTAAAAACTTTTCCAAAAGGAACAAAGTGAAAAAAAAAAAAAAAAAAGCGAGTCGTGGAGTATGGCATATAGAGACATAGAGACTAGAAACCATGATTAATGTTGGGCTAGACAACCTGGATGGACATCCTATTTCCTACTCAATCATCAAATTTAGTAATTTTTTCAGCAACCTTAAATGATAAAAAGTTAGGGGACCATTTAGCATTTGGTATGCTCAAATGAGCTTGTTTTCACCACACTTTCTTTGACCTACCTAATGTTAAGCCCAAATACGGCCCAAATAAAAGAAATACGGCCTCAAACTTCAACGGGAAAAAATAACCCTAAGATGCACTTTACTCCACATAATCCTCTCGAAATCAAAAGGTAACTTCTTCCTCTTTTGTTGTTTGTCTTCTCTAGAGAAAACTAAGGTTTGTAAGATATATCAATTCTGGTTTCTTAAATTTTGATTTTGTTTTCATTATGATTTGTTCAATGATTCTAACTATTTGATGCATTTTATTTGTGAGGTTAATGTGAGTTCGAAAGGAAAATGGAATTTGAGGTTCCAGAGTCTCCTAAGACTTGCTATTTTGGTAAAACTTGGCTACCGTTTGTTTCTCTTGCTCTTTGTATTTATATCAGTTGTGATGCTCTCACAACTTACCAAATGTTACAAAGTCTATCTGTATGTTATTACAACTTAAATCAGAAACATTACATGTATTATGATTTTACTCGCTTGCTATATTCTATTTTATGATATAATCTTGTAAGTAAGTTGCATGTGTCTTGATCTTTAATCTCGTATCCTAACATGTTTCTTCCTTGCTTGAAAGACCACCTTGTCAAGAGGCATCCCTTGTCGAAAGAGAATCCCACCAAACTAAGATTTGAGGAAAAATTTAGCCTTGCCTATGAATTCTTCGGAATCTAAAATAGCCAAAGGCTTAATAATAGGAAATTTCCATAAGAATCTTCTAGGAGATTCACCACAGTAGTACTCTCACCCTCGGATTTCTTCAATAAGGACACATGAAAAATAGGGTATATCTTGGAAGTAGAGTAACTCCAAATAGTATGCTACATTACCCACACATCTAAGTATCTTGTAGGGTTCAAAATAATGGCGTAAGAGCTTAAAAGATAACCTATTGGCAAGAGAAGTTTGCCTATAGGTTTGAAGCTTCACGTAAACCCAATCGCCTACTTCAAATGTTCTGTCTGTTCGATGTTTATCAGACAGATGCTTCATTCTCAATTAAGCATGACCTAAATTTGTCTTAATTAAGCACAAAATATCATCTCAAGTTTTTAACTCATGATCCACAACATCTATAGTAGTTTGCCCTTGAACATATTTGGGAATAGTATGAGGAACTCGACCATACAAAGCTTGAAATGGGGTCATATGAGTGCTAGTATGGTAGCTAGTATTGAAACAATACTCAACCTAAGCTAGAAATTTAGCCACCTTATGGAAAGTCATGACACAAGCTCTTAAGTACTGCTCCAAACATCGATTTATGGAGAAACTATCTAGAAAAATAGATGATGTGATGTGCTATGATGACTCGTGTTCAAGGACATATTCTAGAGGGTCTTGGCTTTTTTGTGCAAGTTGGGAAAAAGACTTGATGTGTTAAATTGATGTTGATATTTATTGTTTCTTGCTGATGGGTTTTTACTGCTAGGCTTGTTTCTCCTTGAAACAAATATCTACAAATGTTTTCCTATATACCCATAATTTAGTTAGGATTTATCAAGGTTGTTTGGTCAAAGAATTAATGGCTTGGTAGGCCCCACTAGTACCTATTTAAGGCAGACATTGTCAGTTTCACTGGCTGGCACACGGGGACTCCATGCGGGTTAAGGAAACGTCTCTAAGGATATCATTATCCTAGGGTTCTTTGAGGTAGCCTGCCAACAACAAAGTACCACTGATCCCGATTTATTTCTGTGGACGCCTTAGTAAGATGTCCCATTCGGCATCATGTCATCCCCTCTATCTACGTATTTCATTATTGAACTTTATTTTTCCAAACAATACACCTTATTGGCTCATTAATGCGCAAAGTCATTCATCAACATCCAAGGAAAAAGACTCCTCGGTTGGTTCATCATCCTATATATTTTACACAGCGTAGTGCATATATATCACTATGATTTTCAACATCATTTTTAAGTCCTTTATTTTTTCCTACAATTTTAGTGCTAGGGGAAGGGAGGAAGCATGTGAATATAATTCTTAGCAACTGCTCATCCATGTCACTTCATCAAAATAATAGAAATTTTCTCGTAGATAACAGCTATACCAATGAAACTACAATTTTGTTTAATAAATTTGACGGACATGACTTGTTTTTATTTTTAAGTTAATTTATAAAGGGCATCTAAAATTGACAAAAGAGTCATCTAACAATAAAACAGAGCCATATAAACCACCTCCTTTTTTAATTACCATCGCCTCTCGATAATCACCTAGTGATATTGAAAAAAAATCAGATAATCCCAAAAGCAATGAAAAAGCAGTATAAATATGAAATTAAAAAAGATTATATATATATATATATATATATTGTATTCTTCATACATATTATACATATTTGAGTCATAAGACGAGCATGGTTATGTAATTGGACATTACTTAAATGATGCAGCATTTTCCAAGAGCTGCATACACCATTGGACGATGTCCATTATTATGTGTTCTGATGGTGGCAAATTCTACAATTTTAGTGCGAAATGATTCTAGTGTCTTCAATCCTTTATTTGTTTCAAACATGTGTTTGGAAAATATCATATTCAATGGTTCAAATTTCTTTGCTTGGCATCATTCGATCAAAGTGGCCTTTATCAAATTGATATAAATAATGCTTTTCTTCATAGAAATTTGAATGAGGAAATATATTGTATCCTCATCAAGGCTATGATCAAGCTAGTCCTTCCCAAGTTTGTAGGTTAAAGAAATCATTATATGGCTTGAAGCAATCCTTACGTCAATGGAACCATGAGTTGTAAATATTCTTAGTCAAAAAGGGTTTTGTTCAATCGAAAAATGATTATTCTCTTTTTACTAAGCAAGATTCAGTTGGTTTTCATGTTGTCCTTGTATATGTGGTTGAATTGTTGCTGACTGGAACTTGTCTAACTTCTATAGAGGCCTTGAAACATGATCTGGATTCTGAGTTTACAATTAAAGATTTAGGAGAGGCTCAATTTTTCTTGGGTCTTGAATTGTGTAGAACCTTTGATGGCATTCATGCTCATCAATGTAAATACATCACAGATATTGTAACGCCCTAAAATAAGGCATTACAACCCGTCATGTATCCTCTCTTGAAATAGAACACGCTAAGGCTCTAATATCCACAAATTATCAAATATCACCAGTAAACACATACATAGGATATCTCATAGGATACTCAATACAACATGTATAATCTGAAAACACAAGTAACTTCATAACATTCCTGTTTAATCAAACAAACATCCTAGTTGGCATATCCATAAGCCAACAATCCAACATAACAACAGAATTTGTCTACAAGAGAAAAAACCTTCATTTACAGCTTAGTCTTTAAACAACAAATGATCTAATAATTGTTCATAAAACATAATAAAAAAACTAACTTTTAGTTGGGTAATGAGATCCACTATCACCATCCTCTTGATCTAAAATCAGATCATAACCCGAAAGATCATATAAAATATCTTCATCACCTGTACCTGAAATTTTAAAAAGTGAGCTGCGAAGCCCAGTACGATAACCCCAATCCTTAAAAACAAATGCAAATGCACACGCAACAGATATATATCAAATGCAATAAGTCTAATGCAAGAAATCAGTTTGTTATCTTTTATACTTTGCAAATCAACACAGTTCAGAACTATGTATACTTTAGTCTCGAACTCGAAGTAACTCAGACTTCTCTTGAAAAACAACCAACTCTTTGAAAATAAGGTAATTATATACATATATGGATGAGTGGGTACTCTCCAAACATCCCCAATTTCCCCTTAATTCTACTGGAATCATATCAAGGCACGAGTCCACTAGGGACAACCTCAACACCAAGATCATCAGGATGCCTCACCAGTATCACTGTCTGCCAGGTCTTTACTAGTCAAAGCCAATCACAACCAAATAAACAATTATTAAACTGAATAGAATTAGGTTTATTATGAAAATTTGTTTCTACAACCAGTCAAGTAATACTAAACTTACAAGCAAAACAACAAGCAGTGATTGGTCGTACCTTTCTCAATTTCAGGATTACAATTCAAATCCTCAAATCCGTATCAACAACAACAAAGACAACTCAAACTCCACAAACTCCTATATCAACACCGACAACAATTCCACAAACTCCAAATATCCTGTTACAATATATATATACATACATCAACCGATATAAACACGTTATCAAAATATCATAACAGACATGAATTCTCCAAAAACCCTAACCTGACAAGAAATCTCCGCTATCTGCACCATCTACTCCGATCAAACTCCACAAATATCCTCAAGAACAATAATAAACCGCACAAAACTCCACAAACACCAAATATTTCACAAAAACCCCAATTTTGCATAACATAAAGAACGTATAAGGGTCATATAATCATACATTGATTAATACCATTATAGAGGAGATGCAACTCATCGATTTAGATCATCAAGAGCCCAATCTACATTTACCAAATTCGGATCTCACCCAAAGCTAGGGTTTCCTTCATGCAAACAACCACAAAGTCTTTAGAACTTGCATGAAATTCGCATAAAACTTGTATGAGAACATTATACTTATTTGTTTAAATCACAAAACTCACTCCTTATCCAACCGAGACAAATTAGACTCGAAATCTTAATCCTTCCCACGTTTTCCTTCAAAACACAATAAAACCTTAAGAAATTATGCATTAATCGATAGAAAACGTGTTGTAGATGGATTAGGATCACTTACCTTTGATCAAACTCAGCTTAGGACGAAGATCCCACAAAGAATAACCAGAACTTCTCTCTCTCACGAAGGAAAAAGGATGAAATAACTTCTGTTGAAAAACCCTCGGACGAACGCGTCTATTTATAGAATTTGCAATACGCCGACAAATTTAATTCCTACGTCGGCGGTGTAGGATCCCTAGGAGGCAGCGTGCGACATGCAATAAAATCATTCGAGTCATTCTGAACATCAAATGCCGACAAAACCTAACTCAATGCTGGTAGCATTCAACTCCGACGTTAAACGATAACGCTTCTGATCCAACTTCAACACCGGTAAAAACACACACACACATACACACCAGCGTTCACTCCAGTTTAAAGAATTTGGTACGTGCACGATCTACGCTGCCTCTACGCCGGCAGCGTTCCCTTTCCAGATGCCAGCATTGCATCTGTCAAAAATTGCAAAAGTTCCAAATTTTCACAATTGTTTCCCAAAAAAAAATTAACCAAACATAACTTGTTTTGTGGCTTTGATGTAAGCTTATATATATATATATAATATATATATATATCTTGACACATTTATCTTCATTTTATCTTATTTTTCTATGCGTTACAAATACACTTAGTGATGTATGACTAACTGCGTGTAAACCAGTTAAAACACCCGTGCTTGCTAGTGTTCATTTAGACCGTAATATTGGTGAACCACTATTAGATCCCAACATTTATCGTCGAGCAATTGGGTGGTTGCTTGATCTGAATTTGACCAAACCAAATATTTCTTTTGTAGTCTATCGTCTAAGCTAGTTCATTCTGATCCACAAAATACTCATTATGTTGCTTTACTACATTTGTTTCGATACTTGAAACAAACTGTTTCTAATGGTCTTTTCTTCCCTGCAGATAATTGTCTTCAACTTCGTGCCTATTCAGATGCTGACTAGGCATCTTGCGCTATGGATAGAAAATCAATATATGGTTATTGTTTGATGTTAAGCTCTGTTATTGTTTCATGGAAATCAAAGAAACAGCCTACGGTATCCACATCCTCTACTAAAGCTGAGTACCATAGCTTCGCATTCACTATCAAGGAAATTTTATGGGTTTCTTATGTTCTTGCTGATTTGCTTGTTGATGTTTCTCTGCTTATTTCTTTGTTTTGTGATAATATCGGCTATTTAGATTGCAAATAATCCATGTTAGAAAGGATGTACTAAACACATAGAAGTGGTTTTTCATTTCATAAGAGATTATATCTTCAAAGGATCCATTCCTCATAGCAATTAGCTGACATTTTCACCAAGAATATTTCAGAACAAGTCATGCTGGTGTTTACTTCCAAGTTGGGTCTTGTTTAAGATCCCAACTTGAAGAGGAAGTGGTTGGGGATGTGTTTAGTTTGGTCTCTTACCGTTAGTTTGTCACTGTTTATGTCTTCAGTTCTATTTCAACTAGTTACTTTTAGTAAGCCGGTTAAATTGTAACCTATACAGGACAATACAAATAGCTTGACTCAATAATAGAAAGTGATAGTTGAGCCATTATTTCTCTTTCCATCTTCATCTTGTTTTTCTTCGACTCTCTCTCTTCATAACCATGGAAATGTTCATCAAGGCTCAATAGCATATCTAGATCTGCTCACTCTATATGTTTCTATACACATAGATAATGTACTTTATACTTAAATTACAATAATCATCTAATAATAGTTATTGATCATCCTATGTGATAGAAAAAATTGTGAACCTTAACCACTATGAATCGATTACTTCATAATTAAATCTCTTCATCAAAATATCCCAATTAATCCATTGCATGCAATGTCATCAATGTTTAATCATTTTACTTGGTTTCTGAGATGAATTAGACTCAATAAAACTTATCATTGCCAGCGACTATGAATCACTCTTATCATAACCAAGCATCCGGTGAAAATTATTTGCATTATTCAAGAGAGTGATAAATTCTATCTTGACTTAATATTATCCTCTCTATACTTCACACCACACCTAATATTCGTATTATCTAAAATTTTATATTAAGATCACATTTAGGTGGAAAGGGATTAAAGATTCCTCTCCATAAAAAGAAATGAGTGCAGCACTTGAAAAAAAGAAACCATAAATTAAAAGCAAAAGCCACAAAGCTGTTACTTCCTTCTCTGTCTACTCTTTATATGATATATCAATTCCACTCCTTATATTATTTAACAATGAAATTATCAAATGGAAAAAAAAAAATTATAAGATGGGAAATAATTAATGCCCAACCCACATGTGCAATTTCTTTCTCATTAGTATCGCAGATTACTCGTTCATGGAATCTTTGTTAAAAAGGTTATTGATTTTGTATGTAAATATTAAATGATATCATATAACTTATTTTAATGATTGATCCTTACATCACTTAGGAATTTGAATCCTTTTGATGTTCTCATGAAATTATCTAAATCATAAATAAGAAACATAAAAATACATTTGAACAAAAATCTAAAAAATTTTCTTAATTACTCTCCAACCCCCCATATGTTTGGGGGAAAACTAAAAAAATAGAAAGAAAGGAAGAAGGGTTTTCCAACAAGCACTCCAAACATTTATTGATGGAAAATATTAATGCAAAATTTACATATTTACATATGTAAGTTTGTCTATACATATATATATATATATATATGTTAGTAGTGCGCTAAAAATATATATATTTAATAAAATAAATTAAATTATTTGACATATTATTTTATAAAATAATCTATGTATTTTTAATATACTTGAATCTATAATGGTGAATTTTTTCTCTAATTACCCGTTTCTCAATTTTTAACTAACATCCACACTACATTAACCCAGCCTTGTCTAAAATCTGGTAAAATTTCATTATGCCATCTACTATAACTCCTTAGTATAACTACTTAATATAACTGCTTGTCTAAAATATTTTTTATTTTATGAAATGTAAATCTCATAAAGCTTGATTCTATCCTTTACATGGAATCACAAGTCTAAGCATTATTATCATTTAATGCATTTTAATCCTTTTCATATCTGGAAAATAGAGCTTTTCTTTCTCCATGTATGTGAGAATTGAAAATAAGAGAGCTAATAGGTGATGGAGGTAAAAACTTTTCCAAAAGGAACAAAGTGAAAAAAAAAAAAAAAAAAAGTGAGTCGTAGGAGTATGGCATTCAGAGAGATAGAGCCTAGAAACCATGATTAACTGTTGGGCCTAGACAACCTGGATGGACATCCAATTTCCTACTCAATCATCAAATTTAGTAATTTTTAGCAACCTTAAATGTAAAAAGCTGGGGGACCATTTAGCATTTGGATGCTTAAATGAGCTTGTTTTCACCACACTTTCTTTGACCTGCCTAATGTTAAGCCCAAATACGGCAAAAAAGAAATACGGCCTCAAACTTCAATGGGAAAAAATAACCCTGAGATGCACTTTACTCCACATAATCCTCTCGAAATCAAAGGTAACTTCTTCTCTTGTTGTTTGTTCTCTAGAGAAAACTAATGGTTTGTAAGATATATCAATTAGGTCTTAATGTTGATGTTTTCATTATGATTTGTTCAATGTTTCAACTATTGATGCATTATTGTGAGGTTTGAATGTGAGTTCGAAAGGAAATGGATGAAGGTTCCAGAGTCTTAATGACTTGCTATTTGGTAAAACTTGGCTACCGTTTGTTTCTCTTGCTCTTTGTATTTATATCATTGTGATGCTCTCACAACTTACCAAATGTTACAAAGTCTATCTGTATGTTATTACAACTTAAATCAGAAACATTACATGTATTATGATTTTACTCGCTTGGCTATATTCTATTTTATGATATAATCTTGTAAGTAAGTTAGCATGTGTCTTGATCTTTAATCTCGTGTCCTAACATGTTTCTTCCTTGCTTGAAAGACCACCTTGTCAAGAGGCATCCCTTGTCAACAGAGAATCCCACTAAACTAAGATTTGAGGAAAAGTTTAGCCTTGCCTATGAATTCTTCGGGAATCTAAAATAGCCAAAGGCTTAATAATAGGGAAATTTCCATAAGAATCTTCTAGGAGATTCACCACAGTAGTACTCTCACCCTCGGATTTCTTCAATAAGGACACATGAAAAATAGGGTATATCTTGGAAGTAAGAGGTAACTCCAAATAGTATGCTACATTACCCACACATCTAAGTATCTTGTAGGGTTCAAAATAATGGCGTAAGAGCTTAAAAGATAACCTATTGGCAAGAGAAGTTTGCCTATAGGTTTGAAGCTTCACGTAAACCCAATCGCCTACTTCAAATGTTCTGTCTGTTCGATGTTTATCAGACAGATGCTTCATTCTCAATTAAGCATGACCTAAATTTGTCTTAATTAAGCACAAAATATCATCTCAAGTTTTTAACTCATGATCCACAACATCTATAGTAGTTTGCCCTTGAACATATTTGGGAATAGTATGAGGAACTCGACCATACAAAGCTTGAAATGGGGTCATATGAGTGCTAGTATGGTAGCTAGTATTGAAACAATACTCAACCTAAGCTAGAAATTTAAGCCATCCTTATGGAAAGTCAATGACACAAGCTCTTAAGTACTGCTCCAAACATCGATTTATGGAGAAACTATCTAGAAAAATAGATGATGTGATGTGCTATGATGACTCGTGCTTCAAGGACATATTCTAGAGGGGTCTTGGCTTTTTTGTGCAAGTTGGGAAAAAGACTTGATGTGTTAAATTGATGTTGATATTTATTGTTTCTTGCTGATGGGTTTTTACTGCTAGGCTTGTTTCTCCTTGAAACAAATATCTACAAATGTTTTCCTATATACCCATAATTTAGTTAGGATTTATCAAGGTTGTTTGGTCAAAGAATTAATGGCTTGGTAGGCCCCACTAGTACCTATTTAAGGCAGACATTGTCAGTTTCACTGGCTGGCACACGGGGACTCCATGCGGGTTAAGGAAACGTCTCTAAGGATATCATTATCCTAGGGTTCTTTGAGGTAGCCTGCCAACAACAAAGTACCACTGATCCCGATTTATTTCTGTGGACGCCTTAGTAAGATGTCCCATTCGGCATCATGTCATCCCCTCTATCTACGTATTTCATTATTGAACTTTATTTTTCCAAACAATACACCTTATTGGCTCATTAATGCGCAAAGTCATTCATCAACATCCAAGGAAAAAGACTCCTCGGTTGGTTCATCATCCTATATATTTTACACAGCGTAGTGCATATATATCACTATGATTTTCAACATCATTTTTAAGTCCTTTATTTTTTCTACAATTTTAGTGCTAGGGGAAGGGAGGAAGCATGTGAATATAATTCTTAGCAACTGCTCATCCATGTCACTTCATCAAAATAATAGAAATTTTCTCGTAGATAACAGCTATACCAATGAAACTACAATTTTGTTTAATAAATTTGACGGACATGACTTGTTTTTTTTTAAGTTAATTTATAAAGGGCATCTAAAATTGACAAAAGAGTCATCTAACAATAAAACAGAGCCATATAAACCACCTCCTTTTTTAATTACCATCGCCTCTCGTATAATCACCTAGTGATATTGAAAAAAAATCAGATAATCCCAAAAGCAATGAAAAAGCAGTATAAATATGAAATTAAAAAAGATTATATATATATATATATATATTGTATTCTTCATACATATTATACATATTTGAGTCATAAGACGAGCATGGTTATGTAATTGGACATTACTTAAATGATGCAGCATTTTCCAAGAGCTGCATACACCATTGGACGATGTCCATTATTATGTGTTCTGATGGTGGCAAATTCTACAATTTTAGTGCGAAATGATTCTAGTGTCTTCAATCCTTTATTTGTTTCAAACATGTGTTTGGAAAATATCATATTCAATGGTTCAAATTTCTTTGCTTGGCATCATTCGATCAAAGTGGCCTTTATCAAATTGATATAAATAATGCTTTTCTTCATAGAAATTTGAATGAGGAAATATATATGTATCCTCATCAAGGCTATGATCAAGCTAGTCCTTCCCAAGTTTGTAGGTTAAAGAAATCATTATATGGCTTGAAGCAATCCTTACGTCAATGGAACCATGAGTTGTAAATATTCTTAGTCAAAAAGGGTTTTGTTCAATCGAAAAATGATTATTCTCTTTTTACTAAGCAAGATTCAGTTGGTTTTCATGTTGTCCTTGTATATGTGGTTGAATTGTTGCTGACTGGAACTTGTCTAACTTCTATAGAGGCCTTGAAACATGATCTGGATTCTGAGTTTACAATTAAAGATTTAGGAGAGGCTCAATTTTTCTTGGGTCTTGAATTGTGTAGAACCTTTGATGGCATTCATGCTCATCAATGTAAATACATCACAGATATTGTAACGCCCTAAAATAAGGCATTACAACCCGTCATGTATCCTCTCTTGAAATAGAACACGCTAAGGCTCTAATATCCACAAATTATCAAATATCACCAGTAAACACATACATAGGATATCTCATAGGATACTCAATACAACATGTATAATCTGAAAACACAAGTAACTTCATAACATTCCTGTTTAATCAAACAAACATCCTAGTTGGCATATCCATAAGCCAACAATCCAACATAACAACAGAATTTGTCTACAAGAGAAAAAAACCTTCATTTACAGCTTAGTCTTTAAACAACAAATGATCTAATAATTGTTCATAAAACATAATAATAAAAACTAACTTTTAGTTGGGTAATGAGATCCACTATCACCATCCTCTTGATCTAAAATCAGATCATAACCCGAAAGATCATATAAAATATCTTCATCACCTGTACCTGAAATTTTAAAAAGTGAGCTGCGAAGCCCAGTACGATAACCCCAATCCTTAAAAACAAATGCAAATGCACACGCAACAGATATATATCAAATGCAATAAGTCTAATGCAAGAAATCAGTTTGTTATCTTTTTATACTTTGCAAATCAACACAGTTCAGAACTATGTATACTTTAGTCTCGAACTCGAAGTAACTCAGACTTCTCTTGAAAAACAACCAACTCTTTGAAAATAAGGTAATTATATACATATATGGATGAGTGGGTACTCTCCAAACATCCCCAATTTCCCCTTAATTCTACTGGAATCATATCAAGGCACGAGTCCACTAGGGACAACCTCACACCAAGATCATCAGGATGCCTCACCAGTATCACTGTCTGCCAGGTCTTTACTAGTCAAAGCCAATCAACCAAATAAACAATTATTAAACTGAATAGAATTAGGTTTATTATGAAAATTTGTTTCTACAACCAGTCAAGTAATACTAAACTTACAAGCAAAACAACAAGCAGTGATTGGTCGTACCTTTCTCAATTTCAGGAGTACAATTCAAATCCTCAAATCCGTATCAACAACAACAAAGACAACTCAAACTCCACAAACTCCTATATCAACACCGACAACAATTCCACAAACTCCAAATATCCTGTTACAATATATATATACATACATCAACCGATATAAACACGTTATCAAAATATCATAACAGACATGAATTCTCCAAAAACCCTAACCTGACAAGAAATCTCCGCTATCTGCACCATCTACTCCGATCAAACTCCACAAATATCCTCAAGAACAATAATAAACCGCACAAAACTCCACAAACACCAAATATTTCACAAAAACCCCAATTTTGCATAACATAAAGAACGTATAAGGGTCATATAATCATACATTGATTAATACCATTATAGAGGAGATGCAACTCATCGATTTAGATCATCAAGAGCACCAATACATTTACCAAATTCGGATCTCACCCAAAGCTAGGGTTTCCTTCATGCAAACAACCACAAAGTCTTTAGAACTTGCATGAAATTCGCATAAAACTTGTATGAGAACATTATACTTATTTGTTTAAATCACAAAACTCACTCCTTATCCAACCGAGACAAATTAGACTCGAAATCTTAATCCTTCCCACGTTTTCCTTCAAAAACACAATAAAACCTTAAGAAATTATGCATTAATCGATAGAAAACGTGTTGTAGATGGATTAGGATCACTTACCTTTGATCAAACTCAGCTTAGGACGAAGATCCCACAAAGAATAACCAGAACTTCTCTCTCTCACGAAGGAAAAAGGATGAAATAACTTCTGTTGAAAAACCCTCGGACGAACGCGTCTATTTATAGAATTTGCAATACGCCGACAAATTTAATTCCTACGTCGGCGGTGTAGGATCCCTAGGAGGCAGCGTGCGACATGCAATAAAATCATTCGAGTCATTCTGAACATCAAATGCCGACAAAACCTAACTCAATGCTGGTAGCATTCAACTCCGACGTTAAACGATAACGCTTCTGATCCAACTTCAACACCGGTAAAAACACACACACACATACACACCAGCGTTCACTCCAGTTTAAAGAATTTGGTACCGTGCACGATCTACGCTGCCTCTACGCCGGCAGCGTTCCCTTTCCAGATGCCAGCATTGCATCTGTCAAAAATTGCAAAAGTTCCAAATTTTCACAATTGTTTCCCAAAAAAAAAATTAACCAAACATAACTTGTTTTGTGGCTTTGATGTAAGCTTATATATATATATATATATATATATATCTTGACACATTTATCTTCATTTTATCTTATTTTTCTATGCGTTACAAATACACTTAGTGATGTATGACTAACTGCGTGTAAACCAGTTAAAACACCCGTGCTTGCTAGTGTTCATTTAGACCGTAATATTGGTGAACCACTATTAGATCCCAACATTTATCGTCGAGCAATTGGGTGGTTGCTTGATCTGAATTTGACCAAACCAAATATTTCTTTTGTAGTCTATCGTCTAAGCTAGTTCATTCTGATCCACAAAATACTCATTATGTTGCTTTACTACATTTGTTTCGATACTTGAAACAAACTGTTTCTAATGGTCTTTTCTTCCCTGCAGATAATTGTCTTCAACTTCGTGCCTATTCAGATGCTGACTAGGCATCTTGCGCTATGGATAGAAAATCAATATATGGTTATTGTTTGATGTTAAGCTCTGTTATTGTTTCATGGAAATCAAAGAAACAGCCTACGGTATCCACATCCTCTACTAAAGCTGAGTACCATAGCTTCGCATTCACTATCAAGGAAATTTTATGGGTTTCTTATGTTCTTGCTGATTTGCTTGTTGATGTTTCTCTGCTTATTTCTTTGTTTTGTGATAATATATCGGCTATTTAGATTGCAAATAATCCATGTTAGAAAGGATGTACTAAACACATAGAAGTGGTTTTTCATTTCATAAGAGATTATATCTTCAAAGGATCCATTCCTCATAGCAATTAGCTGACATTTTCACCAAGAATATTTCAGAACAAGTCATGCTGGTGTTTACTTCCAAGTTGGGTCTTGTTTAAGATCCCAACTTGAAGAGGAAGTGGTTGGGGATGTGTTTAGTTTGGTCTCTTACCGTTAGTTTGTCACTGTTTATGTCTTCAGTTCTATTTCAACTAGTTACTTTTAGTAAGCCGGTTAAATTGTAACCTATACAGGACAATACAAATAGCTTGACTCAATAATAGAAAGTGATAGTTGAGCCATTATTTCTCTTTCCATCTTCATCTTGTTTTTCTTCGACTCTCTCTCTTCATAACCATGGAAATGTTCATCAAGGCTCAATAGCATATCTAGATCTGCTCACTCTATATGTTTCTATACACATAGATAATGTACTTTATACTTAAATTACAATAATCATCTAATAATAGTTATTGATCATCCTATGTGATAGAAAAAATTGTGAACCTTAACCACTATGAATCGATTACTTCATAATTAAATCTCTTCATCAAAATATCCCAATTAATCCATTGCATGCAATGTCATCAATGTTTAATCATTTTACTTGGTTTCTGAGATGAATTAGACTCAATAAAACTTATCATTGCCAGCGACTATGAATCACTCTTATCATAACCAAGCATCCGGTGAAAATTATTTGCATTATTCAAGAGAGTGATAAATTCTATCTTGACTTAATATTATCCTCTCTATACTTCACACCACACCTAATATTCGTATTATCTAAAATTTTATATTAAGATCACATTTAGGTGGAAAGGGATTAAAGATTCCTCTCCATAAAAAGAAATGAGTGCAGCACTTGAAAAAAAGAAACCATAAATTAAAAGCAAAAGCCACAAAGCTGTTACTTCCTTCTCTGTCTACTCTTTATATGATATATCAATTCCACTCCTTATATTATTTAACAATGAAATTATCAAATGGAAAAAAAAAAATTATAAGATGGGAAATAATTAATGCCCAACCCACATGTGCAATTTCTTTCTCATTAGTATCGCAGATTACTCGTTCATGGAATCTTTGTTAAAAAGGTTATTGATTTTGTTTGTAAATATTAAATGATATCATATAACTTATTTTAATGATTGATCCTTACATCACTTAGGAATTTGAATCCTTGATTTTCTAAGAAATTATCTCAATCATAAATAAGAAACATAAAAAATACATTTGACAAAAAATCTAAAAACCATTTTCTTAATTACTCTCCAACCCCCCATATGTTTGGGGAAAACTAAAAAAAATAGAAAGAAAGGAAGAAGGGTTTTTGCCAACAAGCACTCCAAACATTTATTGATGGAAAATATTAATGCAAAATTTACATATTTACATATGTAAGTTTGTCTATACATATATATATATATATATATGTTAGTAGTGCGCTAAAAATATATATATTTAATAAAATAAATTAAATTATTTGACATATTATTTTATAAAGTTATCTATGTATTTTTAATATACTCGAATCTATAATGGTGAATTTTTTCCTCTAGTTACCCGTTTCTCAATTTTTAACTAACATCCACACTACATTAATCCAGCCTTGTCTAATATCTGGTAAAATTTCATTATGCCATCTACTATAACTCCTTAGTATAACTACTTAATATAACTGCTTGTCTAAAATATTTTTTATTTTATGAAATGTAAATCTCATAAAGCTTGATTCTATCCTTTGCATGGAATCACAAGTCTAAGCATTATTATCATTAATGCATTTTAATCCTTTTCATATCTGGAAAATAGAGCTTTTCTTCTCCATGTATGTGAGAATTGAAAATAAGAGAGCCAATAGGTGATGGAGGTAAAAACTTTTCCAAAAGGAACAAAGTGAAAAAAAAAAAAAAAAAAAGCGAGCCGTAGGAGTATGGCATATAGAGACATAGAGACTAGAAACCATGATTAATTGTTGGGTCTAGACAACCTGGATGGACATATTTCCTACTCAATCATCAAATTTAGTAATTTTTCAGCAACCTTAAATGGTAAAAAGTTAGGGGAACCATTTAGCATTTGGTATGCTCAAATGAGCTTGTTTTCACCACACTTTCTTTGACCTACCTAATGTTAAGCCCAAATACGGCCCAAATAAAAGAAATACAGCCTCAAACTTCAACGGGAAAAAATAACCCTAAGATGCACTTTACTCCACATAATCCTCTCGAAATCAAAAGGTAACTTCTTCCTCTTTTGTTGTTTGTCTTCTCTAGAGAAAACTAAGGTTTGTAAGATATATCAATTCTGGGTTTCTTAAATTTTGATTTTGTTTTCATTATGATTTGTTCAATGATTCTAACTATTTGATGCATTTTATTTGTGAGGTTAGAATGTGAGTTCGAAAGGAAAATGGAATTTGAGGTTCCAGAGTCTCCTAAGACTTGCTATTTGGTAAAACTTGGCTACCGTTTGTTTCTCTTGCTCTTTGTATTTATATCAATTGTGATGCTCTCACAACTTACCAAATGTTACAAAGTCTATCTGTATGTTATTACAACTTAAATCAGAAACATTACATGTATTATGATTTTACTCGCTTGGCTATATTCTATTTTATGATATAATCTTGTAAGTAAGTTAGCATGTGTCTTGATCTTTAATCTCGTGTCCTAACATGTTTCTTCCTTGCTTGAAAGACCTTGTCAAGAGGCATCCTTGTCAAAGAGAATCCCACAAACTAAGATTTGAGGAAAAGTTTAGCCTTGCCTATGAATTCTTCGGAATCTAAAATAGCCAAAGGCTTAATAATAGGGAAATTTCCATAAGAATCTTCTAGGAGATTCACCACAGTAGTACTCTCACCCTCGGATTTCTTCAATAAGGACACATGAAAAATAGGGTATATCTTGGAAGTAAGAGGTAACTCCAAATAGTATGCTACATTACCCACACATCTAAGTATCTTGTAGGGTTCAAAATAATGGCGTAAGAGCTTAAAAGATAACCTATTGGCAAGAGAAGTTTGCCTATAGGTTTGAAGCTTCACGTAAACCAATCGCCTACTTCAAATGTTCTGTCTGTTCGATGTTTATCAGACAGATGCTTCATTCTCAATTAAGCATGACCTAAATTTGTCTTAATTAAGCACAAAATATCATCTCAAGTTTTTAACTCATGATCCACAACATCTATAGTAGTTTGCCCTTGAACATATTTGGGAATAGTATGAGGAACTCGACCATACAAAGCTTGAAATGGGGTCATATGAGTGCTAGTATGGTAGCTAGTATTGAAACAATACTCAACTAAGCTAGAAATTTAGCCATCCTATGGAAAGTCAATGACACAAGCTCTTAAGTACTGCTCCAAACATCGATTTATGGAGAAACTATCTAGAAAAATAGATGATGTGATGTGCTATGATGACTCATGTTTCAAGGACATATTCTAGAGGGGTCTTGGCTTTTTTGTGCAAGTTGGGAAAAGACTTGATGTGTTAAATTGATGTTGATATTTATTGTTTCTTGCTGATGGGTTTTTACTGCTAGGCTTGTTTCTCCTTGAAACAAATATCTACAAATGTTTTCTATATAGCCATAATTTAGTTAGGATTTATCAAGGTTGTTTGTCAAAGAATTAATGGCTTGGTAGCCCACTAGTACCTATTTAAGGCAGACATTGTCAGTTTCATGGCTGGCACACGGGGACTCCATGGGGTTAGGAAACGTCTCTAAGGATATCATTATCCTAGGGTTCTTTGAGGTAGCTGCCAACAACAAAGTACCACTGATCCGATTTATTTCTGTGGACGCTTAGTAAGATGTCCCATTCGGCATCATGTCATCCCCTCTATCTACGTTTTCATTATTGAACTTTATTTTTCCAAACAATACACCTTATTGGTCATTAATGCGCAAAGTCATTCATCAAATCAAGGAAAAAGACTCCTCGGTTGGTTCATCATCCTATATATTTTACACATGCGTAGTGCATATATATCACTATGATTTTCAACATCATTTTTTAAGTCCTTTATTTTTTCCTACAATTTTAGTGCTAGGGGAAGGGAGGAAGCATGTGAATATAATTTTAGCAACTGCTCACATGTCACTTCATCAAAATAATAGAAATTTTCTCGTAGATAACAGCTATACCAATGAAACTACAATTTTGTTTAATAATTTGACGGACATGACTTGTTTTTATTTTTAAGTTAATTTTATAAAGGGCATCTAAAATTGACAAAGAGTCATCTAACAATAAACAGAGCCATATAAACCACCTTTTTTAATTACATCGCTCTCGTATAATCACCTAGTGATATTGAAAAAAAATCAGATAATCAAAAGCAATGAAAAAGCAGTATAAATATGAAATTAAAAAGATTATATATATATATATATATATTGTATTCTTCATACATATTATACATATTTGAGTCATAAGACGAGCATGGTTATGTAATTGGACATTACTTAAATGATGCAGCATTTTCCAAGAGCTGCATACACATGGACGATGTCCATTATTATGTGTTCTGATGGTGGCAAATTCTACAATTTAGTGCGAAATGATTCTTAGTGTCTTCAATCCTTTATTTGTTTAAAACATGTGTTTGGATAAATTATCATATTCAATGGTTCAAATTTCTTTGCTTGGCATCATTCGATCAAAGTGGCCTTTATCAAATTGATATAAATAATGCTTTTCTTCATAGAATTTGAATGAGGAAATATATGTATCCTCATCAAGGCTATGATCAGTAGTCCTTCCCAAGTTTGTAGGTTAAAGAAATCATTATATGGCTTGAAGCAATCCTTACGTCAATGGAACATGAGTTGTAAATATTCTTAGTCAAAAAGGGTTTTGTTCAATCGAAAAAATGATTATTCTCTTTTTACTAAGCAAGATTCAGTTGGTTTTCATGTTGTCCTTTGTATATGTGGTTGAATTGTTGCTGACTGGAACTTGTCTAACTTCTATAGGCCTTGAAAACATGATCTGGATTCTGAGTTTACAATTAAGATTTAGGAGAGGCTCAATTTTTCTTGGGTCTTGATTGTGTAGAACCTTGTTGGCATTTCATGCTCATCAATGTAAATACATCTCAGATATTGTAACGCCCTAAAATAGGCATTACAACCCGTCATGTATCCTCTCTTGAAATAGAACACGCTAAGGCTCTTATATCCACAAATTATCAAATATCCAGTAAACACATACATAGGATATCTCATAGGATACTCAATACAACATGTATAATCTGAAAACACAAGTAACTTCATAACATTCCTGTTTAATCAAACAAACATCCTAGTTGGCATATCCATAAGCCACACAATCCAACATAACAACAGAATTTGTTCAAGAGAAAAAACCTTAATTACAGCTTAGTCTTTAAACAACAATGATCTAATAATTGTCATAAAACATAATAAATAAAAACTAATTTTAGTTGGGTAATGAGATCACTATCACCCATCCTCTTGATCTAAAATCAGATCATAACCGAAAGATCTATAAAATATCTTCATCACTGTACCTGAAATTTT